>BLKM01000814.1:169651-314650 GCA_013340265.1 Coptotermes formosanus
ATTGATGATAAAACTCTCTTTGTGCATTTGTTGGTGATTAGTGTTTTTGTATAATATAGTGCACGGACATGGAACACATCACATTTTCGAGTTAATTTATTATACACAAGAGGGGTTCAGAATTGCATTGACATCTCAGTTTGACTGTAAATTATGTGTCGATATCTAGCATTTATTCGTACGATATGCTCTTTATGACGTCAGCAGTTATGCATACTGTTACGTGTGTATTTGTTTGAGTATTTAACACATTTCCGAGGAGAAAGTAAACCGTGCAGCTGGAAGCGAAGTACTCCAGTCAGTTGACGTAAAACATAGTTCCGCGAAACATGTCGGAAAACATTATTCCGCTCCAGCAAAGAAATTACTGACTGAATAAAGCAATTTTAAAGCAGGCATGTTTTTTACGGTAGATTCTGTGGGCGGTATGAGTTTACTTTCGGATTGTTTAAGCGTTGTGAATGTGTTGGTTGTTGCATATCCTGTAGGCGCATGTGGTTGATAACACCTGTATCGGGTTGATGCACGTCTAACAGGAGCGCCTAGTTGATACGTGCTTTGCAGGCGCGATTGTCTTATACGCGTTACAAGGATATTTGGTTTATAACATCCGATAGGCTCATTTGGTTGATACACATCCCCTAGACGCGTATGGTTGATACACACACCCTAGGCGCGCACGGTTGATGCACACCCACTAGGCTAGCACGGTTGATACGCATCACATAGGCGCGTATGGTTGATACACATACCCTAGGCGCGCAGGTTGGTACGGTGTAGTTCGTATGGCTGATACACATTTTATATGCGCATTTGCCACGTGGATCAGAGTTTATGGTCATCTTGTTTCTTGTTGGCTGTGTCTGACGTGTGTCCAGCAGTGTGTTACGCCTGTAATTATGTAGATGAAAAGGACGAACAACTCAGTCTCTCGTCCCCTGACATGCAAATGCAATTAACAAACTCTTCCACGTCTCTTCTTGGAAACTGCTGAAGATGGAAGGAACGAGGTACTCTGAGACGTCGGTAGCTATGTACCAATGTACAGTGTGTTGTGTTTCATACTCGTATATCAGTACCACTGTGAGAACCTCAGAGCTGGCACCTAACCACTTTAGTAAAAATTTTGTATCTGAAAAGAACTGCATAAATGAACGCGTTGTTGTATCAATAGTAGCGATGTACTGTAGAGTGTCGTAGAGTGTAAAGACTCTATATTCTTAACTACTAGTCCTGTAACAAAATTTTGTCACTATCTCTGCCCTTTTATTACGTAAATGCCCTGTTGTGTTTTCAGGTTAAGCCTGTAGAGGGCAAATCATCTTTACAGTATGAATAGCACAGGAGACGCATTGACTCTAATGAAATTTATTGCCAGACTAGAAGCTTTTCGGAGGATTAAGAGAGCCTCATGAGGTTCAACTACAATTCATTGTAATTGTGTGTGCGACCCGAATTGAAACATAACTTATTGTAAGGTTATTTTTCCCTGATTGTCAGTTTTGTGCTGTGCCATGGGTGCGGGAGTTAACGAACTCTGTGTGTGTGTGTAATCCCTCAGAGTGTGTTGTTTGCATTTAGTCGTTACATGGGCTTTAATAAGTTGAATCAGTTAATGGCGCTGTAGGCCCTGCACAGAGTTTAACCCTTTACAGGCCAAAATTAATTTAAATTATATATAATCAATTTCGTAACTCACAGAGAACAGCGTGCCCTCATTAGAAAGACCGATCATTTAAATGCTGTATAACGTAATTATCGCTATATATCGTACGGTTCGTACGGATGTCATAAACACACTGTGTGGGCAAAATGTTTAGCTTTTTGATATGACGGTAGATGGTACATGTGGTTACCGCTGGACTTTATTTTTAATGGCGTGTCACATTTGAAGTGCTCTACCTTCTCAGTTCTGTCTTGTAATTGTAATTTATACTGAAATGAAACACTGTATTGTTGGACACTTGTTTATTGGAAGTGTACGTTGTTTGAATTATTGGCAGGGTTACGTTAGTTAGACAAAAGGAGCTGTTGAAGCACACTTTTATGTCTGGGTTCGTGTAGCTGTGATTGTTAGCAGCAAGAGAGAAGAACTGGCAGGGTGCCTGGAGGCAATGGCAGGAGGGGGCGCCTCGTAACTTGTGGTCTTTACAATGTTACTGTGTTACTGTCATGTCTGTCTGTCTGTCTTCCGTCTGTCTGTCTGTCTGTCTGTCTTCCGTCCGTCTGTCTGTCTGTCTGTCTTCCGTCTGTCTGTCTGTCTGTCTTCCGTCCGTCTGTCCGTCCGTCCGTCCGTCTGTCTGTCTGTCTGTCTTCCGTCTGTCTGTCTGTCTGTCTTCCGTCCGTCTGTCCGTCCGTCCGTCCGTCTGTCTGTCTGTCTGTCTTCCGTCTGTCTGTCTGTCTGTCTTCCGTCCGTCTGTCCGTCCGTCCGTCCGTCTGTCTGTCTGTCTGTCTTCCGTCTGTCTGTCTGTCTGTCTTCCGTCCGTCTGTCCGTCCGTCCGTCCGTCTGTCTGTCTGTCTGTCTTCCGTCTGTCTGTCTTCCGTCTGTCTGTCTTTCTGTCTTCCGTCCGTCTGTCCGTCCGTCTGTCTGTCTGTCTTCCGTCTGTCTGTCTGTCTGTCTTCCGTCTGTCTGTCTGTCTGTCTTCCGTCCGTCTGTCCGTCCGTCTGTCTGTCTCTGTCTGTCTTCCGTCCGTCCGTCTGTCTCTGTCTGTCTGTCTGTCTGTCTGTCTTCCGTCCGCCCGCCCGTCCGTCCGTCCGGCTCTCCGTCCACATGGAACAACTCGACGCCCACAGGACAGAGCATCGTGAAACCGTGATATTTGATGATTTGTCGGAAATCTGTCGATACACTTCAAGTTTTGTTAAAATCCGACAAGAATAACGAGTACTTTACATAAAGACCTGTGTACATTTATGATAATATCTCGCTGAATTCTTCGTAGAATGAGAAATTTTTGAGACAAAAGCTGTATGAAAATCAAAACGCATTTTATGTTCAATAACTCTTTTCCCGAAAGTCGTGCCGTTTATGAGATAATGTGGAAAAATATGGTAGAACCAGACAGGCCACAGATGACAATATAATACGGCGCATGCGCTTTGCATGCTGGATAACTAAGCCCAGAATACAGACACACACTTAGAAAATGTAATATCTGTTTCTTTTTCACTGCAACAAGGGCTACGCGAACGCAACCCTGTGTTACGTTATATGTACATTGCCTGTGTTAAGTGGTACGTGTGACGCTGTTGCTTGAACGGTTTGGAACGCGAATTGATTCTTGCTATAAAGTTTGAAGCAGAGACATGGAATGTGGAAGTACCAGTTCAGTCTAATTTCCTTGTATTTGTCCTGAACCCGTTTACTTGAACCGTTCAGCCGTCGTGATGTGCGAATTGTGACTGGGTTTGGAGGAATACCGGCTCTGCAGGTCTGAAGCGGGCATAGTCACGGTCAAGGGGTCTGTTACTCAGGGGCTAAGGCAGCCAGTGCGTGAAGCTCTCTTATTACCCTCATCTAGTGCCGGGGTTCAGAATGCACTGATATATGCCAACTTCGTTACGTGTTCTTCGCGTGGTGAATAATTAAGAAGTGGACAGCATGCCTTACTGAAAGTTGTTCCTGCTACAGTGTCAGCCAATAATGTTGTTTGTAGTGTTCGGTACGGTTCGTGTCACAATCTGTTGTCCCAGAATTTGACCACATCACCTCAGTCACTGTTACTGGATACGCCTCAAAGAAATATTTCCGTCTAATGCCATCTCCATAGCGCCTGACTGACTAAATGATCTAATCAAGAACATCACGTGAACTGCACAAGCGCTGCAGAGTACTGCGCTTCTATCGAGATGCATATTGTTTCTGAAATAAAAATCGTATCTGTAACGTAACAAAACACGAACAAGAACCTACATAAATGAATGAGTGAATGAATGAATAAATAAATAACATAAATAAATGAATAAATAAATAACATAAATGAGTTAATGAATAAATAAATAACATAAATGAATGAATAAATAAATAACATAAATGAATTAATGAATAAATAACCTAAATGAATGAATAAATAACAAATAAATGAATAAATAAATAACATAAATGAATTAATGAATAAATAAATAACATAAATGAATAAATGAATAACATAAATGAATGAATAAATAAATAACATAAATGAATTAATGAATAAATAAATAACATAAATGAATGAATGAATGAATAACATAAATTAAGGAATAAATAAATAACATAAATGAATGAATAAATAGATAACAAATGAATGAATGAATAAATAAATAACGTAAATGAATGAATGAATGAAATAACATAAATGGATGAATGAATGAATAAATAACATAAATGAATTAATGAATAAATAAATAACATGAATGAATGAATGAATGAATAAGTAAATGACAATTTTGTGGTTCACAAATATTGAAATTTTGAGCATATTAAAATATTTGTTAATTTTGTGTCTGTAAGACATGAAGTGGGCGGTAAATATAATTAATTTTAACTGCTAAATTTTCCAAGAGTTTTAATTTAGAAGAAGGAAATTTTAATCTTTTAAATTAGCCCGTCAGTGTTTGCCTCGGTGCAATGTACGGACCTGTAATCCTCACGTGTTTCCGAAGTCGGTACACCTTTTGGACGTGAATGCATTTAAGATAGTGTAAATTTAACGCTAACCGTAATGCCGAGCAGTGGTTGAAATTGAAACTTCATCGTCGTTGAAGGATATACTTACCAAACGTGTCTAATGATACGCATGGGCCTCAAATGAAATTGTGTGTCGATATGAAATGTGACGTAAGACAAGGACCAATTACAAACTAGTTTTTTTGACAACGGGATAGAATGCCAAGTGATTCTCTTAATTTTAAGATGCAGGGAGTGTAATTACGTAATTTCTTGTGGCGTGTCACTATGGTCTCCCTGAAGATGACAACCTGTGGTCGAAAAGTGTTGGAGTAACAGTAAAGTCAGATGTTAGCAATCACGGATTGTGCACTGTGATGGACATTTGTTGAACAGTTCCCACAGTTTGTTTCTTGCATTCTCCGTAAAGCCGTTCATTGGCCTTGCAGTGAACCTCTCACCGTCTGCTCTGGGATGAAAGAAGTGTCTTTCTTGGCCATGCGATACTCTGTCCGCGTATCTGGTGTACTGCGACGTCATAATTGTTTGAACCTTGTACAGTGCCGCCTGTTGTTCCCATAAAGTACATGTGTTATCGTATATACAGCGTCTGCCTTAAGCCCACTGGTACCGAAGTTGTCAGTGTTTAGTAAGAAAAGGCCAGTCTCTTGGATGTGGTGGAAGCGTTTGAAGTTTCGGCCGCCTCCCTCTCTCATTACGTTTGTCCAATCAGTTTGTAACATACTGCAGATACCAAAGTTTTTTTTTGGGTCAAACAAAAACATTTTGTATAAAATACACTGCAACCCCCACCGTACATATGCCCGTCTTCTTTAATTACCGTTACATAGATAATTTCATTGATTCCAGGTAAGGGACACGTGAGGCATAAAGAGCCCTGTAAACTGTGCTTCAGTGCGTGTAATGTTTAGGCGCGTTCGAAAAATTGCGAAAAGCTACTTGCTGGCTCTGTCATGTCTGTCCGTCCGTCCGCCCGCCTGTCTGTCTGTCCGCCTGTCTGTCCGTCTGTCTGTCTGTCTGTCCGTCTGTCCGTCCGTCTGTCTGTCCGTCCGTCTGTCTGTCTGTCCGTCTGTCTCTGTCCGTCCGTCCGTCTGTCCGTCCGTCCGTCTGTCTGTCCGTCCGTCTGTCCGTCTGCCTGTCCGTCTGTCTCTGTCCGTCCGTCTGTCTGTCCGTCCGTCTGTCTGTCCATCTGTCTCTGTCTGTCTGTCCGTCTTTCTGTCTGTCTGTCTCTTCGTTCGCATGGAACAACTCGGCTCACACTAAACGGAGTTTGATGAAATTTGATATTTGGGTATTTTTCGAAAATCTGTCGAGAAAATGCAAGTTTCATTAAAATCCGATAAGAAGGACGGGTACTTTACATGAAGACCTATGTACATTTATGATATCTCGCTGAATTCTACTTAGAATGAGAAATGTTTCAGACAGAAGATGTAGAGAAAATCAAAACACATTTATGTTCAGTAACGTTTTTCCCAAATGTGAATTCTACCGTGCGTTTCTTTTACCACTCTACGGAGTACCGCGGATGTCAGGGGATGTCTCAGTGGGTGCAGGCTTTCTCTGCGATAAAACTACCGGGCTCGTTGCAGCGATAAAAGAAACACCCTGTAAAACCACACTTTCAGTTTGCGTTTGCTGCAAGATAAAAGCAGGTATGCCTGTGGGAAATGTAATGAATTGCTTGTGAAACGAGTTTGGGCGCGGTGTATAAGTCTTTACACGAACTTGATTTTACGTGTGCAGTGTATCATCTTTGCCTTCACGTGAGGAGTCTGATGGGGCAGGGGATGGGGAGAATCGCTTGTGTTTACGAAGCTTTTGCGTTGGTGACGTCACTAACGGTGAAGTTTCCTTTAATATTTTAAAGGCTGCGGGCACATCGCTTTGATTCACTGGTTTGCGTTTTCCGCGCTTGGATGGGGAAAGTCCCTGTGGACTTCGCCTCGAGTGTGTCAGACGTGTTAGCCGATGCGAAATTGCTTACGATAGGTGTTTTGGTGTTTGAGAACATCCTGCACCGAATTGCGTGTTTGTTTTAAGGACTGTAAAGTTTGGCAGTTACTTCCATTGGCCTTGCTGTTATTTGAAGTTGTTGACGGATCGTGAGGGAATTAGATGGAAATAGTATGCAAATGATTCAGCAACTGTCTTTACGAATTAATGCCAGTTGTTTATAGATGTGAATTGAATAAGAACACCATCCAACACAGCTACAATTTTTTGTAGAAAACTGGTATGTTTGCAGCACGCTACATGTTTCGGCCTGTGAGGGCACTCGCCTGGCTATATAAATATAAATATATAAAAAGAAGGTAAGTAGGTTTCATAAATAAACAATAAAACCTGTGTATATTTTTGTATTTATATAAAGCCCGTTAATGGCCGTCTTGAGCCGAAACGTGTAGCGTGTTTTAAACAAAAGTATTGTTGATATATTTTATATCATTTGTGAGATCTCGCAAAATTACATTTTTACTATGAATTTTAAGTTTTTATATAAAATAAACACATAATGATGATCGGCTTGATCGAAACATGTAGTGTTTCATAAATAATAACGAATAAAGTTTGTGTCAGACGGAATACGTAGTGTTATTTGTGCAAATATTGTTTTACTATAATCTGTAGTTTTGTTTGTTGGTGTTCTTGTTGAGTTCGTATGTAAGGACCTTGCTTCGTGGCGTATTTAGGCCCATGTGCGTAATTTCAAGGACTGTACTTTCTCTAACGTGCCTTACCCTCAGATGTTCGTGTCTGTATCAAACTTGTAATTGTTAGCGTTTAAAATAATATGTGGGTCTCATTCCTGGTATAGAAGATTTTAACAACCAGAACGATAAGTGAAAATCTTTTTAAAGGTTTAACCTTTTAAAGCCTAGCGGTAACTTTACGTACCACCAGGTTTAGCATTCAACAATTCTACGTGGTACCCACATTGCGTTTATGTGTTTTGTACGGATCTCAGAACAAACAGCAACTTTTGTCTTATAAAACATTAAGAGATTGGTTTTTATAACCGAAGTGGAGAGTGTTTACAGCGCGATACGCACTGAGTCCTTATATAAAACAGATACGCTTCGTCTTTAAAGGGTTAATTGAGTGCTGTTGTGTCAACCGAATTGCCATTCAGATACCTCCGGGTTGAGTTTGAGTCCTGACGGGCCCACAGTACTTACAGGTGCATAGAGATAGACCTGGCTGCACACAGTCTTTTCGACGTTATTTACGAAGTGAAGAAGGAACGCCTTATGTGGAGACCACGCTTTCTTGTCCTTCCGTCCGTCCGTGACGTAGTATTAGCGACTAAACCGTATGTCGGATTTTCATGAAATTTCGGTACAGAAGTTCTTTACACAAATCTATCGAGGATGCGTGAATTTTGTGAAAATTGACTCAGTGATAATCGTATTTTACATAAGGGCATACATTTTTTTTGCACGTAATATCCGCTTTTAATGATCGATTTAGATGGAATTCAGTATAGAAGACTACATTTAATGTTGTTACTCATTTGTGAGTTTCGTGAAAATTCGTCTCATTGACAATCATACTTTACTTAGGGCTGCAAATGAATTGTTATCCGTATTTCACATATATATTGTCCCTGAAAGCTTATGGGATTTTGCAAATCATGAACGTTTTGTTAGTCTCTGTGCTACGCCACAGAGTGCATCGTATGCTGTATTGTTATTTTACGTGATTTCAGGCTTTCGTCCGGGTGTATAAGAGATCTTCGCTCTTCTGGGATGTTACGCTGCGTAACATCCCAGAACACCGCCTCCGGTGACCGCGCGGTCTAAGATGTGGTTCTGCCGCGGTTCGCTTGCTGGAATTGCGGGTTCGAATCGCATCGGGGGCATGGATGCCTGTCTGTTGTGAGTGTTGTGTGTTGTCAGGTAGAGGTCTCTGCGTCGGACTGATCATCCGTCCAGAGGAGCCCTACCGAGTGTGGTGTGTCTTGAGTGTGATCGTGAAGCCTCGATAATGAGGAGGCCCTGACCCACTGGGGGCTGTCGCGCCATGGAAAAAAATCCCAGAAGAACAGAGGTTTCCTGTCACTTTACGTTAAATCAACGCTCGAAGTCGTTTGTTTGTTAAAGGTCCCATATTGTGTAGCGCTAGTGTTGTTTCCGCCTTGAAATTCGTACTATATTTATATCCCTGATCATAAGTAGGCGTAAGTGTAATTTTGGAACGGGCTGCAGTGGCATTACAGACTTTCCCAGGTGTTGTCATGTGGCCATGTTACTAAAACACTTTCCTTGTCGGATACTAAAACTGAATCAAATATTAAAATGCGAGTTGCAATTCCTGTCTGTAGTAACTTTCTTCCCCATGTACACAGAATTGCTTTTCTTCCATTGGTTTACTGCGGTTTGCACTCATGCTGTTATTAGCGTGCGTTTGCGCCGTGCAGTCGAGTATTCTATTTCCATCGTCTTGAAACTGAGACGGATTTGCGAGTGGGAAAACACTTTCCCGGCTTTGTTTTTCGGAAAGGGCAGTACATCAAAGGTAGTTCGTGCTCGGTAGGGATTCTCAGCTTCTGTAAGCTGCTCCCGTGCTCTCATTTAGCGTCTCAAAGCCACACTTCTCTTTTACCTGAAATTAATTCCAGCTTTAATGATTTTGGGACCCTAGGAGTGCAGTAATCTGTCAAGATCTGATAGGTCAGTTTGAAAGGAATCTTTAACCCTTTGTATATAAAATTTCAGTTCGTACCGCGTCGCGAATACATTGTGTTTCGGTTAGAAAGACCATCTAATGGTTTAGAGAAAAAACTCGCCGTTTTTCTGAGGGTTACATGAAACACATGAGCACACTGTGTGAGTAGAATGCAGAGTCATTTATTTTTAAAGGTGGTGGTACAGATTGTTACCACTGGGCTTTAAATCTTTATAAACTACCGCCAGATTCCAGCCTTAAATGAACTATTTGAGTGGTCAGAATGATGACGGTAATATCATTTTGAAAGTTGAAACAGTTCGTTTGCAATAAAGAGGAAAGTTTATTAAAAATCTGTTTTTTCTTCTCCTCTAAAATTGATGTTTTGTGGGATGCCTCCTTTTTTACAAGATAGGGGCGATTTAATACAATTCGAGTGTATTTTATGTTCGCTTTTAATAATTGGTATCATATGACACCTGAGCGTCTTGATTTTGCATTCTTTTCCGCCAAGATGCTGTGAAGAATTGTACAGTTTACTCATATTTTATACAGACTGTCTACACAACATGTTTGATGTTGAAGATTGAGGTCAGGGCGGTACGACCACATAAAACGTGTAACTGTTTACCCAACGACACGGCGTCACATCCCTGAAGACTCGAGTCTTTATCAGCAGCCCTGTGATAACCTAAAATCTCTCTCATTCATCCAATAGAAGTCTCGGTGGCCCCCGAAGCCGGTACGGACGCTTTGTAGAAGCCTCCCTCCCGGGAATTGAACCACGATTCTTTGGACGTACAGCCCTTTGCCTAGTCACTGTATCGAACGGGCTGCACCGCCGCAGGTGCTTTGTACACACTAAAGCAGAATGCAAACAAAATCCTGTAGCAGCAGTAGAAGTAAGAAGGCTGGAATGGACTGGTCATGTGGTAAGATTGTCTGATGGTAGGACCGTAAAGAAAGTGTTTCTCGGGAAACCAGATGGAAGAAGAAAAGCAGGAAGACCAAGATTAAGGTGGCTGGACTGTATTGAGAATGGTCTGAAATCGATGGGTGTCAAAGAGGTGGAGGAAGAAAGCAGGAGACAGACAGACCCGTGTGGGCTATCATTCTGAAGGAGGCACTGGTTAGACTGTAAGCACCGTATGCCGAAGAAGAAGAAGAAGAAGAAGAAGAAGAAGAAGAAGAAGGAGGAGGAGGGGGAGGAGGAGGAGGAGGAGGAGGAGGAGGAAGAAGAGGAAGAAAAAGGCGAAGAAGAGGAAGAAGAAAAGGAAGACGGGGAAGAAGAATAGGAAGAAGAAGAAAAGGAAGAAGACGAATAGGAAGAAGAAGAAAAGGAAGAAGAAGAAAAGAAGGGAAGAACACGAAGAAGAAGAAAAGGAAGAAGAAGAAGAGGAAGAAGAAGAAGAAGAGGAAGAAGAAGAAGAAAGCAGAATGAAACAACAACGAACGTAATAACGGTAATTTACATGGATTTATATTTGCGCTGTTTTTTAAACTTATTTGCACTCCCAGCCGTGGAAAAAAAAATACAACGAATGCATTGAACTAGGCAGTGTGGGGGAGTAACGTTGCCATTTGTTGTGGAGCGCATCATAGGCTCCACTGCCTAGGTCCCATATGTGGCAACGCTGCATTTTACCTCGAACTTTAATTGCTGTGGCCGCGGTTATAATTGTCAAACAACTCAGTAGTCAGTTACTGCATTAGATATGCCGCATGGCTGGCAAAGAATTGCAAATCTGAATTATAAATTTGTACAGATCATTGATGTAACATTGGCCGATCCCAGTGGCCGCGCGGTCTAAGGCGTAGGTCTGCGGCCGAGCGCTTGCTGGGACCGTGGGTTCGAATCCAACCGGGGGCATGGATGTTTGTCTTTTACAGTGTTTGTGTTGTCAGGTAGAGGTCTCTGCGACGGGCCGATCCCCCGTCCAGAGGAGTCCTACCGACTGTGGTGTGTGTCTGAGTGTGATCAAGTGAAAATAAAAACCCTCTACACTTACTGTGAGTAGGCAGAAGAGGTCAGGACTAGGAAAAGGAGGATGTGACATTGTATTAGTTGCTGTGTAATGGCCCCGTGTACCAGAATTGCTGCCTTGTTAATGGAGGCAGTGCCTGGCCAGTTTGCGGTCTGATGGCTCGTCCACATACCGCTGTGGGCACGCTAGTGAGTAAATATTCGTTATTTGTACTTGGTGTTTGATGTATGTACTTGGCTTATGGAAGTTCAGAAATGAGATAATCCGCTTGTGCCTTCGATGGACGTATGTAAACTTGTGTACTTTGAACTGAAGCCCGGATGTTCGAGTTAGTGGATCACTTCCTCTCGAAGTGATTATACCGGTAACTGTTTTCACCTTGGACATCCTGTTGCGTTTATGTATATTACATAGTACAAGGCTGTTATCAGAAGCCGTCAACACACCTGCATGTTAGTTTTATCAGAGGATAACACGGCTTAATGTTTCGACCACTAATTGATCATCTCCAGGCCATTAAATTAAATAAAATTGAAAGTGACCACTTAGTGGTCGAAACACGTAGCTTTGTAATCTTCTGAAAGAACGTAATAAGCAGGTGTGTTAATGGTATGTGGTAATTTTTTTATAATATATGCTGATGACGGATTTTCGTTAATGATTTTAGACCCGCGGAGCGAAATACTGCAGGGATCAATTAACTTTGCTGACTTCTTGACCCTTGAAGATAGGACCGATAGGTCGTTCCGAAACGTCGGTACAGAATTACCACTCAACGCTGCGTGATATCCTAGGTGAGTGCAGATCCCGTACGTCGCTGCCGAAGCCTGAAATCGCGCATTCCTTAACACTGTACGTAGCTGCAGTTGGTGCGGTGTGGCCGCTGCTGGGCTCAGCTCTAAACGGCGAAGCGGCGTTGTACCCTTTCTAAAAACATTTACCATGTTGGGCAGAGTACAGTATTAACTTGTCAGTGTGGACGTTTTTGAAACGGATAGAAAATGCTTGGTGGTGTACGCTAGCGTAATCGTCACTTTGCTGGAAAACACATCCTTTTTACGGCCGTTATTTTAGGGGCATGGTCGTCCCTGAGGAACGCCTATTAAAATTACACCTTTCTTTCTGTCTGCCTGTGCGTGTGTACTGAAACAATAGACAACTGGTGTACCACAAATCCCAGGCGACTACATTTTGTGCAGTGGCGCCTAGTATTTTTGGGTTCTCAATGTGAAATTTGCTTCATGTTACCATTCTGGGGCCTAGAATTTGGAGGTGGCTCATACATTTTTGGAAAGTGTGTGCATCCCTGTGCTATACGGGTTTTCGTGGAATATTATATTCGGGATTGTTACCAAAATTCGTGGACACATGTCTGTCTTGCTTAAAACCGGATAACGGCAACAAATAGGTGGATAATATTAAAATGGGCCTTAAGGAAGTACGATGAGCGTTTGGGAACTGAATTCGTCTGTTTCAAGACAGGGATAATCGGCGGGTTGTTGTGAACGCGGCAACGAACCTTCGGTTTTATAACAATCAGAGAAATGCTGCAGTACCTGGTGGGCTGTTAGCTTCGTGGATCTACTGTAGATGGTAGCTGCCCCAGGCACAGTATTTTATAAAACTGGCCCTGTTATTAATTTCGTAATAGTGATGACTTAGTGCGTTTTTTGATCAGTGCTGCAGATGGTTTCAGAGTGACTGTTTTGCAAAGTTTAAGTAACAGGTATGACCCTAAACTATCTACTAATGTGACGCGTATTAGAGCTTCAGTGACTCGATACTTGAAGCCTGTGTAGGTCCAAGCATTTGAGGCCTTGTGTTCGTTTCTAAATGTACAGAGATTAGAATAATGTGTTGCATAAGTCGCGTTTGGTTGCAAACAAATACAGTTGTGCACTGCATTGTTTTGGCATCTTGATGGATAGCTTGCTACGAACAAGCGTTATGTTGACACCACTGTTATGTTTAACAGAAAATAAAATAACTCAATTACTTTGTAAGGGCAGACATTCTAAACAATGCTGACAACGTTTTAACGTCATAATAAATTGTTTTTTTTTGTAACTAGATGGCAACAAAACGTGTTGTAACATCGACTTGATTATAGGCTTGACACAAGAAAGAAGACTGTTTTGCTTACGTAATCGTTTTCCATTCCTTGTTTGTTTTGACGCTGTCTTGTTGAGACTTAAGAATTACAAGGTGTTGCTGCCAGTGTACTCTTATGTAGAACATTCACTGGCTCTCTGTTTCTTCAGTGTTTAATCATTTAGTGTGACGCTAAAGCAGAAATTTCATATGAATACTCTGCAGCACATGCTAGGGTCGCACTACAGAGTTGTTTCCCAGACATTCATACGAGCAAGCTACAAGGGGAGTGCTGTGTCCTTTGAAAACCGGGACTGGTGTACGTTTTATTTAAGTATTTAGTTTTGCTCATGGAGAAATATCAGCGTCTGTATCAGAATGACAAATCGCTAAATTAAGTTTAGGAAAATAATGGCGGTTTATTATGAAAGACATACAGAACGCAGAAATACAGTAAGTGGGAAAAACATAGAGTTTTTAAACGTTAATCCGGTTGTAAGCATTCTTATCAGTGATCTTTGAAGGACTGTACAAATACTTTTAATACCAGTTCTGATTATTTTTGTTTTGAAAATTGTTTCAATTTTTAGAATATGTAGCAAAAAGTTAAGGGATTTTGGCAAAAATTATGCACTTTTTATCACTTAGTGAACGACAGTATGAAAGTTAGCATGCCTTTCCGTCTGTCCGCGTGTGTCCTTTTTTGGAAATATAATTATGAACATTCTTGAAATTATCCACGTTTCGCACATTATATGTATGTATATAGGCCTGTGTATGTTTGTATTTTTGAGGAGGTGAAGTTCCCTCCACGGATGTAGTACCATTGGAAGAAGAATGAATAAGAACTTGTTAAAACACTTGCACCGTCACCACTTCACTAGTGCTTGTGACGGTTCCGTGAACCTTATCCTCGTTTGAGATTTTAACAACATATTTTGAATATTTTTATAGTAACAACAGTAGTATAATTCTTGAACTTATGTAAGATAGCATACCGTAATGTTGTCCTTTTCTACCAACAAATGTGTCCATGACGATGATGAGCTACACATCGAAACATGTCGGACTTTACAAATGAAATTTTAAAATAAACTAGGTATACACTGTGTTGGAGTTGGTCCCATATCGCATATATTGAATAACCAACACGGAATGGAAAATGTTAAAATCACCTTCCAGCAGGTGGCCAATGTGGGACATAACATGTAGGACGCTTATCATGTATTTATAAAACTGTTATCTCTTTACCGTTGTGCAGTTGTTGGAATAAATATTTCGAAGTAATTATGAACGTTTTTAAGAAAATAGTTTGTGATGCGTATATTCTCGGTCCCTTGTTTCCAACACTATAGTAACGAAAGTTCAGACTTAATGCAGTTAACCCTTTAAAGACGAAAACTGTCTGTTTTATATAAGGACTCAGTCCGTACCGCGCAGTAAACACTCTCCACCTCGGCTATAAAAACCAGTCAGTTAATGCTGTATAGGGAAATAATCGCTGTTTGTTCTGAGATCCACACAAAACACATAAATACACTGTGTGGGCAGAACGTGGCATTTAAAGACCCAGTCCGTACCGCGCAGGAAACACACTCCGTCTCGGTTATAAAAACCAGTCAGTTAATGCTGTATAGGGAAATAATCGCTGTTTGTTCTGAGATTCACACAAAACACATAAACATACTGTGTGGGCAGAACGTAGAATTGTTGAATATTAAACCTGGCGGTACGTAAAGTAACCACTGGGCTTTAAAAGGTTGGTACGAATTCTTAGTTCCATCGAACTCTGCAGGGGTCACCGTTGGTGCTGGGCCACAAATACTGTTTTGTCTAACCGTAAGGCGTCGTTACAATTGCGTTCCGCGGAGAAGGGAGGAATCATTAGTGTGTGGCCTGAGAAGCCATTTTCGGGACTTCACACCTAAATCGAGAGGAATTGCTGTTTAAAGTGTGTCTGATAAGGAAACGTCTGAAACTAATGCCCTAATACTGTACGTTGGCCGAGAAACTGGGCTCCTTCCCTGGAGGGCGATTGACACAGTGTGGGGTTGTCAACTTGGGGTTGGAGAGAAGCGAGGTTTAGTTCCGCTCACGGTCTTTGGGTTTTACGTTGATTCTTGTACGGATTGCGGGGAACTGTTGGTAGAATCGTAACTATCTGAAATACGAATTAACCCTTTAAAGACGAAGCGTATTTAAGGACTCAGTGCGTACCGCGCTGTAAACACTCTCCACTTCGGTTATAAAAACGAATCTCTTAATGTTTTATAAGGCAAAAGTTGCTGTTTGTTCTGAGATCCGTACAAAACACATAAACGCAATGTGGGCACCACGTAGAATTTTTTAATGTTAAACCTGGTGGTACGTAAAGTTACCGCTAGGCTTTAAAAGGTTAAGTAAATAAAGCTCTACTTTGTGTTACGGTGATGTCTGCAAATGAAATGTGTTTGGGTTTGATAAGTAATCTTAAACAATTAGAACGTTTTTGCGTAAGACGCGTATTCAATCGGCGTCTCTTTTTTTTTACATTCAAGGTCCTTAACCAATAAAATGTTTAATTAGTTGAATATTATTAATAGTTGTGTTGCATCTGAAGCAATGATTGAGCATGCTAAAATAGTTTGATATTAGATTTTCCCTCTTGTGGGGTGTTACGCAGCGTCGAGAGCGGATTTTGTGACATTAGTTTGAAATGTATATGACATGTGCCAAACACAATTGTAAGTAATGGGATGTTAAATTAGAAACACACGAGGATATAATATTGATCTTATATATGAGTATTTTTCGAAAATCTGTCGAGAAAATTCAAGTTTCATTAAAATCTGCCCAAAACAACGGGTACTTCACAGTAAGGCCTATGTACGTTTACGATATCTCGCTCATTTCTTCTTAGGATGAGAAATGTTTCAGACAAAAGTTGTAGAGAAAGTAAAAACACACGTTTTGTGTTCAATAACTTTTTTCGGGAAGTCGTACCAGTTATGAGATAATGTGAAAAAATATGCTAGCGCCAGACAGGCCACACATGACAATATAATACGGCGGATGCACATTGCATGGTAGGTACCTAAGGCTGCAGACACACACATACAGAATATGTAATACTTATTGCTTTTCCACGGTAAAAATGGTTACGCGAACGTGCCTCAATTTTAACGTTACACGTACATTGCCCGTCTTGTTGTAACGTGCAGTTATTAATCAAAAAGTGCCTCTTCAGGAAAAAAGAGAGGCCTGCGTGCGTTAGAAACGTTTACAGTGTCAGCTGTGCTGAAGTGGAAGTTCTGTGCGTGATCACTCAGTCTGCTACTTGGAGCAGTGTTAGGCGCGCCTTAAAATAAGGAGGGTGTAAAAAAAGATTTCGGAGCAATGAAGTGCTAAAAATGCCTTGATAAAATCTTCATGAGGCATTGAATTTTTAATACGTTTTTATTGAAGTTATAACTGTGTTCACAGACTTACTTTCCGGGCTGTGTTTCTGTCTGTCCGTGCGTCCTGTGCTTCTACTTATTGCACTGACTTCCCCAACATCGAAATGTTCTTGCTCTTATGTGCCATTAAAACACACTGTCGCTTGGAGATGGAAGGCGAATTCGTATGCTTTCCACTTACTCAAAGCTGCCCTCTACAACACAAAGTGACGTGAAATATTTATTGAAGAGCCCTTCCACAGCATTTCCAGTTAATCATGAGTCTTGAGTCCTGTGCGGTGTACCAGCGAGCTTTCAGCATAGTGGAGCAGAAGCCGTTTATTCGCTGCCCTTTTGCCTTCTGCTGTGTGACCCACCTTAGTGGAATCGCGAAATGCCAACCTTCTGCTGTCTTGCAGGCCTCACGCAAATACATGATAAAATTGTTTTGAAGTGAAGGGCATTTCTTGTCCCATGTTCCTTTAATTTGACGTTATTCTTCCCACTGTGTACGTAGACTCAAACAAATAACACCACGTGTTACGTCTGACAAAACTTGTATTTAGTAAATGTTGTTTGTACACTACAGGTTTGGATCATTCAGTCATCCTGAGGTGTTCATACAAAAACTTAAAATGCAAGGTATTATGCGTGAAATCTCACAAAAAAAAACTTCTTGCACCCTTTACCTTGCATTTTAAGTTTTTGTACGAACACCCGATGTTGATCGAGTGATTGAAACATGTGTTGTGTAAGCAGTATTTACTGAATACAGGTTGTTTCAGACGTAACACATGGTGTTGTTTGTTGAAACGATATTTCTTTAATTTCTCCTGTTGAATCTGGGTTATTCACGCGCACTTTATCTCGTAACGTGCCCAGTAAGTTACCTCGTAAGTTTCAGAAATGAAAACCAACTAAATGCACATCTTTGTACTAATTTGTCACGTTTTATTCACTATTTTTCCTCCAACATGTTTAGGCGAGCTGCCATCTTCAGGGAGGATACATCACAATATTACATAAAACACTTAGAAGATAAAATTGTGCTGCCCGTGCTGTTATTAAAATCTTCTTAAAAAGTTAAAATTCTCTAAATTTAGCAGATTATTTCTCTATTTCATGATTTGTTGGTGTTCTGTCGTGGTTGGAATTAGGTGGCTTTTTTAATGGAATTAGCTGTGTTCCGTGTGTGTGTGTGTGTGTGTGTGTGTGTGTGTGTGTGTGTGTGTGTGGCTGTGTGTTAGGTGGTAGACTGAGTCAGTTCAACAATAGCACGGCCAGCACATTTTAATCTTATCAGTGTTTTATATAATATTGTGATGTATCCTTCCTGAAGATGGCAGCTTGCCGAAACATGTTGGAGGAAAAATAGTGAATAGAACATAACAAAGTAGTAAAAATTGTGCATTTAGTTGGTTTTCATTTTTGAATTGATTTTAATGCACGCGGATGAACAGTAGAAAACTAATACCTCGTAAGTATTTAAGTCAGGCGAACGGGAAGGCCACAGTCGACGTATCCGCAATTTAACAAAACTTCTGCTAACACATTAGTACAGCTATTAGCGGTGTGGGCCGGTAACATTCTCGTGTATGAAATGCGTTTAAGTTTTCCATTTTGTTTCTGTTGAAAAGAAAAAGGCGTCAGAATTCATCTCATATGATTTTCGGAACTCAATTATTTTGTGAGGATGAAATTATCACTGGTATCTGATTCAGCGAGCATTAGTTGCCTCCCGTACTTCCACTTTAGTATCGTGTAAAGGAACTTTATGAACAACTTGGGCATTTTCTGTGGAACAATATGTTGCTTTTAGTGTTTACGTGCACGACCTTCACCACATTGCAGAGAGTAAAGGCGCAAAGAATTTTTCTGTCTTGCTTGTAATGCAGAACCCATATAATGAAGATTTTGTTCGATTAGTAGGTGGAGTTTCGAGTGCGCTTCGCGTTTGTCACGTGACGTCACAAGAAACTCTGCCGCTAGTCTGCAAATGGTTGCGGTGGAAGGCACCACACTTTCATGAAATGTTTTTTTGTGTTGACTTTTTTCAACGTTTATTCCAGGATGTACACGTAAAGACGTTATCGTTTACAAACGCCCTTTATCCAGAGGTACAATTCATGGTGCTTAACAGTAACTACACTTTTGGGAAGTTCACAGACTCGTCCCGTGTTCTAAGAACTACTGCGCATTTGGCTGGTCCAGCGCGGGGGGTTGTGGTCAGTTTGTTCTGTCGGTCCCATATTCAAGGGACAAGAAGTCATTCTTGACCCTTGAAGATGGGACCGATATGTTGTCCCGAAACGTCGGTACCGAATTACCACTTTACGCTGCGTAAATATCCCAGTCGATACAGAATTACCACTTTACGCTGCGTAAATATCCCAGTCGATACAGAATTACCACTTTAAGCTGCGTAAATATCGCAGTCGATACAGAATTACCACTTTAAGCTGCGTAAATATCCCAGTCGATACAGAATTACCACTTTACGCTGCGCAAATATCCCAGTCGATACAGAATTACCATTTCACCCTGCGTAAATATCCTAGTCGATGCAGAATTACCACTTTGCGCTGCGTAAATATCACAGCAGAGCGCAGATCTCACGTACGTCGCGACGGAAGCCTGAAATCGCGCGGTGAATATGATAGTTGAGTACGTATTGTGTAGCAAACAAAACAATCAAACGTGTCAGAGTAACGACCTGACCACTGCCTAGCTCCTAAGTTGTACAGCTGTTCCGGTTTTAGGCGTAAACGGGATATTGGAACAGGTTGAAATACTATCGACTGTTGTTACATTACGCACTGGTAGACTTGCAAACCCAATTTCCGTTTTGTAGTAACTGTACCTACGTTATTGATCCCGAAACCACTATCGTTGTTGTAACGTGTGTTTATTGTACAGATTTGGGAATTAATAGTAAATCTGAAACCCAGTTACCATGTGTAGTGAATTGCAGGGGAGTATAACAGAAACATTAATTCCTTCTCGCTGTAAATACTTTTGAATCGAAAATATTTTACATATTCGACTGATAGTTTGAATGTGAACGGTTTCGGCTTGCTACTGACCGGTATAGGTGTAGCCTGCGGCCGAAGTGTGTATTAAATTGCGCACTTAGCTTACGGGAACAATTTGCAAATGCAGAGAGGTTTAACCTTTGACAAATTATATTGGTCAATCCTTTAAAGAGGAAAATTAAACTGAATTATATTTAAAGACCCAGTCCGTACCGCGCAGTAAACACACTCCGTCTCGGTTATAAAAACCAGTCAGTTAATGCTGTATAGGGAAATAATCGCTGTTTGTTCTGAGATCCACACAAAACACATAAATACACTGAGTGGGCAGAACGTAGAGTTTTTTAATGATAGACCTGGTAGTACATATAGTAACCACTGTACATTAATTCTGCTGTTTCTGTCACATTTTAACCTTTTAAAGCTTAGCGGTAAGTTTACATGCGACCAGGTTTAAGATTAAAAAATTCTACGTGGTGCCCACATTGCGTTTATGTGTTTTGTATGGATCTTAGAACAAACAGCAACTTTTGCCTTATAAAACATTAAGAGACTGGTTTTTATAACCGAAGTGGAGAGTGTTTACATCGCGGTACGCACTGAGTCCGTATATAAAACAGATACGCTTCGTCTTTAAAGGGTTGAACAGCCTTCAAGATTTTCATGGTTATTCCCCAATCCATTAATGACCCATTTGTAACCTACCTTACATTTATACATACAATTTGACGCTAATTTCACATATGTTCGGTACTCTATACCGTAGTCGGTATAGCGACGGGCTGAACGAACCGGAGTTCGAAGCTCGCTCGGGGATTTTGTCATCTCGTAGTCGGTCCAGACCGTCTGTGGGGCACACGCAACCTCTTTTACCGGGATGATTCCCCGGGGGTAGAAACGGCCGGAGCATGACGTTGACTATTCCCACCTAGCGCCGAGGTTGAGACTGAGTGGAGGTATACCTCTACTCCCCTTCTGTGCTTTCATAGCGCGGACAGGAACAACACTTCACTTGGAAGGGAGGTAGCTTTTGACGCTATTTCAACCGAAGTTCCGCTAATGGCGCTAGTATCGTGACTGGTGACGTGCTGGAGGCCTGTGATGCGTTGACAGTAGGGAAGCCTACTCTGTGACGTCATCGAACGTTTATTTCATTCAGTGTCTGCATAATGTGTGGAGTTCCATTGACAGCACTGTGCGTGTTATCGCGTGTGTGCTCGCACGTGTCTGCCATCTGTTGGTAGCATCATGTACTCGGTACTGGCAGATGTGTGCTGGGCACCGTGTGAAGGGTTTGAAAACCACGTTCAAGAGAACTTGACAAAGATGACCCACATTCCTCGACTGTGTTTATTGTGTAACGTGTTATAATTGCTGTGGAAGTTACTGCACGCCTTTAATGTCCCGCGTTATGATTGAAGGTGGTATTTAACCTTTAAAGCCTAGCGGTAACTTTACGTACCACGAGGTTTAACATTAAAAAATTCTACGTGGTGCCCACATTGCGTTTATGTGTTTTGTACGGATCTCAGAACAAACAGCAACTTTTGCCTTATAAAACATTAAGAGACTGGTTTTTATAACCGCAGATAGTGTTTACAGCGCGGTACGCACTGAGTCCTTATATAAAACAGATACGCTTCGTCTTTAAAGGGTTTTTTTTTTTGAGATTGTTGACCGACCGATAGAGTGGGGAACATTGGCTTGACAACATGGACTGTTATTGCACACGTATAGGTAAGAAAAGGGAAGGCTGTCTCTTTCCGCGCCGTTGGAATATAGTGGGGAATAGAGGCATAGCTCCACTCATTCTTAACCTCGGCACTAGATAGAGGTGAGTAATTAACTTCACGGCCCAGCCGCTTTACTCCCGCGAAAGAACCCCTTTACACATTGAATAGGATGTTGGGTGGTCCCCTTGACGCATTGGATATGAGAGAAATCTCTTTCTTCTAACGGGATTCGAACCCCGTATCATCCAGCCGTACGGACAACGCTGTCTCGGCTTGTACAGACATGTAGACGGTTTAATATAGTTAGTGACTGCGTGTTGGTTAATCTTTGTGGTGGTGAATTTCTGACTTTTGAAGCCAATAGGGAAAGCTGTAAATTCTGGCTTAGGTTTCTTTTAGGCATTCTTTACGAATTAAAAAAGAACGCCTTGTATAGAGGCCACGTCTGTCTTTTCATCTGTGTGTCTGTCTGTGACATAGCTTCAGCGACTGAACTGCTTGTCGGGTTTGTATGAAGTTCATTATAGAAGGTCTTGACAGAGCTGTTGAGCAGTTGTAAGTTTTATTGTAACCGGCCGAGGGACAAGTTATACTTTATTGTAACTGGCCGAGGGACAAGTTATACTTTATTGTAACCGGCCGAGGGACAAGTTATACTTTATTGTAACCGGCCGAGTGACAAGTTGCACTTTACTTAAGGGCGTAAATGAGATTTTGTCGGTAGTTTCAACATTTATCACTCGATTTAAAAAAAAATTCTGTACAGGAGATGGCCTCGAATTTGCTGATTTATTTTGAGTTTCATGGAAATAGATGCCGTAGTGCCATATTTTACTAGGGGAATAAAAATTTATATTTGTATTTTGCATATTTTTTGTCTGATGTGGGTAAGATCCGGTATGATGTGTTCAGAATGCTGTTCAGAATTTGCGAGTTCTATGAAGACGAATACAGTGAAGGCCGTGTTTTTCTTATGGGTGTAAATGAAATTATTTTCACACGTGCGCCTTCACACCATACATCACAGAACACACCATTTGTAATCTTGTTTATTTTGTTGGTCAAAGACTGAAAGGGGTTGATTTAAGTTTGAATGTCTGTTTGGAAAAATTTCCTAGTATCGCCAGAGAAAATTGTTTTCCCATATAGAACTTTTTGTTACTGGAATTGTTACATAAATATACACTGCTGTTACGTTATTCTGGTCTGTTTGTGTTTTGGAACGTAAACAAAACGACTGCTCCTAATCTGTTACGTGTTACACGTGCTAGTAGAAAATGTCAGGTAACAGTCGGTTTCAGACACGAACGCTGTTATTATGAATAATTGCAAGGACTCGCCAGGTGGTGCTAGTGACAGGCAGCGGTCCACTTGTTCGAGCACAGCCATTTAATTTCAAATAGGCGCGGAACTTGGTAATTAAACTGTGAACTGTATTCAACATAACGTAGCCATAATTTAATTTCGCGGCTTTAATAACTTGTCGGCTTAATGCTTTTTAATTTGGCTTTACTGCAGTCGCATATTCTGGGCGTATCCTATGTCATATATACACATACTTGCCTCTTACTCTTCTTGTACTCCCGTGAAGATGGAGGCAGCAGTTTCCTCCGAAAACTAAGGTGGCATACAGCTTCTTCTTCCAGAAGACCAGAATGTTCGTTTCTTAATTTAAAACATTAAATATAAAAGAGTGGAAGTACATTTCCATCCACCGCTTCGCAATTCCGGAAACAGCAGTACTTTTTTGGAGGGTTCCCAGGCTTTGTCCGTTTGTCCTTCTGGTAAGATTGACGTGTAGATGAAGGTGGAATGATACTGACAGGGGAAACCGAAGTATTCTGAGAAAAACCTGTCCCGGTGTCACTTTGTCCACCACAAATCTCACATGGACTGACCTGGGATCGAACCCGCCCGAGCCATGGCGCGATCGACACTATCCTGGGAATTAGTCGGAGTTATAGTTAAAGATTCAGTCCGTACCGCGCAGTAAACACACCGTCTCAGTTACAAAAACCAGTCAGTTAATGCTGTATAGGGAAATAATCGCTGTTTGTTCTGAGATCCACACAAAACACATAAATACACTGTGTGGGCAGAACGTAGAATTTGTAACTATTAAACCTGGTGGTGCTTTGAAGGACTAATAGAGACTGTCGCGTGTTTGGTATTGTATGGCTGACGATGCGGTCGACTTCTAATGCTGTATGATCATATTTACATATACATTATCTAAAGAAGTTTGAAATTTGTTCACATGTGTTTTCGAAGTTACTAGTGCTGTTTTATTATTGAAATAAGCCCTGGTAATGCTGCTGCAATTTGTAAATGCTGAAATTGCTTTCATACGTTGCATGATAATGGCTCGTGACCGACTTTTGTTTGGCAGGGAAAGCAAACATCATTTTTGTTGCTTCACTTTCCTTGCTTTGTTCTGTTGTGTAATAAATTACAGCTGCGTCAGTAAAGAATTTATAGAATGATCATAGTGATTATAGACCGTCTCGGAAAAGGAGTTACAGTGCGTCGTTTAGTGAGATTTAATTTAATTGGATGCCACCACATTATTTCGCGAAGTGCCTCATTAACGCTTCCTCTCAAGTATAAGGGAAACTGGCTGTTGCCGCTCTCATTGTGATGTTGTTAAATATGAGTTTGGAAAAGGAAAGTGTGTCCGTTCCGTGCAGTTGTAGCTAGTGCTTGTAAATATTTGTGCAGAAATACTTGTTTTTGGCATGGGTTTCGCAGAAGATATCTTGTCGAGCAGTTAGCATTTTACGTACGTTTTATTCGGTGCCCTGCGGGTTCACACAGCTTGTCATGGCTTGGGGTCTCTACTGGTTCTCCTCACCAGGAATATATCGAAAGAATGCATCAGATTGTATCACGAGCCGTTTCCTTCCTCATTCCTTATAGTTCATTATTCAGTAATTATTCTGCTTATTATAGATTAAAGAACGGAAGAAGTTAGGCAGATTTCTGCACAGATTAACCTTTTAAAGCCTAGCGGTAACTTTACGGACCACCAGGTTTAACATTAAAAAATTCTACGTGGTGCCCACATTGCGTTTATGTGTTTTGTACGGATCTCAGAACAAACAGCAACTTTTGCCTTATGAAACATTAAGAGATGGGTTTTTATAACCGAAGTGGAGAGTGTTTACAGTGCGGTACGCACTGAGTCCTTATATAAAACAGATACGCTTCGTCTTTAAAGGGTTAAGGTACAATTGGGAAAACGAACTGGAAGAAATAGTGCAAAGGTTTTTAGAGATGAGGAAGACAGGAAGCTTAGTAGATAGAAATATATTATCGTATAGAATAATTTAGGTTAGAGTAGACACTTATGTGTGCAGAATAGGCCGATCCCAGTGGTCGCACAGTCTGAGGCGTGGCTCTGCGGCCGTTCATTTGCTGGGATTGCGGGTTCGAATCCCACGGGGGGCATGGATGTCTGTGTCTTGTGAGTGTTGTGTGTCGTGCAGGTAGAGGCTTCTGCGTCGGGCTGATCACTTGTCCAGAGGAGTCTACCGAATGTGTGTGTCTTTGAGTGTGTAACAGTAACACTCTGCACCTACAGTGAAGGAGTTGAAGATGGCTGAATGATAAAGCAAGAAAGGTTTCTAATTTTAAATCGGACATCTTTGGACTCTGCGATTTAGAGGCCCTTGACTCGTTTCCCTGCTAATTATGCCTTTATCGTAGCGTATTCGTTTGTCTGATAGAACTTCCGCACTCCGATTTAATATGTTTAATTAGAACCGACTGCGTCTGCCAGTTCCACTTTGTTATCTCAGCTTTTGAGAATTATCAAAAGGTAAGTACACTGAGGTAACTATCAAAAATGACACTGGTCTATAATTAGACGGCCCAGTCCTTAATATCCGTGACATCTTTGCGTCGAACGAAACAAAGAACTGCTGACTACCCATATGGGCACAATGTTTGTCGAACTATTTCCTTTGATGGGGTGCATATTGAAAATTGGACACTTCTCTGTATTGTTCACTATACAGCATCCGAAGTATGCTTGGCAGCTATACACCACAAATATCGGCTCTCAAAACAAATCTCTGGAGTGCGTGGAATTAAGTGCTGTAGATAGTGCAATACCGACAGACAGGTATCTACTGCTACTTCAAAGGCATCAGAAACTGGGAAAGAACATCAAAGTGGAAACTTGTACTCTGCAATGGAGTACACGGAGATTCTTGTGGGGCGCTTACTGTAAATAATGTATGTATATGCACATGTGTGTGCGAGGGGAAGTGCGTACAAAGTCTTGTGACAAGCGTTACGAAAGACATTACGTTGAATTCTGTGACGTAGATGGGAGAATATAAGTATTGAAACATATGCTAAAGTAGTTGATTTTCTGTTTAAGAACTGCACACATTGCCCACATGGCTGTTAGCAACATGTCAGTTACCGCACGCACCGTTACCCTGCATCTGTTACTGTAGTGTTGTTGGTAGCTTGTGGCTGTTGCTGACATGTCAGACACTGCACGCACCGTTACCCTGCATCTGTCACTGTAGTGTTGTTGGTAGCTTGTGGCTGTTGCTGACATGTCAGTTACCGCACGCACCGTTACCCTGAATCTGTTACTGTAGTGTTGTTGGTAGCTTGTGGCTGTTGCTGACATGTCAGACACTGCACTCACCGTTACCCTGCATCTGTTACTGTAGTGTTGTTGGTAGCTTGTGGCTGTTGCTGACATGTCAGACACTGCACTCACCGTTACCCTGAATCTGTTACTGTAGTGTTGTTGGTAGCTTGTGGCTGTTGCTGACATGTCAGACACTGCCGTTACCCTGCATCTGTTACTGTAGTATTCAATGCTTTGACTCCATATGAAAAGCTCTCGTTTCTGGCCGACTGTTTCACTTCGCATTATCTTCCCATTATGCTCACTACAAATGGCAGCTGTAACTTTTTAGATGCGCGTAATTTTCTGTTTTATCTGCTTGTCTAGAAAAAAGTGCAGCGCTCCTAGCTCATCCCGGAAATATCGAGAGTATTTTTTTTTGTACGGAGTGGCTTGACGTGGTTTTATTTTCTAGAGACAGCACTGTATGACACTTTTACGTTGTTTGAAATTGGAATGTTGGTGTGGGCTTATACACCCGCAGTGTTTATGTACACACCCGTAAGTCTTTAACAGTATGCCCTGCCCCATTTACATTACTAGCGTTCGGATTACGTGTACTACTTAAAGTGAATATTTGTTTTTATGTACTTATCTCAGAAATCTGCTTCGGTGTGCCAGTGTTTTGTTACGCTGCTGTGTTATTTGTTGTGACACAGTTTAGTTATGCAGTGAAAATAAATCCACGCTGCTTTATTTGCCGATCAGTGGTTATGCTTTTTTATTTCGAGTGCGTGGGTTTATTAACGCAGGATGTAACCCACGCGTTAAATGTTATTCAGAACCTAACGCGTTGCGGTGACTACTTCTTTATCTCTCAGAAATTATCGTTTGTTACGAAAGGCAAGCTTAGGTAACAAGTCGCTGAACACGATGTATAGAAAAGCTGGAAATAATGATGAGTGACAATGCTGGGCCCTTCCCAGAAAATTGTGTTATTTTTAAATCCTCTTTTTCTAGTGAAAAACATTAGAAACTCAATTTTATGTTGTTTGCAACATAGTTCGAAGTCAGTGTCCCTTGAATTTGCGATGCACGAACCAGGAAACAGCACAGACAAATATTTTTCTGCGTATAGTTATTATTATTATTATTATTATTATTATTATTATTATTTTGACTGCAAATGGGTTTGTACCCGGTGGCAGTGGTACTACAATAAGACAACACACAAAAAACACACCGCACTCAAAAAAACACAGCGCACAGCATAACAAAAATAATAAAGGACACATACTGCACACAATAAATACAATTACAATTAAAAATACAATACAAATACAGTTGCAAATACAATACAGTACAATACAATTACAATACAAATAAAATTACAATACGCTAAAATACAATTACAATACAAATACAATTACAAATACAATACAATGCAAACACAATACAAGTACAATTACAATTAACTTAGTTGTAATAACTGCAGTAACCGTAGGTACGGCTTTTGGAATTGGAAATGAAAAGAAACTTAAGTAAAAAGTATGTCAGATGTCCATTAAGATTGCACAAACTAATTAACTAACTGCACGGAGCAGAGCCCCTCGTCAGAAGTTAACAGTTCTTGAGCTACTCAATAAATTTCCCACATTTTATTTGACCCGAATGTTCATTACCATGTTCACAAAAGTCCTTCAGTATTCTCCATCCTCAGCCAGATGAATTTCACCCTAGATATTATGTTTCTTTAAGATACATTTTAATATTATTCTCCAATCCGTGCCCAGATTTGTAATATACAAATATGTACATATGTGTGTATATTTTTAAAATACTAACATATGTAAGGCGTCGAGATGTCTATCCCAGTTCAATTGTGTTTGTATTTGTTTTTTATTCCCTGTGGGCAGCCTGATGATGACCGTGGTTGGTCGAAACATGTAGCTGATCTGTGAACTAAATATATTGTTGTGTTTTGGCTGGATTTATTCTGTCTTTTTGTTTGTTTTAATCAAATACCAACGAATGTTAGAAAAAATTTTAGGCCGGATAATATTTAAAGAATAACAAAGTAGGAGCTCAGAAACCAAAATGTGAACCTTTCGTCAGATATTAACAGAATTCTCCCATACCAAATTTTAAGGAAATCCGTTCAGCCTTACAGAGGATGTTACAGACGGGCAGACACGGAGAAGCCGAATGCGTGTATGTGGATACTTGTCATTTCGATTGCGTTTGTATGATGTCGAAACTGCCAATGGGCTTGGTGATAAAATATCATGGTTATACGTATGCGTATCCCATATTGCTACCATTTTAGTAATATTACCTTTTTTTCTGTGTCTGATGGGTACAAAAATTTCGCTGTACCATAAACAAGGTAATTATGACCTGTAAGAAATAATGCTATTCGCTGCGAATTTTAGGTAACCGCAGAACTTCAAGGACGAATGTTTCGTACTATTTAAATTTGTTTTGTCACTTCCTATTTTGTGATTTCAGAATTCTGTTTTGGGGTTCTT
Source organism: Coptotermes formosanus (assembly GCA_013340265.1). Taxonomy (NCBI): domain Eukaryota; kingdom Metazoa; phylum Arthropoda; class Insecta; order Blattodea; family Rhinotermitidae; genus Coptotermes; species Coptotermes formosanus. The sequence continues at coordinate 198,359 of BLKM01000814.1, forward strand.
GTTTCGTTGGTCCTTAACAAGTATCCTAGGGTTCCATTTCGAAATTTCTTAAGCTCCAAATGGAAGTGCAAAAAGAATCACTTCCTAGGACCGTTTCTTTGGAAGTGAAAGACATCACATGTGAGAGGAACAGGTCAGTGTTAATGCCAGTGGTGTGTTTGTAATATAATGCAGGAATGCTTTCATTTGAAGTTCATCCAGTAGGCAGCGCGAGTGATTCATATGTGATATTTGTGTGGTATCCGTACTGGATCATGGCCGGGCCGGTCTGACGAATATTGTACGTTGCTTTTATTCGGATAATTTTAGACTTGTGTTGTGACGAATTCGGCAAGGTGGGAGAAATTTTGGATGATGAATCAGCAGGGAAGCGCGAGAAACATCCTGTTCTACTTCAACCCTTTAGCGCGCTGCGTTGCTATGTGTACCACCGTGTTTAATTTTCAAAAAAATACTGCGTTCTGCCCACACAGTGTATTTATGTGTTTTGTGTGGATCTCAGAACAAACAGCGATTATTTCCCTATACAGCATTAACTGACTGGTTTTTATAACCGAGACGGAGTGTGTTTACTGTGCGGTGCGGACTGGGTATTTAAATGCCACGTTCTGCCCACACAGTGTATTGATGTGTTTTGTGTGGATCTCAGAACAAACAGCGATTATTTCTCTATACAGCATTAACTGACTGGTTTTTATAACGGAGACGGAGTGTGTTTACTGTGCGGTGCGGACTGGGTATTTAAATGCCACGTTCTGCCCACACAGTGTATTTATGTGTTTTGTGTGGATCTCAGAACAAACAGCGAGTATTTCCCTATACAGCATTAACTGACTGGTTTTTATAACGGAGACGGAGTGTGTTTACTGCGCGGTACGAGCTGGGTCTTTAAATGTGATTGAGGTTAATCTGAGTCATTAAAAGATTAAGACATCATGGCAGTGTTCTTCTTAAGGAATAGGAGGCCGCGATTTGCTCACACGAGAGGTGGAAGACGCCCGCAAGTAACTCGTGTCAATGGCTCGCCCTCCACCCGGTCATCACGTTTCCACAAGCCACGCACTAAAAGAATGAGGCTGCTAACCTTTTAAAGCCTAGCGGTAACTTTACGTACCACCAGGTTTAACATTAAAAAATTCTACGTGGTGCCCACATTGCGTTTATGTGTTTTGTACGGATCTCAGAACAAACAGCAACTTTTGCCTTATAAAACATTAAGAGATTGGTTTTTATAACCGAAGTGGAGAGTGTTTACAGCGCGGTACGCACTGAGTCCTTATAAAACAGATGCGCTTCGTTTTTAAAGGGTTAATTTTAAGTTCTTTTTGACGGTGGTGTGCTGCAGCCTTAAGGCTATCCTTATGGACCTTGTTAATAATTCCATATAGAGTGAGGTAGTTGAGTGGTATTGCCTCCTCCTATATATTTTTATATTTTTTATACAAAGCCTTATGGTGACGTGTTACGGCCGAAACATGTAGCGCATTGAAAACAAAATATTGTTTTAAAATAAAATGTATTTATGTTTGACGCTGTTCTTAATTCATTGATATTTACAAAACACAACGGGAAATTCTGTTGTAATGGGGTGGCCCCTCTGATAATAGGACGGGTCTGTAAATTTTGTCATTACTTACAAATTATACGAATTTGCCAGTCCACATGGCATAGTAGTGGGCCGCGATAGCTCAGTCGGTATAGCGACTCGCTACGAGCCGGACGGTCCGGGGATCGAATCCTGGTAGAGGGGCGAGATTTTCCGCACGCGTCCAGACCGACCCTGGGGCCCACCCAACTTCTTGTACGATGGGCACCGGGTGTCTTTCTAGGGGGTAAAGCGGTCGGGGCGTGGCTTTGACCACCCACCCCGTCTATCGCCGAGGTTAAGGAAAGATTAGAGCTACACATGTACTGCCGCCCTGGGCATCATATCCTGTTGCAGGGAGAACTGCGCCTTTACGCGGCGTAACAAAGCTGAAGAACTGACTGATCTGCAGCACTGCTTTGGGAACTTATATCTTGCGCCTGCTTAATCATTTCAACAGCCGTAAGCTGGACAGTCACCAAGTTTAACCCTTTAAAGACGAAGCGTACCTGTTTTATATAAGGACTCAGTGCGTACCGCGCTGTAAACACTCTGCACTTCGGTTATAAAAACCAATCTCTTAATGTTTTATAAGGCAAAAGTTGCTGTTTGTTCTGAGATCCGTACAAAACACATAAACGCAATGTGGGCACCACGTAGAATTTTTTAATGTTATACCTGGTGGTACGTAAAGTTACCGCCAGGCTTTAAAAGGTTAAGCTTCGTATAGCTACAGTAGAAGCCAGTTATAACGACGTCGGCTTACGCGACACCTCGTATATAGCGTCAGATATTCTGTGGTACCGATTAATTCCTCACTGTTAACCATAACATTATACTCCTCGGTTATAACAACACTCGTTTTATAAGGACACTAAATATTCAGTCCCTTTCATGACGTTATAACCGAGTTCGACTGTACTTTCCGTGCCGTACTTCGCCTTACGTAAAAATTTAGTCCCGATCTCAGACAGAACAATCTCGTCGTCCATTATGGAACCCAGTCTATTGATGGCGTGTAAGGAACTAATGACAGTTTATTGTGAGATTCGTACGGAGAAAATAGAGACATTGTTTGGACAAAGTGCAGTTCCCGAATGCTACACCAGGCGGTACCACTGGGCTTGAATTTGTTCAGCAGACAGCGTTAGGGATGAGAGGCAGTTTGGCGACAGCGTATATTCCGTCGTCACAGTTGGTTTCTTGTTTGAGCGTGTTTGAATAAATTTAGTTGTGGAACGGCCTCCAGTTCCCTTCATACCGAGTTCTGTGGAACTTCTTTAAGTTTATAACATATCCGTATCTCTTTTTCATTCTTGTTTTCACAGTCCTTATGTTTCTCCTTTTTAGACGAGGGTGTGCTCTCTTCTCGTACACATTCTTTCTCCACTCCCTTCCCCATTTTCTTCCTCCGGTAGTGCTATCTGTATTAGTTTTGCTTTCCTTGTTTCCCTTCACATCGCTTCGTCACGTCACGTAGTCCTGTAGCGGGAACCTGCCAGCCACATTAATTGGTTTTGTTCGATCTCTGAACACATCCAAAACTAACAAAAGAGCGAGCCACGAACTCTGCTCATCTGTATCATATCATAAATGGTGTGTTTCCTTATCCTAACCCTATCTGCCGGTACAGTATGATTAACCCTTTAAAGACGAAGCATATCTGTTTTATATAAGGACTCAGTGCGTACCGCGCTGTAAACACTCTACACTTCGGTTATAAAAACCAGTCTCTTAATGTTTTATAAGGCAAAAGTTGCTGTTTGTTCTGAGATCCGTACAAAACACATAAACGCAATGTGGGCACTACGTAGAATTTTTTAATGTTAAACCTGGCGGTACGTAAAGTTACCGCTAGGCTTTAAAAGGTTATATATTAACATTACTTTTTATAAAGCGTTTATTGCACTTCGCCAGATCGCTGGTGTCTGAGTGGTCCGTGGATGGAAAAAGTTTGTGCACTTCGTGTCTGGTGTAACAACAGTGCTGTCAACTGTTGCAAATAAAAACTCAAGGAAATGAAATTAATTACAGTTAATTACAGGATTATTCGTAATTCACATTTCATAAAATCGGTACACGAATGACCGAAAGCATGGCGGCAAGGTTTCACCCCCCGACTCGGCAAGTACAAATACACCTGCAGAGTTTCTCTTTCTGTATGTGGGTCGCATGTTGAAGTGCTTTCCGCCACTCAAGTTTACCGATTTTGTGAAATGTGTCACGGAATTATGAATAACCCTGTATTTCAGTAGTTCGATAAACCGAATTTTGGGATATTCGGTATGTTGAAGTGCTGTATCTTTGAAATTTGTCTAAATGACTTATGGAAATCAAGTTCGTACCTCTCAGTAAACTAACTGCACTTGTATTGAAGAAACCAAACACTTAGTCTTAATTGGGGTAGTCCCTGTGTCTCAGGGGCGCACCCCTGGAGGGGGACAGCAGGGCTGCAGCCCCCTCCCCCTGGAAACCCCCAAAGCTGAAATTTAAAGAAACAGACTTTGTAGATATTATGATATCAAAAGTTTTACGTGATTTACCCTCCAGCCGAAATCAGCCACTGAAATCGGCTGATGACTGGTACATTAGAATTTTGAAAAATAAATTAATATAATTAAAAGAAACAAGAAGACAGGACACTGTGACTGAGTCATGGAACATGTAGTTATATCCGTATGTATATAAATGCAGTAGCAGACAGTGTTATGTTGTGCTTACAGCGTGATTTTTATAACATAATTTTTAAAATCATAAATATATGAAATCATATACAAAATAAAATATGTAATAAATATATAATAATATAATAAATATAATAAATAATATATAGAATCAAAATATGTGAAATCAGAAATATATAAAACAAATTATATATAGCCTTAGGGTCCCCCCCCCCCCCCCCCAATGAAAAATTTTGAGTGCGCAACTGCTGTGTCTTGAAAGGATCATACGTAACGTGTAACTAAACTCTGTGAGGAAAAATGCAATTGTTTTTGCTAAAGCAGGTGACACATGATGTAACCACCGTGTGCAAGATTTCAGTGGCTTTAGCTGTTCCTGTTTCCAAACAATTTTCGCTGCTTATATTGCAAGCAGTCGACTGAATTTTGACGCAATGTCATTAGCGTTAAAGACCAAAACTAGTGTCCTGACTGCAGACAAGATAAAGTTTCATGCGTAAATGAGATCAGAAATGTGAAATCCCTTTCCTTAATTCTTCCCGTGTTAATGCCATTTTGCATTCATGTATTCGCTGTTATGGTGAATATGATACAAGCCCTTTACCATCGCTGGCGTGCTCCGTTCGTGTGTAAAAACTAAATTAGATTACTGCACGATACGACGTCACAAGTAACGCTCGCTTCAGCGAACTTTGAGACCAGGACGCCGTTCATTAGACTGTACTTAGTAATTATATCTGGACCCCTGAATCTCTGACAGTGCTGCGTTCAACTCAATAAGTTGAGCCACCTGCAATGTCATTATGTTGTTAGCAGACCTTTTTTTGTCAGTTGCAGCGTGCTCCTTCAGTAGTGCTCCATGTACTGTGTTTATTATCATAAACTTTGCGGTTTCTGCAGTGGAACCCGTAACTTAAGAAACATATAAATTTTTAGAGATGGATATTGGAGCGTAACCACATCTCCCCAAACTAACCCTGACGTATCATCCACCCTTTATTTCTCCCTTAATAACTTTCGCGTTTGCCGCTGCGTTCTGTTTTAACATAAGAAACAGGCATGACAGTAACAGTTTTGCCTAAAAACTCGCGTTGAAGAAACCTGTCAGTGAGAACTAAATTGTTGTGATTCTTGGGTTGTGTGTCACGTTTTTAACATCTCGGCTGTATGAAGTTTGGTTTGACAGTTTTGCTTCTTTTTCGCGTATGCCTTTTTGGACACTCAGTGGACTGACTGACTGGCTGAGAAACTAACTAACTAACTAACTAACTAACTAACTAACTAACTAACTAACTAACTAACTGACTGACTGACTGACTGACTGACTGATTGACTCACTCACTCACTCACTCAGTCACTCACTCACTCACTCACTCACTCCATGGAGCACAGTCCTTTCTGAGAAGCTAACAGGTCCTCACCTAGTCAAGAAATTCCCCACATTTTATGGAACCCGAATGTTCATTACCGCATTCACAAGAGCCCGCTTCCTGTCCCTATCCTGAGCCACGTTGATCCAGTCCAGACCCTCTGTCCTATCTCTTTAAGGTGCATTTTAATATTATCTACGTCCAGACCTTCCAGACGGTCTGTTTCCTTCACATTTCCCCATGTAAGTGCTGTGTTTCTTTCCTTCTACATACACGTGCATGCTTAGTTGGTAGCTTGAAGCTTGATGGTTAGTATGTGTACCGCCAGGTTAACACTGAACACATTACTCATGTCTTCGTTGTGTGTTTGTGTGCTTGGTATTATTTCTGCAATAAACAGCGATTTCCCCCATACAACACGTACGGATTGGTATTTCTGATGGCTGTACAGTGTGTTCTCTGTCAAGCACTAACTAACGTATCAGTTAAAGTTAGGATCCCTTTTATCCATACTTAGCGACAGACTGCTCATTCTCTAACTGGACTGCAACGTTGTCCCTGTCCATGTCATTTAAGCGTGTAGGTGGAGTAGAGGTCTAGATCCACTCATTCTTAACCTTCGCACTGGATAAGTGATTGGTCAACTTCATGCCCAGGCCACTTTATCCCTTTGAAATAATCACCGTGCTGATTTAATGTGAGGCTGAGTGGGTCGAGGAGCCGTTTTGGACTTCTGGTGAAGAGAAAAATATTTTGACCCTGTCGGGATTCGAATCCTGGATCGTCCGGCCCGTAGCCCAGTCACTGTACGGACTACGTGATCCCGGCTGCCTGGTTGTTCTGTGGCGTTGAGATAATGGGAATAAGGGAGAAGGCTTGCCAAGAAAGGCGGGTGTGATTGTGTGTGGTGGCAATAGCAGTGCGCTGCATTGAACTGCGGGCTGTCATGTAGGGGGTGTGTTGGCAACACTAATTGGAAGTGCTGTAGTTTTGCCGCCACCGAACAGCGCAAGACATCTGGTTGCTCCCACTCTGCGCAATTGTTGCGGTGTGTAAGTCTCTGCTTCTTGAAGTTGCAACTTTGGTAGTTTGATCCTGCTGTGGGTTTGGCGGACACGTGTCCCGTTTGCTTACACAGTGGTTGCTTAAGCAATGCAAATCTTGCAGAGGGCTTTCGCGTTTGCGAGAACAGCGCAAGTGCTGTGTAAAGCAATCACCTTTATTGCAATTCAGGCGTGAGACGTGCCGGAGTCCGAGGTTCTATGCCCTTGAGTACGGTTGAGAGAATGTTTGTCAGTTCCTCATGACAGGTATGTCCTTCCCAGTCTCCGTAAAATCTCGGTTTGTGATAGTGTTAATGGATTTCATATCCGCCAATCAGATTCAATAACACATTGGAGACTGGGCAATTTTGTGTTTATTTAAAGAGGGGAAGTATGTTGCAGTGCCTTTCAGCGTGACGGAGATTTGTTGCTGTACCAACTGTGCTTATAATTATGCAGTACCGGATATAATTCATTTACGACGCCAAAAAGAAATTCAAAGGGGCCCCATTGTGTTTAACACTGGTCATTATAAGGCATTTACAACATTGTTTGTGGCGCGTTTGTATGTGAGAATGAGAAGAAAATATTCCAAAGCATCGGAAAGAAAAGTTATTGCTTGGTATTGACGTTTTCAAGTCTTTTCTCGCCATGAGGGTGGTATCGAATTCAAATTTCTGGTTCAAATTGGCCTTCTGTTCGTGGAGAAATTACCGGGAAGTTCAGTTGCGGTGGCGCAGTTGGTTGCTACAAGCTACAAGCTACTGCGCTACAAGCTGGAAGGTCGCGGGTTCGATTCCCGATGGTGTCATTGGAATTTTTCATTAACATAACCCTTCCGGCCGCACTATGGTCCTGGGGTCGACTCAGCCTCTAACAGAAATGAGTACCAGGAATATTTCCTGGGGGATAAAGCCGGCCGGTGCTTAGGGCTGACAGCCTTACCACCTTCATGTGCCGATTGTCTACTAATCTGGGAGCCTTAACCTGTTGTAACCCCCAGGGCCTGTCCAGGCCTGTACAGGGACTGCTTTTTACCTTTATGAGTGAAAAAGTTTAAGGTGGTGTTTACCCTATGACGTGTCATGAATGCACAGAGGGGGATTAGAGGTATTGCTGTGCTGTTTCTGTAACCACAGCGCTTATGGAGGTGGTTAACGCCTCGCCCCGGCCGCTGTACGCCCGGGATGGAGAGCCGGTATCTATTGTATAGGAGGCTGTTCGGGCCCCAGGGCTCTGCTGGACGGGTGCGGAAAATGTCTCCCGCACCGGGCTTTGATCCCTGGACTGTCCAGCCCGTAGCGAGTCGCTGTACCGACTGAACTATCCCGGCCCATTGGCGTATGAGTAACAGGAGGTATGTGGGCGTGAGCAAGAGGAGATACACCCTGAAATCCACGTTTTAAGTTTTGCCGTAATGTAGAATAGCAGGGCGAATCGTGTTGAATGGATAGAGCAAGATGGCTTCCCACGCCTTTATGTTCTGACAAAACAAAGGTGTATAATTGCTTGCACATTTCTCTCGTTTTTCATCGACCGTTCTCTTCCTTCAGTTTTGTAATTTGCAAACTAAGTTAACGAAGTTTCCAAAGACCAGGGATTAAGTTCCGTGTATCTTGCATTGGAAATCTGTACTTGGTGCCTTAATGGTATTTGCTGTTAATCGAAGCCGTTCATTACCTGGACTGATTTATCAGGCGCTGTGATCGTCAATTTGTCACGGTAACACAGTTAGTTTGGACTTGCACGTTTACATCCTTGCGGCTTGATCACAGTTCGCAAGAACATTAGGATCAGGGGTGTCCACGTGGCTTTTACTGAAGTCTGTAGTCAGCTAAGAAGTTGGCCTATGGTTATGTTCTCCAGACAACCTGATTATAGAGGACTGCGCTGTTCTGGAACATTACGCCGCGTCGTGTGGTAATTGTTTATCGACGTTTCGGGACAATGTATTGGTTAGGTTGCCGGATTTGTTGCCTTCTCGTACTCTGGAAGATGGGACCGATACGTTGTCCCGAAACGTCGGTGAACAATTATCACACGACGCGGCGTAATATCCCCGAAGAGTGTAATTCTCATCAACATCGCGGTGGAAGCCTGAAGTCAACGTGGTTGATGATCGATCGGCGGGACGGTGGGGACAGAGGGCGTCTCCAGATGAATCCTTGTCCGTACTAATCTGTGTGCTGACTGCATATCGCGTTATAGGTTCCGAGCGTTGTGTTGCGTTACGTATTTGCTTTCCGACACCAACGGACTGATCCCTATATCGTGTTATGTTTTAAATTTCCGACACTAACACACTGAAAGCTATATTGGTTAATGTGTTCGCTTTCCGACACTTAACGCAGTAAGCGTTATACTGTTATGTGCTCATTTTCCGTTTACTGCGCGATACGAGCTGAGTTTTTAAATGTAATTAAGGTCATTTTTCTCCGTGAAAAGGGCTAAACGTGTATAAATTCTTGGCATGCGTTTGTTTTTGGCTTACGGCACTGTTGGTAGCTCAGCGTCGAATAGTGGGACGGTTAGTGAATGGTGAACTGGAGAGAATGTGGAAGGACGCGCTTATGTGCTTCACTTACAGTCTGGTCATTTGCATGAACGTACTGAGGAGAACCGCGGAAGAGCCTCAGGATAGCCTGTGTGCCGGCCGAAAATCGAACTGATCACTTCCCGGACGCAACGTCAGAAGCGCTACAGTTTGACGTGACGTGCTGTGTTCGTGTTGTCAGTACGCACGGGTACATCTGCATACGTGTCGCTGTGTAAGCACACCACCATGTATGTAACCTGAGTGTGTAAGTTACGTTTTCGATATCTCTACGTAAGAGCAATTTACCGCCTCAGGTTCACGGGAAGATTAGAGACCTGTTTGCGCCCTGGCGGGCTGTAATCTGTGCTCCACCTGAGCGACCTGTATTAGCCTGCAGGTGTTGAACAATAGCGTAATGTGTCTGCGGTACACTCAAGTCTGCCCTTAGAGAGATAGGCTTCCATTGACTGACGAGCCTCTCTGGCCTTAACTGAAATTCGTGTACAGTATAACTCCAACTATCCGGAATAATTGGGACCGCGAGCCGTCCGGATATGCAGAAAATGCGGATAATTGGATTTTTCTTTGAAAATAGGCTACATTGGCAGTTAAAAGTGTAAAAAAAAGTCTAAAAACGGCTATTTTAAGGCAACGTATTTATTTAAATACAAATAAAACATTAGTGCATAATTGTTTGTATGTGTTTGACACTTGAGGGAAATATTTAAGTCCTAAAACATGTAGTACAATTACAGCAAGGAAATGTTTGACTTGCAGATTTAGTTGATTAAGTCAAGGACATATCGATCCGATAACCGGTAATTTCAAGGCAAATTAGTTTTGTAGAATTCTCAACAAAGTTGCCTGAAGGGCTAAGCCGATCCGGATAATTGGCGATCCAGATAAGGAGCGTCCAGATAACTGGAGCTGTGCTGTAATGTCCCATATTTTAAGGGAGTGTCAGTGTGGTTCACAGTGGACAGCGCAAACATACGTCATTTCAGGCTGCCATCGCGATGTAAATGATACCTGCGCTATTTTGCGATATTACGCAGCGTAGAATGGCAATTCTGTACCGACGTTTCGGGACAACCTATCCGTCCCATCTGCAAGGGTCAAGAAGTCCAAGAAGAACGAAGGAAGCTGCTTGGACTTCTTAACCGAGTGTTAACTCCACAGACATGTCTGCCTCTGTTTGTTTATATTTGCTTTATTTAAGCCGATCCCGGTGGTCATGCGACCTAAGGCGTAGTTCTGCGGCCGCTCAATTGGTGGGATCGCGGATTCGAATCTCGCTGAGGGCATGCAAATTCTTCTGTTGTGTTTGTTGTGTGTTGTGTGGGTAGCGGCCTCTACGACGGGCTGATCACTCGTCCAGAGGAGTCCTACCGGCTCTGTGTGTGTGTGTGTGTGTGTCTAATTGTGTGTGATTAAGAAACCTGTACAGTGAGGCGGCATAGGTCCGAGTTGGGCTGTTGCGCCACAGGGAAGGAAGGTCTATTCGTTGACAACACAGGTGAATGACAGGTTGATAAGGCGAAGAAACAGTGACAAAGTAAATGATAGAAATGATAAAGGAATGAAAAATAATAGGAAATATTAACAAGCTAAAGTATACACGAATAGGGCCTGTGAAAGAAGGAGTGGGTGGGAAGGCGCTGTGTAACAAATTACGTGCCATCGCGTGTCCTTTAACCCTTTAAAGACGAAGCGTATCTGTTTTATATAAGGATTCAGTGCGTACCGCGCTGTAAACACTCTCCACTTCGGTTATAAAAACCAATCTCTTNCGCGCTGTAAACACTCTCCACTTCGGTTATAAAAACCAATCTCTTAATGTTTTATAAGGCAAAGTTGCTGTTTGTTCTGAGATCCGTACAAAACACATAAAAGCAATGTGGGCACCACGTAGAATTTTTTAATGTTAAGCCTGGTAGTACGTAAAATTACCGCTAGGCTTCAAAAGGTTAAGGGAATCGTCTGCCGAATGCGACTTGGTACGTGTGAATTGAGTCCCCGTATTGTTGTGGTTGCGGTACACCCCTGCGGTGAAGGTAGCTGGAACATGTCCTCCTGCTTGTTTGGTTCCCCGGGGAGGGAAACAAACAAATTGGACGAAAAGAAGTGAGGGTTTGGGTTGCGAAATGAAACGTCCGGGGTCCTAATGAAGGCGCTCCCATGTTGGTCAAAGCCAAATCCCATCCTCCGGAGGGTTAACAATACGGAACGGATATCAAATAGACGTCAACATTTAACCCTTGGTATTACTTGTACTGGTAACTCTATGTACCACATGCTTTAACATTAAAAATGATAGAATTTTGCTCGATTTGGTTGTCGCATATATTTATAATGGAGCGCTGCTTTTCCCCCATAAAGCATTAACCTGTGTGTCTGTGAAGATTCAAGCCATCTGCGATGCTATCGCCTTACCGACTGCTAATCTGGACCAGTCTGTAAGGCGCAATATCGGTGACGTATGCTCAGCGATACCGCTATGATAACCTCGTGTTTCGCAGTTCACGGAGACTTTGTAAGCAATATGAACTGAGTTATTGAACAAGAATAGGTATTTTGGTAGCCCTGGTTGTCTTACTGTTTTCGAGTACCCTTTCATAACTGTTTTTGAGTACCCGTTCCTAAAGTTGTCGTGTAGAAAACAATTTTGGCTAATCTTTCACGGTTTTAACACTCGTCTGCAGATAATCTGTTTACTATTGAATCCAAATATAGACGCGATTACTCAAAACTGTGGGTTTCAGATCTACTCTTGCGGCCCTAAATACTCTGTTGAGATGTCTTACCATTCCTCATGCACATTTGTAGAACGTCTATAGCCCTGCGTACTCTATGGTTTTGTCAGCTCGAAGTACCCGTGTAATGTCAGTTTATAGATTTCAGAATAAGTCTGCATTTTATCAGGCAACGTTTCAGTGTGACTGACAATTCTGAGAGTCTTCTACAGCCGCTGCTGTATGCCAACGAACTGGTCGCACTTTAATATGCAAATAGAAAGAGGATCATTATTTGATCTGACCAGTATGTTTTGTAGCTTCCCTCGTTAAGACCATCGCCCGTATGGGCGGACCATTCCGCGGCTGTGGCTTATGCGATAAGCGATCCAACAGGAAATGACAAACGATGTTGGCCAGATAAAATAATGTTATGCTATATAATCTTCAGGATCCTTTTGAGTAGGATTTTTCTCTGCTGTAATCAGGAGCGTTTGAAATAAAGAGTAAGGTTTGTGAACCACTTTGCCATGTGATTGGTACGTTAACTAACCGCTAAGTGATTCACGTATAAGCACTTTGCAGTTAAGCTGGTGGTTGGTGGTTGATACACGTGGTCCTTTTACATTGAAGCCAGTTTTTAAATGGTCGTATCAGTACAGTTATGGCACTACTTTGGTTTTAGTATTGGTATTGAGATTTTATGAACCCTTTTCCCTTCCATTGTTTTTATTCATTTAATTAATTGTTTTACGAATATTTTACTGATTTTTTTTTCTAAATTATAACTTGGACCGTTTTGTCTTTTGATTGCTTTGATGTGTAATGTCACGCTTTTCCTAGGGCCTGATGTTTGCAGTGGGTTAATACATTTGTAAAGGTTGCTTGGGTCTAAGGGTGAAGGGGCCCGCGGCGGTGCAGTTGGTTGAGGCACTGCGCTACAAACCGGCAGGTCGCGGGTTCGGTTCCCGATGGTGTCAGTGGATTTTTTCATTGGAATAATCCGGTCGGTCGCACTATGGCCCTGGGGTCGACTCAGCCTCTAACAGAAATGAGTACCAGGAATATTTCCTGGGGGTAAAGGCGGCCGGTGCGTAGGGCTGACAACCTACCACCTTCATGTGCCGATTGTCTAGAAATCTAGGAGCCTCGACCTCCTGGAACCCTGTGGGCCTGCTCAGGCCTGTAATGGGATTGCTTTACCTTTCTTTTACCTCAAGGTGAAGGCATTACGATTGTACGAAACGTGTGTAATAATTTAGTAATCGACACAGCGTGACGTGCTAGAATACTTGAGTCTTCATATGAAACATTGTTTATAGGTCAGCAGTTACAAACATGGCGACGATGCGAATATTTGAGGTTGTATCCGACGAATGTAATGTAGACAGAGCTGGTGTGTGAGCAGTGGTTCTTCAGAAGTGTCAAGTAAACACCGTAGGCATGTGTACAGGTGTTACGTGAAGGCTGACTTGACTTTTTAAAGCCTAGCGGTAACTTTACGTACCACCAGGTTTAACATTAAAAAATTCTACGTGGTGCCCACATTGCGTTTATGTGTTTTGTACGGATCTCAGAACAAACAGCAACTTTTGCCTTATAAAACATTAAGAGATTGGTTTTTATAACCGAAGTGGAGAGTGTTTACAGCGCGGTACGCACTGAGTCCTTATATAAAACAGATACGCTTCGTCTTTAAAGGGTTAAATTCTTCTCTGAACTCCTCTGTGAAATTAATCGTACCGTCCGTCGAAAGTCTAAATTTTTTAGGCAAATGGAATTACCTGTGTTAAGCGTAAAGTTCGTAGTCTCAGTGTACCACAATTATTGCGCCCAAATTCCAGAGCTGATTGAGGAACTTAGAGGCGAGCTTGTGGGGGTGGTGTTGGGGTGACAAGGATTGAACGAACCGAAGGACGCACCTACACTTTCATGGAACCTCCATTTCCAATTGAATACGTTTTCCAGGATATTACCTCGAATTCCAATTAAGACGGTGTAATTGTCGTTGTGTGCGCCAATTTTCACTATCCCCTCTTACCCTCCAAGTCTGTGTGTGTGTGTTTGCTGATGGACAAGACCCCAGTGTTATTCAGAATTTTAGCGGATGCGACTTCGGTTCAGCCGATTGTAAAGCAGACGCTATTACCAACTTTATTATTGCCAGAATGCTGTTTGTAGTCCGACTCACGTAAATTAGAGACGGTAACTGCCATTAAAGCCGATCCCGGTGGCCGCGCGGCCTAAAGCATAGGTATATGGCCGCTTGTTTGCTGGGATTGGGTGTTAGAATCCCGCCAGCGGCATGGATGTCTGCTTCTTGTGAGTGTTGTGTGTTATCAGGTAAATCTTTGCGACCGGCCGATCCATCGTCTATCCCAAAAGATCGTTACCTTGATTCGCTTTGCCGAGATAACCTCGAATATCCCTGAGATCATTCAGTTTCGACAGTGCTCACGCTAATCTCTTCCCAGGCATAATTGCGAGGGGTTTGGGATAGGCGTCAGTGTTCTTCCGTAACCATTCACTTGTAGAGCGGCCACAGGATCCCGTCTTTGTTCACTTAGTCTAAATGATTTATGCCGTCAGTTGCAGGCGGTCTCACGGTGGGGGCGCTCTGGAGGCATATGGAAAGGCATTGTCGTCTTCACAGTGTCACGTGACTGGGGGTGGCAGTGATTTGTGCCCCTAGAATTAGTCTGTTAATTGATACTGATCCTTCTCTTACAAAGGAATCCCGCCAAGCGGGTTTTCCTTCCTGCTGATTGCTGTTTTTGACATGTCTTGATTACAGAAACATCATGTTTTCTGCTAACATTTCGCTTTCGAGATATTTTTCAGACTTTATAATTCAATCCAAACACAAGTATGATGTAGAAAGGCTATTCAGATGATGCAAGACCCCCTCGACTGTACAAACAACTGTGAGTGGGTTTAGAACAGTCGTTTTCAAGCCAGTAGCATAAATGGCGGTGGAGGGGTGGGGAATTTACGTTGCAGCGTTCTTTTTTAAATACGATCTTGATGAATGTGAATTTTCGGAAGTGTATAAAGAGATATCTTCATGTCTGTCATGGGATGTGGGCCTGGTATTAAAATTGAAACTAGCTTTGGTCACTGCGTACCTCTGTAGGGCAAAGTACTTCAGACGCTGTA
Source organism: Coptotermes formosanus (assembly GCA_013340265.1). Classification (NCBI taxonomy): domain Eukaryota; kingdom Metazoa; phylum Arthropoda; class Insecta; order Blattodea; family Rhinotermitidae; genus Coptotermes; species Coptotermes formosanus. Next base: position 213,465 of record BLKM01000814.1, read on the forward strand.
GTTTTTGTTGAAGAAATTCGTGAATGGAAAACCAAAAACGTTCGGTGGCCGTGTTCGCACGAACCGTCCACTGATTCTTGTCCCTGATTCATATGTGTCCTGTCCACACTCCGTTATCCTACTTCATTAAGATCCATTTTAATATTATTCTCCCAGTGACACCTTGGTCATTTAAGAGCTGCGTTGCTCTCGGTCTTCCCGACCAGAATTTTGTACGTACTGGTTGTACCCATGCAAATAATTCGCACGTAGAAACAGTAAAATATTTAATGAACAAAACTTACGGTATCTTAATATTAATGAACATTAAGAATTGTACTTAATGGTGCTGATGCTGGTTAATTTCTTTCGGAGTTAAACGGACCATAAGCAGCGTGTAAATAAGGAAAAAACTCTCTTGTACGTGTAAGAAACAGAAAGTTGAAATTCACAGTGCTGCCACCATCCGAGGCCAAGGGTAGCTAACATATTTCGTGTGCTTCCATTGGCCTCCGGTGTGGGCAGCAATGTCAATTTTTAGCGGTAGCCTTTTAAAAAAAAACTTTTTTTTTTAGAAATAATTGGGGAAAATGATATTGCCATCAGTGCCGAATCGTAAGGTTTGTTAAAAATATCTGTCTTGAAAAGATCCATTCGGTAGTTTGGTAGTTCATAATTTCTCAAGCAGACCTTGCCGTGATAATATTTATGAATTCTGATATCTGCGTGCTGCATGTCGCCCCATCTGATTCTGCCTGATTTGATCATCGTAATGATCGTGAAGGATCGAACTTAAGTATCTGATCAGTACACAGTGTTGTCCAAATTCCTGTCACTCCTTCTTGACTGCCGAACATTCCAAGTCTGTGTCCATCCCTTAGTGAGGAGACAAAAGTGTTCACACCCATATAGGCTTTAGTTTTGTAGATTTTAAAATTTACGTTTTCCGAAAGGAAGACGAAAGATTTTGAACTGGCCTGCGGGAAGCAATTCCCGTATCATTGCCGCCGTCTTCCGGGTCAAGCGGTGCAACCTTGAATTTTTTAGATATTTCAGTTCCTCAGAATGATCAGCCACAACCAACACTTCTTACTTTATTAAAAGTTAATTGGCGACCAGTTTTCTGCTTATAAAGCCGTCATCAGGCCTTACAAATCATGAATTAAGAAACTCTATGTAGTTCTTAATTCTCAATTAAGGTTTTTGTAAGGCCTGATGATGGCTTTACGAGCCGAAACCTGGTCGCCAAATAGCTTTTAATAAAGTAAAAAGTGCTGGTTGAGACAGATCGTTCTGAGGAATTGAAATATCTGCCTTTGTATACACACACGAACTGGGGTGTTTAGCATCAAAATCCTGAATTTTGTGCGTTGCGCTTCACCGAAACGTTGGTAACTATTTGCTGGTCGGCACCTCCATAAGTGTTCGGTGTTCTGTAAGTTCTGTTACTTTACGCCCTTCGTAGGCCGATAGACTGGAGAACTGGCTAATAGAGACAAGAAGCGACACCTGCACGTTTTGTCTTTTATATTTTTTAATGTGTCCCATGTCCGTCCACCATATTATGCAAAAACAGTAATCACCAACAGATGCACAAAGAGAGTTTTATCATCAATCGTAACACACTTCTACATGTTTCTGCTGGGTCATCTTCAGGGAGAACTTCCCGTTACCGTTACACTAAGGTTGCACTTTACGGTTGAGTGAGAATGTGCTGTTGACTGTGTACTGCGTTGTTTTTGGAGGCGTGAACTCTCTGTGGTCCGNCATTCTCACTCAACCGTAAAGTGCAACCTTAGTGTAACGGTAACGGGAAGTTCTCCCTGAAGATGACCCAGCAGGTTCGAAACATGTAGGAGTGTGTTACGATTGATGATAAAACTCTCTTTGTGCATTTGTTGGTGATTATTTTTTTTGTATCTTTTATATATTAAAAATTGTATTACTGCTTGCAGTTATGTGGTTTCCAAATGGGACAGGTTAGAATTTATAATTCGTAGTTCTTGCTTGCAAAATTCGATGCTTGGAGATGGACTCACTGAGAAAGTATCTTGTATATAGACAGACAGACAGGCGGACAGACAGACAGACGGTCTCGCCCTCAGCACAGTACTTGTTCTGTACATGCTTGTATATCCGTGACCGCGCAGGGCACTGTGGGACAGAAATATCGCTGCATTCGCCTGACATGAAGGGATTTGTTACAGATCGTGCGTTCCCGTTACGTTCGTGGCCTTGATGATTGCATATAATGAAATTAGAACGTGTTTTTGTTTGGTGGGGTCTTCCCAGCGTAGACCTACATCGGACGAATGAACTGCGGTAAAATGACCCACGTTTGGGGCCTAGTTTGATTGATATGTGGTTGGGAAGTATCAACGGGTTTTATCTAAAAGACCGCTTTGATTGAATCCATTACTCTAAACATGCCAATTACGAGCGTGTTCTTTCTTTATCTGACAGTTCCAATTTCATGGTTTGAATCACAGTTTAGCTGGACTGGAACTATCTGGTACGGATAGTTCTGGTAAGCTTAATACTGTGTTAACGCTATTTGTGTTATGTCAAGACTTTATGCGTAAATTGCCTATCTTGTTCATGTTAAATGGGCTACAAATTAAAATTGGGCATGTCTGTCTGTGTTTGTACCAGGCTGCACTGTCTTGAAATGCCACGTAGAAATTTATATTTTTTTACGATATTTAGTATCGAAAGAACCCAAAGTCCAGTCTGTTTTTGTTTCTAACCTTAGAAATACAAGTCGAACCCGGTTAAAACGTCATCGGTTTGTAAGACACCTCGCCTATAACGTCAGATATTCTGTGGTATCAACTAATTTGTCAGTGTTAATCATAACGTTTCACTCCTCGGTTATAACGACACTCGTTTTAATTACACAACATATTCTGTCTTTTTATGATGTTATAACCGAGTTCGACCGTAATTACAAAGGAATGGAAAGGAGCAGATGTTGGGAATATTTTATTAGGGAACGCTGTCTTCTTTATTTTGGTTGGTCCGATGTCAACCCAGCTAGTTATGTTTTTCAGACGTTTCATTGCCTGCAATTTTTCGTTAACTTGAAAGTTTCATTTTATATTATCTTGGAGCGTCTGGGTACGGTTCTCATCTCCCTCTATCGTCGAAGTTAGTGTGTTCAGCCTTACCCCCACATACCCCCTACACCTGTGATATTAATCATAGGGTCAAGTACCTTGTCATGCTTATGGATTCACCTTTCATCTATTGTGTGTTCTATTCGGGGTGTGCTGGGTTTGAATGCTGGTCAAGATATTGGCTACCCTGATTAACCTTCTTCACTTTTTAGTTTGCCGATCCTGTCAAGTCCCATAGTAGTGTGATTGCTTAGGCTTCGTATCGTATCGCAGTCCTTCCCTCTTCTACCTGTTCACAGCAGGTGTTGAGGTTGTTTATTTTCACTTGATCACAGTCAGACACACACACCACAGTCGGTAGGACTCCTCTGGACGAGGGATCGGCCCGTCGCAGAGATTTCTACCTGACAACACAAACACTGTACAAGAGATAAACATCCATGCCCCCGGTGGGATTCGAACCCGCGATCCCAGCAAGCGCTCGGCCGCAGACCTACGCCTTAGACCGCGCGGCCACTGGGATCGGTCTAGTTAGGCTTCGGCTCTTCAAATTTATTATTCTCTAACCGTCCGGCCAATCCCGTCGCGAAAATGGATGTCTGTCTCTTTTGGATATTGTGTGTTGTCAGGTAGAGGTCTCTGCGTCGGGCTGATCACTCGTCCAGAGGAGTCCTACCGACTGTGGTGTGTGTCTGAGTGTGATCGTGAAGCCTCGGTAATGAGGAGGCCCTGGCCCACTGGGGGTTGTTGGGCCATTAGAAAAAAAATCGACAATATTTGTTGAGAAAATTGCGCGTTGGGCGTGTGTGAGTGTTGGTGTTACCGTCCTTGTGTGGGTGACACAATATAAACAATAGAATTGGGAAAGTTTAAATGTAAATAATTTGACCAAGCTCCTCATATTCTTGGTTACCAATTTTATTCGCACTAGTTTAGTAGGTTTGCTGTAATGCTTGTTATATCAACAGAAGTGTACTCGGTACAGCAGTGTTTATTTGGCAGGCAAATCCGCCTAGGACATTTACCTGTCCAGAGGTTCTGTAATAATAGCTCTCACAGCTGGACGCCAGCCACAAGTACAACAGCTGTTCGGGAGGTCAATGTATGTGTTCAGTATGCTGCTGGTTGGCCGCGGTTACGTTTAATTGAGTTCAGTTCGCAGTAGAGTATGTCCCCCCGTCAGTTTGAAGGCACGTGTGACTGATGTTTGGCCCAGAGTACTTTTGTAGTCCTTCAATTTGGAATGCGTTCTGAAGGAAACTGATGTGCTGTCAATTGATGGGTAAAGCTGCAGTGAACAGTGATCAGCATGAAATTCGTTAAATAGGAGCGTAAATATCATTTACTCCCTTAAGTAAATTGGGGCAAGCAGTGGCGCAGTTGGTTGAGGCACTGGGCTGCAAGGAGTCATCGGGATTTTTCATTGACTTAATCTTTTCTTAGAGAAATGATCTTCACTTAGAGACATGATCTGAACCTAGAGACATGATCTGCACCTAGAGACATTATCTGCACTTGGAGGCATCTGCACGTAGAGACATGATCTGCACTTGGAGACATCATCTGAACCTAGAGACATGATCTGCACTTGGAGACATGATCTGCACCTAGAAACATTATCTGCGTTTGGAGACATCTGCACTTGGAGACATGATCTGCACCTAGAGGCATGATCTGCACTTGGAGATATGATCTGCCGCTAGAGACATCTGCACCTAGAGACATGATCTGCACCTCGAGACATGATCTGCACCTAGAGACATTATCTGCACCTAGAGACATGATCTGCACTTGGAGACATGATCTGCACCTAGAAACATTATCTGCGTTTGGAGACATCTGCACTTGGAGACATGATGTGCGCCTAGAGACATGATCTGCACTTGGAGATATGATCTGCCGCTAGAGACATCTGCACCTAGAGACATGATCTGCACCTAGAGACATGATCTGCACTTGGAGATATGATCTGCCGCTAGAGACATCTGCACCTAGAGACATGATCTGCACCTAGAGACATTATCTGCACTTGGAGATATGATCTGTCGCTAGAGATCTGCACCCAGAGACATGATGTGCACCTAGAGACATTATCTGCACTTGGAGATATGGTCTGTCGCTAGAGATCTGCACCTAGAGACATGATGTGCACCTAGAGACATGATGTGCACCTAGAGACATGATCTGCACTTGAAGATATGATCTGCCGCTAGAGACATCTGCACCTAGAGACATGATGTGCACCTAGAGACATTATCTGCACCAAGAGACATGATCTGCACCTGGAGACATGATCCGCTGTTAGGGACACGATCTGTACTTGTTTTGTTTGCGCGGGGGCAGGTGAGATGTTCACAGCTTTACGTCTGTAGCCGTTCAAAATAATCAGCAACAAACTACGAGGGAGGTTCGAAGTTCTGACGGCAGTAAATACGAGGAATTCCCTTATAATGGAGGCAGCAAGATCGTGCGAAACGGCTGTACATTTCTACCGAACTCTACGGCGTCACATCCCAGACGACGGCAGTCTTCAAGGGAATAGGACGCTGTGTTGTTTTGTACCTGTGTTTCTGTTCACGGTAATCATTGTGGATACAAAAGGTGTCTGTCATGAAGGAATCAGAGCTGTACATTGGCGAGCTGTGAATTTTCAAGTGAGGCAATGTGTTAATATGGGCAGAGCTTGTAGCTGCCAATGCTAGCAGGTGTCTGTCAGCGGTAACGAGCTTAGCACCGATACCGTTGGTTTGCCATCGTTTGACTGCTGTATAATATTTCAGATAGAAATTAGTTGAGGTGTTTTGGACAGAGCGACTGGCAAACTGTAAAGTACGCCGCATGAATACTCGTACAGGCGACGGGCATGCGCTTGGACTCTTCGTGCATTATAGAATACTGCAAGAAGAAAACTGTTTATGTTAGATTTGAGGTTACTACAGCGTTGATGTTGAGGGTTCAAGTCTTCTGGGATGTTACACTGTGCAGCAGGTGCTTGAACCTATTCTTAGGTTACGAAGACACGTGTAGCACCTAGAGTAGGACTTAGCAATTCAGTCACCCCAAAAATGGAGATATGAAGCTTTTTCGAAACGTCGGAACACACCAATTTATAGTACGCGGTGTAAAAACGTATAATCTCCAAGTGTTAACAGCATTTGGTATCACTCTATAGAAACGAATACAGCCTGAAAATAAGTGTGCACCCTGATTGTCACATAAGTGTGTAAGTAATGAATCAAAGTGAGTTATGTTTTATCTTGGGCATCTCGTTGTGTTACATAAATTACAGAATGATTATTAATTGTCATCGACACAACTAATTGTATTGTATTATATTACATTATATTATTATACTGGCCGATCCTAGTGGCCGCACAATCTAAGGCTATTTTGCTTGCTGGGATTGTTGGGTTCGAATCCCGCCGGGGGCATGGATGTGTGTCTTTTGTGAGTGTTGTGTGTTGTCAGGTAGAGGTCTCTGCGTCGGGCTGATCACTCGTCCAGAGGAGTTCTACCGACTGTGTTGTGTGTCTGAGTGTGATCGTGGATCCTCGATAATGAGGATGCCCTGACCCTCTGGGCGCCGTCGCGTCTTTGAAAAAACCAAACTATTCTGGAAAGTAAATTGTGTTGTAGAGATGTTGATTGTTGTACAGATGTTGATTGTTGTACAGATGTTGATTGTTGTACAGATGTTGATTGTTGTACAGATGTTGATTGCTGTACAGATGTTGATTGTTGTACAGATGTTGATTGTTGTACAGATGTTGATTGTTGTACAGATGTTGACTGTTGCATACAAATAGAGACATGTTGAAAGTATTCACAGAATTGCCCTTGGTGTAGAGAACGAGAGAGAAGGAGTGAGAGACGGAGGGAGGGGGAGAGGAGTGTGCTTTTCAACGACGTTGTCAGTTGCTAAGGTTATACAGCGTCGGTGGTAGATAAATGAGTATGGAGCATTGGTGCAATGATACTGACAGGGGCAAAACCGAAGTACTGGGAGGTGAACCTGTCCCAGTGCCACTTTGTCCATCCAGGATCCATCCCCCGAGCCTCTCCTCTATATCGGATATAACCAGTAGCAGAATGCATGCTGATCTCTATAAAAACACTGTTCTGTCTTTAGAGCACTCAAATCCTTTCCATATCACTCTCTGTTTTTCTTGTATTGGCTCATTCTTTGCTGTAAGGCCTATTGAAGACAGTGCCTGCGTGTGGCGATGAAGGATGTGTGACGTGCAGTTACAGTGGATAATCCGATAAGCCTTTCCTAACAATGCAAGGCTTGGAGCAGGTATTGGGGGCTGCTGAAACGTTTGGGCAGTTCGGGTTTAGGCTCTGCTGAGTTTTATTGTTGCATTTTGAGTCAACATGCACCTAATGTACGACATTTTTTTTTCGAACCTCAGATGTACTCTCTTTTGACGAACTTTTTCTGTCTTATATCCCCAGAAAATAATGGATTGTCTTCTGCAGCGACATAACGAATACTAAACGTAATTGAGATCTGCGATTTTCTGAGGTATAACGCAGTGTCGAGTTGTAATCCTTTACCGACGTTTCGGGACGACGTATCGGTCCCGTCTTCAAGGGTCGAAAAGTCCAAGAATAAGACTACTCTTTTTGGACTTATATCCCAGAAGGGCGCAGATGTCATCAGCATTGTGGCGGAAGCCTGAAATCACTCAACGTAATTGTTCCATTAACCTTTTAAAGCCTAGCGGTAACTTTACGTACCACCTGGTTTAACTTTAAAAATTTCTACGTGGTGCCCACATTGCGTTTATGTGTTTTGTACGGATCTCAGAACAAACAGCAACTTTTGCCTTATAAAACATTAAGAGATTGGTTTTTATAACCGAAGTGCAGAGTGTTTGCTGCGCGGTACGCACTGAGTCCTTATATAAAACAGATACGCTTCGTCTTGAAAGGGTTAAATTCGTGGAATTTATTGACTAGCTGAGGAACAGTTAGTTTCTCAAGAAGGGCTCTGCTCCATGTCGTTGGTTAGTTAACATTTGCCTGTAGTGTGTAATTATGATCTTAGAGTGGTTATTACTGTGCCGTTCGTATAAGGCAAGTGAAACCTGTTGGGTTATTTCGCGCTGCCTTCACAGACATGCAGACACCTAAGGTGCTGCGGTCTGTGGTTGTAATGAGAACTTGCATATCAGTTGCTGTGGTCTGCGCGAATTGTTGCATAACTTTCTTACGTAAGTAGTGATGAACATCAGATTCGTGGCGCGCTGGTTGGCGGCCCCGTCCATTGTTTTGTTGATATTTTTAGGGGGCGTAAGAGGTCTTTTGAAAGGACTTTCTAGAAGTCGGTTGTAATTAATTTTGTGTTATGAATATCTGCGAGATTGTAGATTCGTTTGTTCGTTCGAGCTTTGTTCAGATGTGAAATAATGCTTCGGGCTGTACGGGTTTCGCCATTCGTTTTCTAGGGCTTGCCGAGATACAAGATTGCCGAATTAGTTATAAAAACTCATATAATACTGAAGTCAGTGATATTTGGGGCACAGTTTAAAACATTTTTCTTGTGATATCTCACATTTAGGGCTACTTTATTTGGTAATTACTGGCTTGGAGAGCGAAATACCTGTCCAACTGGCTGACTGGTTAACCCCATATTGCAGAATCCTTCTTGAAAAGCTTAGAGTTTCTTAGCTAGTCAAGATATGCCGTCATTTGTGGAACCCGAAGGTTCATTACAGTGTTCACAACAGCCCACAACATGTCCCTGTCCTGAGACATATCAATCCGTGCCCTTCTAACCGATTTCCTGAAGGCCCATTTTAATATTATTATCCAATCTGCGCCTAGGTATTCGGAGTGGTCTTTTTTCGTAGGTTCCCCATAAAAACCGTGTATGCAGCTCTGCTCTACCCCACACATGCCACGTGCTGTGTTTGTTTCATTATTCTTTATGTTATTTTTACGGTGAGTTGTTGTTAGCTCCTCGCACAACCACCGAGGGGGAGGACCGCCTCTTGTCAGCTGTTGCAGCTACCCTTCGTACCTGGTGGCCGTCTCCACCCTTCCGGAACGTGAGGACGCGCCGTGTCGTGGTAACAGGGATCCATTTGACATTCGTCTGTTTCCATCTGTCTGTGTGTTTATTTCCTTATGCCCTATTTAACAATGCTGTTGTTGAATAATTAATTGGAAATGTTGTGGAAGGAACAGTGACCTGTTTTAAAGTAATGTCCTGAGAATTACCTGTAGGGCCGAGAAAAGCCACGAAGCCTTATAGTCAGGATGGCCGGTCTCCGGGCTGAGGAAAACCACGAAGCCTTATAGTCAGGATGGCCGGTCTCCGGGCAGAGATTTGAACACGGGACTTTCCTGATACGAAGTGGAGGCGATACTTATTTCACACTGATATCCATTGTTTTGTGTTGGCAGTCGTTGCCGACGTTTCGGTACTGCCTATGGCTCTCATCTTCAAGGGGAAGCGAGTCCAAGAAGATGGGACCCATAGGCTTACTCGAAACGTCGGCGAACAACTACAAACCAACGCTGCGTAGAAACCGGGAAGAACGAAAGCTGAATTATACGGCGGCGGAAGCCGGGAACCGCGGTAGTCTAATAGTTGTGTTTAATTATTTCATTTGGGTTTAATTCCGAAGCTACCAAAATCCATTACATCTGGGTCAGTATAAGGAGTAATGATTACCGCTGGGTTCTCACTGTAGTGTGTGTGCCTGAACTTCGGTTGCCCACTTATTTCTTCTTATTTCGATGCGATTTTTCACGCCTATGCCAAACAGATGGTATTACAGTTTAGTGTGTCACAGCACGGGCATACAAAAAATATATACTTTGTACTTTGTCAAAAACAATAATTCTCCCCTCTGTATGTGTGTGCAATCTCAGCTTTTGTAACCAGTTAGGAATCTTCTTTTTAGTCCTTAGTCGTTCCGTCTTCTACCTGCTTGTTCACGGCAGGTGTCGAGGGTTTTTTTTTGTGATTTCACTTGATCACACTCAGACACACACCACAGTCGGTAGAACTCCTCTGGACGAGGGATCGGCCCGTCGCAGAGACCTCTACCTGACAACCAGGGCTGTGGAGTCGGTACACAAAATCTCCGACTCCGACTCCTCGATGTTTAAAACTCCGACTCCGACTCCTTCATGAAAACTGAATATGTATTAATAACGGTAAACCTATAAGACATTTCATCACCACCACGTGAATCATCAGGCTACTGTTTAGACTTATAACCTATATTTAAGTGTAAGTCTAATGGTTACTGTAGCTATCAGGGCTCTGGGGTTGGAGTATCTAGTTAAGATTTTAGATTGAGGTCGGAGTCGGAGTCCGTACATTTTTACTGACTCCGACTCCACCTAAAAATTCCTTCCGACTCCGACTCTACCTGAAATTCCTTGCGAATCCGACTCCGACTCCGGCCCCACAGCCCTGCTGACAACACAAACACTGTGCAAGACAAACATCCATGCCCCCGGTAGGATTCGAACCCACGATCCCAGCAAGCGCTCGGTCGCAGACCTACGCCTTAGACCGCTCGGCCACTGGGATCGGCCAGTTACGGATCAATGAGGTAATATTTGCCTTTGTAATTTCTGTTAGGTGTGTGAATTCGTATGATAGAATTTGCCATTTTTTGTTTCCTTTTAAACCGAGACGTTAATTATGAGTGTTTCAATTTCACTTTATACATTTTTAACTGTACCTCGTGGAACCTTTATTACTTGATTGAGATTTTTTTCCTCCGGTTTTTATTCGGTTTTGTAACATGAGCACTGCAGCTAAAGGACCAGTCCCTCGAACTCACCAGCACTTGTGTTTACATTCCCCTACTGGTAAGGTACTTTCGGGGATTGGGGGGGGGGGGGATGCTGGATTCATATTCAGGAACATTAATTCGCCACATAGAATGTAAATCTACCTAGTATCATGTTTGCTGGGGCAATCCTCAATTTTCGCATGCTATTCAAGGTTCTGTTACTGAAAGGCTGCACCCCCAGCTTCGAAGTCCTGGAAGTCTCAATTTTTCGATCTGACGAAGTCAAACAAAATGTTACTGTTTATTTGCAGTACGCGAATTTTAAGCGTGGCTGTTTTCTAGTGCGTGGAATTTATGCACAGTACTTAATGTGTGAGGAATATTTTCTGGTGGGTAAAGGCGGCCGGTGCGTAGGGCTGACAAAGTTACCATCTTCGTGTGCCAGTTGTCTTTAAGTCTTGGAGCCTCAACGTCCCGTAACCCTTAGGGCCTGTTCAGGGATTGATGCGCCATGCTTTACTAACTGCATATCGCTAGTAGTCTGTGTGGTCTAAATCCGTTTGAACCGCAAATTTTGGCCAGACAGTTAAGTTCGTCAGTAGTAGATGAGGGTTCCGACGTTTCGGTGGAACGCACTACGTCCGTCATCACTATGAGTGATACTGGTTGGTGTTGATGCTGGAATAGTCGGTTATATGGGAAAGTTGATGGAAATTTGGGCAACCGAAACGTCGGAACACTCACCTATTACACGGCGCGTAAATTCAAAAACAAGAGTACCAACTGATCAACAACCGCTGCGAGAGCCTGAAAACTTATATAAATTAGGTTATTGTCTCACAGGAAACAAAGCAGAGAAACGTCGGATAAGTTGGCAATGCATTCTACAGGGTGTTTATGTACTCTTACTAGCATGGTGTACCACTTGTTAAAATTATTTCTTGGTTTTTTTTATGTTAGCATCCCGCTGTGTTATACACAATTGTAAAGGATTTAATACCGTCAACACAACTATTTGTCTAAAAAATATATAACGCAACGCGGTGTTTTGACATAGGAATTCAATCAGCTGGCCAGTCAAAATACATCTGTCAATATAAAAACATAAAAGAGTCCGAAAATTGGTTGCGTTGAGGGTATTTGAGGGTATTTAGTCTTTTATAATTCTGACGCAGGTCTTCTGATATTTCGTCGGTGCTGTAACAAGTGTTTAGCTGTCTTTATTAGAGAGGTTTACTGTGATGTGGAGGGCAGCAAATTTGAGGAGCTTTGTGACAGAAATAACGTACAAAGCTGAATAGGTTTCCAATCTTCATGGCCAGTACCTGAGATAAAAACTTATTAACCGTCACTGAGATGAAACGAAAATGAGTACGTGCACTAATTGTCTTCCTGGAACACGTCTCATTTTATTTTGTTCTTTGTTTGCTGAAATCCTAATTTTGAACCTTTTGCTATAGCCTTAGGATGCCTCTCCTTCAATCTGCTTCGTGTTATTCTTCAACATCTTTTACTTCGCGCTTTTCATTATGTTCTCTCTTTTATCCTCGTTTTGTTCTGATCCAGGATTGTTGTCCGTTTTGCCTCAATCGTGAAATTGTATCTATTGTGCTACGCTTTGTGCTGTGGATCAGAGGACGTCTGGACCCTTTACTAAGCTATAGACGACATTCGTTTTGAGCATCACTGTTCCTTGTGACAAGGTTCACACGACACGTTAACCTTTTAAAGCCTAGCGGGTACTTTACGTCAGGTGCGCACCCAGAATTTTTTTTGGGGTGGGGAGGATCCTGAGGCTCTGTATACTTAATGTGTGATTTTAAAAACTGCGTTGTAAAAATCGTGTTGTAAATACAACATAACACTCTTTGCAACTGCATTTATGTACCTGCAACTAAAACTAGATGTTCCATGACTCAATCACAGTATCATATCTTCTTTTTTTTTTAATTTTTATTAATTTACTTTCAACATTCTAATGTACCAGTGATCAGCCGACTTCAGTAGCTGATTTTGGGTGAAGGGGAAATCGCGTTAAATATTTGATATCATAATATCTACAAAATCTGTGGTTTTTAAATTTTAGTTTTGTGGCTTTGGGGGGGGGGGCTGCAGGCCGGCACACCCCCTCCCCCCTTGGGTACGCCCTTGCTTTACGTAGCACCAGCTATAACATTGAAACATTCTACGTTGTACAGACATTGCGTTTATGTGTTTTGTGTGGAGTTCAGATCAAACAAAAACGCGTACCTTATACATAATTAAATGATTGGTTTTTGTAAGAGAGACGAAGTGTATTTACTGCGCGGTACGAACTGAGTCCTTATATAAGGCAGATTGTGCTGTATTGTGAACCCTGCGGTCCTACAGCCGCTCTTTTGGGATGTCTGCATGTCGAATGTAGGGACGGTTACTCTGTGTTCCTTTATTGTGGTTTTCTCTGTTGTCTGAAGTCGACGGATTGCTGCTTGCTACGCGCCCCAAAGCCACAGTTCTTATCACCCCAATTATCATTGTCTTTGTTATGGAGCTGTGAAGGACATAGTACCCATTACGTAATTTGATGATGCACGTGTTATTGGCATGTGTTCAATCACAGCAAACAAAAGCATGTCGTATTCACGTACTGCTGGCTGTTGAATGTACCGCTTCGTGTCTAGTAAGGTAGATTCATATGGAATTTCTTGTCGATATAGAAGACGTGTTATGTTTGTTGTGTGTGTTTGTAATTTAGTGTTTATTAACCACAAACAAAATATGCTTATTATGTAAACGTGGATACCTGTTATTTTGTACAGAATGGCGCATTTAAATGTAGCCCTTATCAGTTGCACAGTTGCGACACTTTCGGGAATAGATAAAGCAGTTTTTTTAATGAAGATGGCGCCCTTAGCATGGACGCTGACACCAGGAACTCAGAAGGAAGAAGTAAGTGATATGACAATGGTGTTCGCATACGCCAGCTTTGTAAAAGACTCTCACAGTACGAACAAACGGCGCGGGAATGAGCCTACTTTTGAGTGTGTGCGCCACTTTAATATCATACATAAGATGCTGGATGCTTGACTTCCTTTCAAATTGTGATCTGCCTTACGATGGTTTGGTTAGAACCGAAACATATTGGAGAATATGCGATGTAAAGTACAGTCGTAACGCGGGTATAACGACATCGGTTTATACGACACCTCGTCTATAGCGTCAGATATTATGTGGTACGAATTAATTCCTCAGCTTTACACTACTCGGCTATAACGACACACGTTTATAACGACACAAAATATTCAGTCCCCTTCTTGACGTTATAACCGAGTTCGACAGTGTTAGGTATATGCGAGTATATCTTCCTGGTAAGTGTATTTTGTTTGTAGTTATTAAACATTGATATAAAAGACGTTTATATCGATATCAAGGCGTTTGTCGATTTTAGGGATTAATACGAGTAGCTGCCTTGATTGTGTACGTGAGCTGCAGTACTGGACATTCGTACGTCGATGTATGTGGAACTGCAGGACTGCCACGACTGTTGGCACGTTTTATTTCCGTATAATAACCATTTGAAACGTCTCCCTGATTTCTTTACAGCGTTTTGTAATTATAAAGAGCCATTTTATGCTATAAATAAATTATATATCGATACCCCGATCTCATATCGATAGTTCGTCTCGTACGTACCAAGTCATATCTGTTTATGGATCTGAGCTACTGATGTCGCTGTATACGTATAGGTTGCAGCAGGCTTTGGTACCTTTCTCTCGAAAATTCAGTAAGTGGTGTTTAAAGTGGATTCCTGACATCAGAAATACTTTAACCGTCTGTTTGCAAGAAGAACAAAAGCGAGGAAACTTAGTTTGGTGCCACCGTCATTTCCATGCGTACTGAGTCGGAATCTTAGGCCGTGCCATGGCTCAGGCGGTTAGCCGCCGGCCTTCCACCGCGGAGGCCCGGGTTCGATCCCGGGTCAGTCCATGTGGGATTTGTGGTGGACAAAGTGGCACTGGGACAGGTTTTTCCCCCGAGTACTTCGGTTTTCCCCTGTCAATATCATTCCACCGGTGCTCCATTACTAGGAAAAGGACAAAAAATAATCGTCATCTTCATCACGGGGTGCGTCCGTAGCGTCTGCTGCGGGGCCCTTCAATTAAAAAAAAGTCGGCATCTTCAGCGCTCCGTATTAATCCATCGTTACAGTACACTTAAAAATCGGCCTGTGAGAACGTTGCTTTGTATAACAGGTTAAATATGATAATTTGTTTGACTTACGAATGTGGATTCATGCCAACTTGGTAATAGCTTTAGATCTGCACTCTTGTGCGATATTACGCAGCGTTGAGTGGTAGTTCTGTACCGACGTTTCGGGACGACCTATCCGTCCTGTAAACTTGGGAATTACAGTAGGAGGGTTGCTGTCAGCCTGAGGTCTCCAACAGGTTAATTCAGGCTTCAAGGTGTGCGGGGTAAATTGAAACTTTTTGTTAAGACATGGAGTGTGAGTTTCTACGTGTGATGAGAATTGATGTCACAGCCACTGGTCCCTGTCGTGAGCCAGATGAAACCAGTCAACGCCCTTCCCCGTTACTTATTTAACGCGCATTTTAATATTATTCTTCAGTCTGTTCTTACATGGTGCACTGCTTTTTTTTTCGTGCATTTCGTCACACCAGAAACGCATTTTTGATCTGTTCCATGCATGAACATGTGGCATGCATTTCACCCTGTCTGATTTACGGATAGTAATGCACTCTGGTGTAGAGTGTACTTCATGAAGCTCTCCTTTTGACCCGTGCAATTTCGCCTATCAGCCTGCTGTCTCTTCCACCACGTGAGGTCTAAATTTTCTCTGTGTCACCCTATTTTGAAACAACGTCCGTCTGTCTTCTTTCTGTACAAGAAGAGGAAGGATACAGTTACGTGTATGTGTGTCCCGCAGTGTGCTATCAACTTTCTAGTGTTTCAAGCAAGTCACATCTCTGTGATATGAAACCCTGCAAAAGAGATTCGTTAGGAAATAGTTATTGTAGTTGGTAATATTAGACACCCTGTTTTAACTGGTAAAATGTAACACCACGCGGATGGATGCCGTTTATTTTCGGATATTTTGACGCGGAATATTGCAGTTTGAAACAACACTCTCAAGTTTCGTTGTCGGTTTTCTTTTTTGTCCGCATGTGGATGCAGTTTGAGGAGACTGTACTCACAGACTTACCTCACTGCCCTGTCCGGTCGGTAGCACTGCAGGGTTGGAAACTGGTCACAGAGACCGGCTGTTCTGCTGGAGGTCTTTTGTAGTTTCTCTCGGCCACTGCAGAAAAATGTTTTGATATTACCACAAAATGTACTGACCCCCACGCCCCCCATCTACCCCACTTGCAAGGCACACCTTACAATGTGAGAAACAGCACAGTGCCTTCACTCCTTTGGAAGTTCCCATCGACTTAGTTCTTCCGGCCGCGCTGTGGCCCTGGGGTCGGCTCGGCGTCTAACAGAAATGTGTGCTAGTGATGTTTCGGGGGGTGTGGAGGGGGGATCGGGAGGGGTAAAGTGTCGGTGCGTATGGCTAACAACCTTGCTACCTTCGTGTGCTGATTGTGTGGAAATTCTGGGAACCTCAGCCTCCTGGAAACCTCAGGGTCTGTCCAGGCCTGTACAGGGATTGACTTGTCTTCATTTCTTCTAGATCTAGTTATATACTGTGAGTTAGTATCATCAGATAACTGTGCCAGGTGTCTTACATGATACGTATGCCTAGCAGTGAATGGTGAACCACTGTGCTGAACTGGTTTCAAGTGCTTTCTTTAAAGATGCTGTACATGTCTAAACTACGGGGATAGAAGAATGAGTGCTGTTAATAATTAAAGGGGTATTCCGCGGTACTCGGAGAAAATTCTGTCCCAGTGTCACTTCGTCCACCTCGAATTCCAGGTAGACTGGTCTACGATTGAACCCGGGCCTCCGTCGTGAGACGTCTGCTACTAACCGCCTGATCCGTGGCACAGCCCTACGAACTAAAAAGAGAAAAACCGACGGACCGTCCATGGCCTCTTCATAACGGACTCGAGCAATCGTGCAGTTG
The DNA here is from genome assembly GCA_013340265.1 of Coptotermes formosanus. Lineage (NCBI taxonomy): Eukaryota > Metazoa > Arthropoda > Insecta > Blattodea > Rhinotermitidae > Coptotermes > Coptotermes formosanus. Next base: position 230,390 of record BLKM01000814.1, read on the forward strand.
AATATTCCATAGCGTGGTTATGCCGTAATACGTTTTCAGCTCGAGTGACAGCCAAGATCATAGACTTGTGTACATAGAATTTTATTAGTTAAATTTAGGGGTTCATAAATATTCATAGTGAGCAGAATCCAACTACAATATCGGGCCTTACGTCTGTAGGTGGTCTGGTCTCTTCTTCACACGTGCCGTATAGATTCATGTTACAAAACCGTGAGAAACCTGCAAATGGTCCGTGTAAGTTGCGGTCATTGATTTCGGATACTCGGACATACCAGCAGAATTCTGACGAACTGTTCACAGGACTTGGTTGGTCCCAGTGTAAACCACGATATGCCTAGTTACACTTACAGCTCCTGCACCCAAATCTCACGTTAACATAAGAAAACCATGGTTTAGGTGCGCTGTTTCTCACGTCAGGAACTTAACGTTTATGAGACCAGTGGTCACTTTGTCTACCCATAGTTTTAATAAGTTTTACATTGTTTCCACACAGTGTCTTAACGTGTTTGTTATGGATCTCATAACAAACAGTCAGTGTTCCCCTATCCAACTTCAAGTGACTGGTTTTTTAAATCCAGATGTAGTGTTTACTGCGCGGTGCGAGCTAAGTATTTAAATATACAGTCGAACTCGGTTATAACGTCATGAAAGGGACTGAATATTTCGTCAGTCACCACAAAGGAGACATCTCAACACTGGACAAGCCAGTGTTGAGATGTCTCCTTTGTGGCTTCCCTTCATAGAAAAGGAACTTCCATGAGATTGATCTTGGCCTTTGTCTTTCTTTGATACATATGTTGAGTTCTGTAAGTTCCCAACAGGTGGCGTTGGGTTTGATGTGGTTGGTTTGATGTGGTGCACGTAGATGTGTCAGGGCTAACATGTGGATATCTGGATTTTTAACAATAGGACCTGAGGAAGGAAGAAGCTTCTTCCGAAACGTCGTGTTTTTAGTGTTTTTATTTTGGTGGTGACAATGGAAGAAGTCCTGAAAGAAGTTTGTGACGTGAGTGATATACGGCCATTGTGAAGAACAGTGATGCATTTGAATATTTTCTGTCGTTATAAACGGGTGTTGTTATAACCGAGAAATTTACCGTTATTGTTAACAGGAATTAGTACCACAGAATATTTGACGGTATAGACGAGATGTCGTGTAAACCGATGTCGTTTTAACCGGGTTCGACTGTAGTTAAAAAAAGCAAAACATTCGATAGGAAAGTAGTTTCACTCAGTCTTTAAAGGGTGATTGTTACAAAACTTCAGATGTGCTGTTAGATGCGAGAGGCTGTGGTGAGTGAGTGCGTGAGGGAGATGTCTAGGATTTGTTATCGTAATGAAGCATAACATCATTATGTCTGTAGAATGAAATACAGAAAACCACACCATATTTCAGTGAGAATGTAGGGTGCCAGGCTCCATTGACATCCACTGCATCGCACAGTTCTGATCGTGCAAAGCATATCATGAAGGGGAGTTCTTAGGCAGGTACGCTGCGGTAATCTGAACTCGCAGCCCTGTCCTGCCATGTCCGTGTATTGCATTAAAAGTAACGCTGTGGATGTGATGTTGACACGTGGTCTTCAAACTCTTAATATCCGTGGAACACTTGCGAATAAATATGAATTTTCGTGGAACCCCTGTAAAGTAAAAGTGTATACAGCATTAACTGATGAATTTTTAAAACCCTGTCGGGGTGTGTTCACTGCGTGGTACGGACTGACCCTGTAATATAATTCAGCTTTATTTAAATGTTTTGCACTGACCTCGGAACAAAACACGATTATTTTCCTGTGCAGCATTAACTGATTGATTTTCAAAACCGAGACGGAGTGTGTTCACTGCGCGGCACGAAATAAGCATATAAATATAATACAGGATAATCTAAGTCTATTAATGGTTCATCACAAAAACATAAAATAGCAAAGAAATATTCGTAAACAGTGTTCTCTTTGGTGTAACTTATGATTTAAGGCCGTGCCATGGCTCAGGTGGTTAGCCGCCGGCCTCCCAGCGCGGAGGCCAGAGTTCGATCCCTGTTCAATACACGTGGGATTTGTGGTGGACAAAGTGGCACTGGGATAGGTTTTCCCCGAGTATTTCGGTCTTCCCCTATCAATTTCATTCCACCGGTGCTCCATTACTGGGAAAGGTACGATAATGATATAGTAATAATAATAATAATAAGGTTGCGCAAGAAGCCTTAAGGTTGCGGTAAGTCCGTAGGGTCTGCTGCGGGGTCCTCCTCCACAAAAAAACTTAAATCATGGTATTGGATTTTATGGTGTGGCTTTTCCTTCAAATGCTTCAACCTTCTTCCTTCTGCAAGCAGTAAGCCCATGTTATCTACACTGTAGCATTGTCAGTCTTTGTCATTCCCTCATTGAAGTTTCATGGACCGCCACCCAATGGCACGAAAAGACAAGACATAGAATTTATTTTGACGGACGCGCGGATGGTATGTAGCGGACACGACTAATTGGGGTTGCCACGTTAACTACGTAGAAGTTTCGCCGGGCACTAATACGACAGTATAATATACAGATATACACATTATTCGGGTTTTCACAATAACTGCGGGCACCACTACGAAATTATAATACACAGGCGTATACATTCTTAAGGTTGCCACGGCAACTGCGTAAATGGGTGTGCCTTGCCTGCCCACATCGCTCGGTTTCCGCGGTAACTACGGAAATGCGTGTGCTTTGCCTGCCCGGATCGCGTGGTTTCCGCAGTACATGAAGTGTTCCTTGCCCCCACGGGTAGCGAATTTTCAAAGGTAACTAAGTAAATGGGTGTGCCTTGCCTGCCCAGATTGCGGGGTTTCCGCAGTAACTGCTTAAATGAACTGTGCCTTGCCCCATGGGTCGCGAAGTTTCAAAGGTAACTAAGTGAATGGGTGCGCCTTCCCTGCTCGGGTCGCGGTATTTCCACAGTAACTGCTTACATGAAGTGTGCCTTTCCCCCACGGGTGGCGGGGATTCCACGGTAAGTACGTAAATGGGTGTTACTAGCCTGCCCGGGTCCCCAGGCACCAGCATACTAGTAGTCTCAAAATTCCAGCCCGACAAAGTGTCTTATAACTTCTCACGTAAGTTAATAAGCCACGCAAATATATAGGCGTCCTCATCACCTGTCTGCATGCCGAACTCCATATTCCTAGATGTGGAGCAGCAAATATTGTGTACTATATTTGCGCTTATTAACCTTTTAAAGCCTAGCGGTAACTTTACGTACCACCAGGATTAACATTAAAAAATTCTACGTGGTGCCCACATTGCGTTTATGTGTTTTGTACGGATCTCAGAACAAACAGCAACTTGTGCCTTATAAAACATTAAGAGACTGGTTTTTATAACCGAAGTGGAGAGTGTTTACAGCGCGGTACGCACTGAGTCCTTATATAAAACAGATACGCTTCGTCTTTAAAGGGTTAATTTCCTTAATCGCGTATCATGTCACCTGCAAGAAAAAAATCGATGACGCGTTGGAACGTGACGTCACGGGAAGAAAAATCAATAACTGCACGGGAACTTGATTGACGTCACAAGACGGAAGTGTGCTTCACTGATTACCAACTTCCGGGACAGAAGACTGCTAGTCCACTTTGTTAGACGCCACATTGTTAGGCAACTGTAGTCAGGTCTGCACCAGCAACTGTTGAATGTTATGACTGTATTTTTGGCTTATTTCTTTCGTAATGCGAAGTTCCTCGTCATCGCAAAAAATGTGTTTTAACGAGTGTTTTGAATTTCTATACAGCTTTTATCCGCTACTTTTTTCCTTTCTTATAGAATTTAACGAGCTTTTGTCATAAACATACTTTGGTCCTTATGAAAAGTCCCGGATATTTTTGTCAGATTGTAACAAAACTTTAATTTTCTCGACATATTGTAATATAACCTCCAGTACAAAATTCCACAAGAGTCGATCGTATTGGGAGGCCAGTTGTTCTACGCTAACAGATGGACGGACAGGCAGACAGACCGATAGATGGACGGACGGACGGGCGGACAGACAGACAGACAGAAAGACAGACAGACAAGCAGACATGACATGACGGATCTAATAGTTGCTCTCCGTAACTTTGCGAATGCGCCTAAAAATGCTGTCCGTACCGCGCAGTAAACACTCTCCGTCTCGGTTATAAAAACCAGCCAGTTAATGCTGTATAGGGAAATAATCGCTGTTTGTTCTGAGATCCACACAAAACACATAAATACACTGTGTGGCAGAACGTGGCATTTGTGAATGTTAAACCTGGCGGTACATAAAGTGACTATTGGGCTTTACGCAGTGTTCCAATTGCATGAAATAAGGTGACTGACGAATTCATACGCAGTACGTATAAAGTCGGCCATGCAGGTGTGCAGGCAGAGCCATCTGCAGTCGTGGTGTCTTGTGTCGGACCGAAGTACTGCACGAGGGAGGGCTGGCTGAAAGTTGATGGTGGGATGGCGGGTGGTGAAGGAAGTTCATTTGGAATGTAATCGTGTGTGAATTATACGTTTGTGTGGTGTGTAGTGAGTTGTGTTTTGTAGCGTAAAGTGAACACTCTTGGATGTGTAATGTGCGAAAGCGAATGTTCAAGGGGAAAACAGCTTGAAGATAACTCGCAAGGTGAGTTGGACAGACATGCTGAGGAGGGCAGAATAGGTAGGTGGGTACGGACGTACGTACGTAGCAAACAGGGTGAAGGATATCGTACACTTTGTGTGTTTGTCTAAGAGGAATACGGGTTTGTGAATGTTGTACGCGGTGTATTTATGTGTGTTAAGAGGGCATTATCCAAAGCAGGTTATAACCACTGCCATCCGGGAAGTTTTGCGCACTGCTTTTATGACCGCCATTTTACCCATTTGACACTGTCAGCCGTGAAGCCCAGTCACTCGTTAAATGCGTTCACATTCTGATGTTTCTTTGTATGATTTGCGCTACTTCGGTTTGTATATCTCTGCCCCCTTTCTTGCATTCCCGTGCCATTAGCTGCCTTATTTGCAGTGTTCCAGTTATGTTATGGCGTTATACACTGGGCAGCTAACGTTTAGGCATGATGCTTGATATGTAGCGTGATTTTAAGCTGTGACTTGCCTAATGTAAGAACCGTATGTAAATTGTCAGTGACTGGAAGTACTGGGTAAACTCACGAGCCTGGTTTGTGTACAGTCTGAGCGGGAAACGTGCGTTGTTCCTTCATTAATAGATGATTTTACATTACACGTTATGTTGTTGGCAGTACATTTTGTTCTGTGAAGTACAGTGTTGGTGTTTGTAATGGGGCTGTTTTGTTTGGGCTTAAGGGGAAGGCGGTAACGCAGGTCTGGACAGGCTTGCATAAAGAGAAGCATCATGGCTTGTACTGCTCACCAAACATTATTCGGGAGGATGGTATGGGCGGGGCATGTGGCATGCATGGAGTAAAAGAGAAATGTATGGACCGTTGTGGTGGGGAACCTGCAGGAAAGAGTCCACATGAAAGACCTACTCGTAGATGGTGAAGATAATATTAAAACGGATTTGATAGAAGATGATGGGCTGGATGAATCTGGCTTATGATAGTGACAAATGGCGAACTGTTTTGAACACGGCAGTGAAACTTTTGGTTCTGTAAAATAGGGGAATTTCTTGACTAGCTGAGGAACTACCAGCTCCTCAATAAGGACTGTGCTGTATGGAGTTGCGCTGTTATTCGTTATTAGAGAAGTCGTTTAAGATGATGATGATTTATTTTGTGTCAGATGGCGTTGGATTGTCACAAAAGGTGATTTTTTAAAAAAAAAAATCAAAGTTAAAGCTGGAGGCAGTTTCAGAGGTTCAAAACCTGTTGGCCATGGTACCGGGTGGGAGGTCATGGGGTTATTCCAAGGATCCCCAAATTTAACACAACTTTACAGCCAATGTTGCTTGTCCAGCCAGTCCTTGGTTCATTGTGTTGTTATTGTGTCGGATGTAATGCGAGTCAGTTTACAAGTATAGCGGCTCTGAGATTACAGTGCCTGTTGGTTGCAATGCACCTGCTTGCTCAGGTCGAGGAGACTGAATTGGCAGCTGCTAATTAATATGTGGGGTCCGCGAAACGTTGTTGACTCAAAAGGAAATTTTCTTACTAGAAGAGTTTGAGCATTGATGTTTCATTTTGGAAGCGGACAAGTACAAAGCTTGCGAATTATTTGTTTTTATACCATGTAATGTTCCATATATGTGGCATCCCAACGAAAATATAAAAGCGAAGTTGCCCCGATGCTCACAGTAAAAGCACATAACCTCGGCAGCATGTGCAGGTGAGTGGTCAGCCTCACGCCTTGGCCGCTTTATCCCCAAAGAAGCAGACCCGTTTACCCATTGAATAGGGGATTGTGTGGGCCCCAGAGCCGGTCTGGAGCTTTTTGGAAAAGAGGTGACTCGCCTCTGCCGGCAGTCGCACCCCGGTTCCTTTAACTCATAGCCAAGTTTTCTCATATTTGCCGTGCGGTGTGAGATTGTATACGGCTTTGAACACTTCGAACAATGGGATCCCATTTTTAGTATGGATGTACGCCCGCGTTTTTTTTGTTCATTGTGTTTTCCTGCCCATATAGAAAACCTGTGACTGTCCATTAGGTCGTCCCGAAACGACGGTAACCAGCTGCCAACCCACACTGCATAACATCCCAGAAGAGTGAAGGCTTAAGTTGTACCGCAGCGAAGCCAGAAATCTCGTACAGTCGTCTGATGTTTATCCTTTACATGCATAAATTACTAATAGCCCTACGTCGGTCGAAATCGTGTCATCTCGTTAACATTCAGAATTGGACACATAGTCGTATGAACTTTTTTTTTCTCACAATAACTGATACCATCACCACTGAAAATGTTGTCCTTTCCTCCTGAATCACCCTGTATAGTACCCGTACTTTAAAGTAGGTTATGACTGTTTCTTTCCCACCCTCTGTGACTATAATCCATATTAATCTGAACGCGAACACTCCCCTGTAGCATTTATGTGCTTATGCTGAACCAGTGTTACCAACCAATCCTGCTGCTTACTGACGCCATTGTTAGTGTTCCTCTGCGGCTTCACGTGTGCTTGGAGTGAGCGTCACTTTACTTCTCAGAAACCGTGAGTTCTCTCCATCCGCACAGGTGATGTACTTGACGAGGAAACACGATAACCTGTTCAAATCCAACGACCTGAAGCGTCGCTATACACGCGATGCTGTAACATAGGGAGCAAGCGTCAAGTGTTAGATGAGGCGTCGACACGAGTGAGCTCTATACTGCATGGTGCTTGTAGACAGGCAGTTTGAGCAACGAAATGCCTTGTGTTCTTTATTTAACGACACTGTCAATATGTGGCACTATGTTAACAGGGGTGGCCACAGCTGTGGCAGGTTGCCTGTAAACATAATATTCAGGTACACGTACGTCATTTGCACACGAGGTATCCTTGTCTTGGTTTTTTTTAGTGAGGTTAATTGGCTCTGAAAGCCGTCTGTCCGTATAATTTATGCGTGTTTTAGTTTTGCTGTAGACTGTGTTACTTCAACGACGTATTGCTATGCGTGGGAAGTACATGGACTGTGTCAGCTTCCCCTGGCTTCCGCGTGAGGCAGCACTGTCAATTCTTAACGTTAGTTTTTTGTTGAAAACAACTTTTGAGAAAGAACTAAAGGAGACTGCCGTCAGTGCCGAACCATAAGCTGTATAAAAATGTGTGTCTCGCAAATACCTTTTCGGTGTTTCAGCAGATCGTGATGTCGCAAACAAACTTGACCTTAAATTATAAAAGGTTTGGGCGATGGTGTATAATATTGTGTGGTGATGGGTTTATGGACTTTGTCCATCGTCCGAAGAGTGAAATATTAAAAATATTAAAAAATTGAAAATTAAAATCCCAACGTTTCGGAAGCTGGTTCTGCTTCCGAAATGTTGTGATTTTAATTTTTACATAACTTTAATATTTTACTCTTCGGACGACGGATATAGTCCATAAACCCATCACCACACAAAACCTGACTGTGTTAAGGTAGTGTTTTTGACCGTTTTTTGGTATGTTGATTAGAATTTATCTTTCCCATTATTTGCTATTCGGTGGCTGTATGATGTATTATGAAACAGCAGTAGCAATGGACCTTATAGTGCGGCATCACCGTGTTTAAAAATTTCTGCATCTTAATTGTACGTGCCTGAAGCCTGTCTGTTTTTTTGTTATCTTTTTTCAATACGAAGTCTGATTCCGCCATTGTTGTGTCCTCTTCATATTTCGGTGTTTAAGTAAGTTTTTATTATCTTCCTCTCGAATGTGAGACTTAAACCAGAATTACGCGCCTTCGTATGTTCTCAAGTCTTCTTTTCATGTTAAATTGATTTGTATTTGATCATTTACTTCGAATGTCAGTTTCTTCGGTAGTTCGAAACGTTTTGTTCGTGGACCTGTTCAGTGATATTGCCAATTTAGTTCTTAATTACCGCTTGGAATCTTTCTGGGTAATGTCCCGATTTATGCTGTAAGCTTCTTATATTCATTATGGTGATGATGATGATGTTTGTGCGTACATTCTTCCTTTGTGTTTTTTCGTTTCAGTTACCTGTTTTAAGTCTTATTTATTTCGTGTTCTTAAGCATGCTTTCTTGTTTAATAGGTTTACATCCAAGACTTTCTTTAGCCGCTTCCAAGTTCTTTCTTATGTAAGATACAGCTGCTCTCTTTTCTGAAGTAAGTGTATAATAGTGGTTTATTGATAATTACCGGTTTGTTACTCTTGCCTGCGGTACGTAAGTGTTTACTGGTGTCAGATGTACTTTGGGGGCCGCGGTGGCGCAGTTGGCTGAGGCACTGCACTACAAACTGGCAGGTCGCGGGTTCGATTCCCGATGGTGTCAGTGGATTTTTCATTGACATAATCCTGTCGGTCGCACTATGGCCCTGGGGTCGACTCAACCTCTAACAGAAATGAGTACCAGGAATATTTCCTGGGGGGTAAACGCGGCCGGTGCGTAGGGCTGACAACCTTACCACCTTCAAGCGCCGATTGTCTAGAAATCTGGGAGCCTCGACCTCGACAGGGTTCCTGTGGGCCTGTCCAGGCCTGTAGTGGGATTGCTTTACCTTTTTTACCAGATGTACTTTACAGCAAACAATGATTACTGTGCGGCTGTGTGTGTCGTACTGTTGTCCTCAGCTGTTCGTCAGTAATAACATAAGTCATACGTTGGGTTTCCCTTGTCTTCCGTACATCCTTAAGGTTGTGCATCCGGCTGTGTTTGTGTTTCAAGGTGAAATGTAATTTTTCCCGTCTCCACAAGCTGTCCAAGTCTTGGACTCCTGCATCGTTGAAGATGGGACCGATAGGGTGTCCCGAAACGTCGGTAACTAGTTACCAATCGACGCAGCGTAACATTCCTTAAGAGCGAAGATCTTACATCTCGTCGGCATCTCACTTTTGTACAACTGTGTGTGTGACTTCATGGAGCCTGCAGGAATCTGGGATTGCAAATGTAGCGAGACGGTTTGCAATAGGGCATTATTAAGCAGAGCAACGGATGTTTAGAACTGCCCCCCCCCCCCCCGAGGACTACAGCTGTTTCGATTGACTGTTGAATCTTCGCACGTTGTACACAGCGGGGTGAAACCCACCTGTGAATGGCGTAGGCGTGGAGTTTTCAGGAATAGAGGACTTAGCCATGCCGATTTATAAAAACTGGCATTTCTTACAAAAACACAGTGTCTCTGAGCAGTGTGGTACATCTGAGTTGTCTCATGCAATCATATTAAAATTTTGAAATGTTTTTTTTAAAGTTTCGGGTTATCCAATGAAGAATGAGATGGGCGTTACATGTGGCACGCATGGGGGAGAGGACTGAAGACTACTAGGTTACAGCTAATATGTTGATTAATTTATAGCTAATATGTTGAAGACTGTTAGCTAACGTGCTGGACTTCTACGAGTAATTCATAGCTAATGTGGTGATGACTGCTAGTTTATTGTTAATGTGTTGAAGACAGATTGTAGCTAATGTGTTGACTACTGGTTTATAGCTGATGTACTGAAGACTGTTACATTATAGCTAACGTGCTGAAGACTTCTAGTTCATAACAAATGTGTGTTGAAGAATGTTGGATTATAACTAATGTGCTGAAGACTTCTAGTTCATAGCTAGTGTGTTGAAGAGAGTTAGATTATAACTAATGTGCTGAAGACTTCTAGTTCATAGCTAGTGTGTTGAAGAGAGTTAGATTATAACTAATGTGCTGAAGACTTCTAGTTCATAGCTAGTGTGTTGAAGACTACTAGTTTATGGATAATGTGCTGAAGACTGTTAAGTTATAGGTGATGGGTTGAGGACTGCCAGTCCATAGCTGTGTGCTGATACCTGTTAGGTTACAGCTGATATGCCGCAGACTGCCAGCTTATAGGTGAGGTGTCCATACATTTGAATAGGGATGGTTAACTCTCCATGTGACGAAAATTTGTCCTTTTTTGTTTCCTGTTGAGCACTTTTACAGAAGCCTTCTTCCACCCGAAAGCTCTCGGAATGTGTAACAACGAAGTAACCGCCACAGGATGCTGTCAAACACCTGCGGCACGGTCAGGCCTGTCTGCAAAACAGATCATGTGACAGACGCACTTCTGCCTTATTGTTAGAAATGCGTGTCACACACTTGACTGGCCTCTTTGGCAGTGTAATGTCGCCTCCAGCACGGTGGCACACACTGCAGGAATGAGTAATCGCGTCTGTTTTGGAACAGGCGGCGGAATACGAAAAGGCATGAATTGTATCATTGGAATTAGACAGGTGGGATCGAGTTATCGACGGTGCGGATTGTATGAACGTCTTCTAAGGACTTACTCTTCAAAATGTCGAAAACCAACTTCCCCTCATGTAGCTGCACCGTTTTGTTTCACAATACGCTTCGTTTGGCAGTCGGGACTTACTGAATGGACAGCCTGCCTGAGCTGGGTGCCAGTCTTTCGTGTGGCGCAACAGCCCAGATTGGGCCTAGGCCGCCTCCTTTTGGAGGTTTCTAGATCACACACAGACACACCACACTCGGTAGGACTCCTCTGGACGAGTGATCAGCCCGACGCAGAGACCTCTATTTGACAACACACAACACTCACAAGAGACGGACATACATGCCCCCGGCGGGAATCGAACACACAATCCCAGCAAGCGAACGGCCACAGACCCACGCCTTAGACCGCGTGGTCACTGGGGTCGGCGAAGGGTTCCACCGGCTGTTCTGAAATTACACTGATGATGAATGAATTGTGCTAGAATATTGGATACCTGGTACTTAGTAGCAATAAGGCGTAAGGAGGATAGGGGAGAAGACGCAGGACGGACTGACTTGCTGCTGTGGTGACTAGCACAAGCCTAACTCGTTATAAAGTAAAATTTGAGTACAACAGGAAACGTAGGGTGTTAAAAAAGTTCATGCGTATTTGTTTTTGATATTTTGGAACATAGTCTAAGTCTATGCTGGTAAAGGTAGTCATATAAGAGTGTGCAACACAAATTCGCATTCTCGTATACTTCAGGATTGCACAAATTTTCCAAAAATCTGGGTGCCAAATCAAAATATTAGGCGCCAGAATGGTGACATGAAACAAGTTCCGTACTGAAGACTCACAAGTATTAGGCGCCGTATTACAAAATACGGTCGCCAAGGTAACCTGGCGCCTGGGATTTGTGCACCCCTGATTTATTTACTTGTGTTTTTATGCCCAAAAAATATATTTATGTGTTCTGCTTGACTTCGGCAGCAAAGTGTTTTTTTTTTAAATTAAACAATTGGTTTTTGTGAGGGAGAAGTGATGTGTTTACTGCGCGGTTCGAACGAATCTGTAAGTGTAATTCGTGTTAAATGTCGCTTTCGAAGGGTTGATGTGATGGGAAATACGTTGAACTGAATGGCGGAAGTACGTGTGTTGCGATATTTCACACAAAACCACAAGACATCTCGGCAAAATGGTATAGGCCTAGAAGTTAATCTTCAGTGCATTCCAAGTTCCTACGGGTATTTTTGTAGGCCTGTGAAATGAAATTTCCTCGTAGGCGGCTTAACTGCGGATTATAGCACGCGTGTGTAAGCTGCATTTAACAGTTCATTAGCTTTAATTGGATTTGTATAGAGGCCTCAATAGCAAGTTCTAGCCCCTTACATCATAGGCTACATGATCATAGTTGGCACATTCCTTTCATTTCTATCGAACAATCGAATACCCTGAATAACGCAGAAGTTTAATGGAAGCCATTCTCAGAATTACAATTAACGTCCACATACAGGGTGGGCCTTGTAAAACCCCTATAAACATTTCCGCTGATCCGTGATTTCAGGCTTCCGCCGCGATGTTGATTAGATCTGCGCTCTTCTGGGATATTACGCAACGTCGAGTTGTAATCCTTTGCCGACGTTTCGGGACAACGTATCGGTCCGTTTTTGGACTTCTTTAGCCGTGGAGATGGGACCGATACGTTGTGCCGAAACGTCGGTAAAGGGTTGCCACTCTACGCTGTGTAATATCGTAGAAGAGCACATCTCATTTTTGCCGATGGTTGCAGGCTGATTATTGTAATTCCTGGTCACTAAACTTGCTTCTTCCTCCGAAATGTGTATTGAGTTTTGTAAAATATGGCATATTGTTTAGTGGAACGCTGTATCGGCGTTGGTAAATATTCGTCAGCTTTTAAATATGTGGAGATATTTCTTGACTGGTTCAGGGGTTTTAAATTCTCGAGAACGGTTCTGCTTCGTAGATTGATGCGTTACTCGTCAGTTTTTACGGGCGATGTCATTAGGGGTTTGTGATTCAAAATTTATTTTCATTATATGAATTTATTAGGTACTGTATAGGGTTCTTAGAACGTATGGCAGACCAATCGCAAAAGCTTCCTCATAACAGGACTGTACAGTGCGTCTAGGACGCTAGTGGTGTCAAAACTCGCATGTACAATGCACTAGTTATTTGAAACCTGTACATGTGGATACTGAATTCAAATGGAATGCGAAGTTACGTCTATGTTAGACCCACATCACGTCATTGAATGTAAACTGATAACATTGTCTTCAGTATGGAAGGAATCTGCATTCCTTTGTGCTGTATGCACTGTGTAGATGGCATTGAATTTCATGCAATGTATCGTTGTTTAACGAAATTACATTTCCTATGAATTGGCAGTTGAATAGCAAGAGTTAACGGTTCCAGGTATGAGTTAATGGTGAGTTATTGTACGCTGCATTAGCTGATTTTCATGTAAGAAAGTAGTGAGCAAAAGTACCGCTGTGTTGGATGGACTGTTTTGTTATAATATGGCGCTTTCATTTTGCAGTAAATAGAAATGACAGGACGAATTGATAGAGTTTGTGTAACCTTTAGCATGATAAATCGTTCCTTTGAGTTAAAGCAAATTGATGTGTTTATTAAGAGGCAGCAACAAAGTCTTTCTACTCGTACGGTGTGGACAGCCCCGTAATTGGAATAAATGGTGGTACTAAGCTGCCCACTTCTGGCTTTTCTTTCTAAATGATCTGCATGCCTTCCGGAAACTAGGGAAGCCCTTGTAAAATTTCTGAGGGAGCCCCATACAAATCACGGCACACTCTATTAAAAACGACTAACAAAGCGTATAAGTGACGCTTTTTAGGCGCGTTCGAGAAATGGCTACAAGCCATTGCTGCCTTCGTCTCTGTCTGTCCATCCGCATTGAACAACTCGGTTCCCACTGGACGGATTTCCATGAAATTTGGCATTTGCTTAATTTTTTTTCGTAAATCTGTCGAGAAGATGCAAGTTTTATTAAAATCTGACAAGACTGGCGAGTACTCTGTATGAAGACCTGTGTACATTTGTGATAATATCTCGCAGAAGTCTTCTTAGAATGAGAAATGTTTCACGCATAATTTGTAGAGAAAATCAAAACACACATTTTATGTTCAGTAACTTTTTTTTTTCCGAAAATCGTGCCGTTTATGACGTAATGTGGAAAAATACTGTAGAACCAGCCAGGCGACAGACGGCAATATAATACGGCGCATGCGCTTTGCATGCTGGATAACTAAGGCTACAGACACACACTCGGAATATGTAATGCTTACTGCTTCTCCACGGTAACAATTGTTACGCGAACGCGCCTTGATGTTACGTTTGTATGTACATTGCCTGTGTTGTTGTACATATCATGAATCTGTAAAATGAAAAATATGGCGGATCAAGAACAATTCAGATGCCTTCTCCGTTCTTCTGGGATAAGGCGCCGCGTCACTGCACACTTGGTTCCCGACGTTTCGAGACAACGTAGTTGTGTCATATTGAGGGGCAGAAATGTCCAAGGAGAATGTCCGGGACCAGTTGATTCGTGAATGTATAGTGGTGGTGTAACTCGCGATTGGCTGACTGGGAATGTTAACGGACCAATCCGGCAGATGTGGGAGGGACAGAATGTACAAACGGACACTGACAGATGGTGTATGTAGTGAGTGGGCTACGGGCTGGACGGTCCAGGGTTTGAGTTCGGGAAGGGGCAAGATATTTTTCCCTCTTCCATTACGACATATTAATGTTGCGTTTAGTTTAAAACAAGATTCTTGATGAAGAACGCATCAAGTTAATTTTCGAAATTATCCACGTGGTCCGCGTGCGATTTAATTTAAGAGCCCTGGTGCAGAGGATTCTTTCTGACAAGCAACAGGAGTGTGTGTGTGTGTGTGTGTTCCATGAAGAAAATCGTGCGTGCGTGTAGCTTGTAACCGTACGTAGCTTGGTAATAACAAGCATGCGTTATCGTGTGGTTGGTAATGTTTGTGTGAACACTCAGTTCTTCTGGGGTATGGCGCCGTGCTGATTGGTAAACAGCTGCTGCCTCAATCTACAGGGTGTCTACTACAAAAACACTGTCGTTGGACTACAATTAATAAACACCGCTGTGAGAACCTCAGAAGATATCGCAAGGTCCGTTTATTTGTAGTTTATTTAAGATACACATTCACTGTCACTCACACACACACTCACTCGCTTGCTTACTCACTCACGGACTCTCACTCACTCACTCACTCACTCATTCTCCCTCACACTCACTCACTCACCCACCCACTCGGACTGTACAATGCCGACAGTTTGGCAGTGTGTACCGTACACAAGCTGGGCACTGATCCGTACCATATACAGCTTTGTGCGGCTTGAAACTGTGTTAACACAGTGTTTTCTGTTTCAGGTAAGAGCCATCAGAAGTAGCAGCGGGTATGTAAGTAGATACATAATACCGTACACTGCTCTGCATTCAAGTAGGCTGTGTGGGTAAAACAGTACAGTAGATGCGAGTTTGTGTCGCCTTCTTTGCCTACCAGTTTTGATCCCGTTACCTTGCTGATTACATCCCGTCGGAGGTTAATGGTCACTTTATGTACTCCTAATTTAAACATTTAAAAATTCTACCTTCTGCCCACACAGTGTATTTATGTGTTTTGTGTGGATCTCAGAACAAACAGCAATTATTTCCCCCTATACGACATTAACTTACTGGTTTTTATAACCGAGACGGTGTGTATTGACTGCGCGGTACGGACTGAATATTTAAATTTAAAGCAGGTTAGATTCCGTCTTTAAAGGGTTAAGAATTCGTGCTGTTTATCTCCGCACTCGGAGTAGCACTGTATTTATGTTTTAGGCATGGTTTTTGTAATAAACAGCGATTGTTTTCCTATTCAGCATTAACTGCTTGGTATTTATAATTGAAACGCGACGCGTTATCTTTGAGGTCCTAATTAAATCCCACGCCATCTTGGAATTTTTTAAATCGCAGCATTCGCGATATACACGCTACTTCAAAACAATTCTGTGTGTTTACGGTTTGATCAGAGAATTGTGCGTACGTCAAGCAGCAGTCACACCCAGTCGTGAGAAGGCCTGCAACACCAGGCAAGTTAAGCCCAACACAGAAATTATAAGCCGCTGAAATGTGCGAGTGATCAGACTTGTGACCCTTCAAGTAACTAAGCTGCCGTTATGGCGTAAGTTAACTTAAGGCATTACCTGCCATACCAGTCCTGGATTGACAGACGTCATGTTCCTATAGCGTATTGTACAATGTAGGTGTTGTAAATATTGTACATTTTCTTTGTGTTTGAAGACTAAAATTAATATTGTACAATGTAGGTGTTGTAAATATTGTACATTTTATTTGTGTTTGAAGACTACAATTAATATTGTACAATGTAGGTGTTGTAAATATTGTACATTTTCTTTGTGTTTGAAGACTAAAATTAATATTGTACAATGTAGGTGTTGTAAATATTGTACATTTTCTTTGTGTTTGAAGACTACAATTAATATTGTACAATGTAGGTGTTGTAAATATTGCACATTTTCTTTGTGTTTGAAGACTAAAATTAATATTGTACATTGTAGGTGTTGTAAATATTGTACATTTTATTTGTGTTTGAAGACTACAATTAATATTGTACAATGTAGGTGTTGTAAATATTGTACATTTTATTTGTGTTTGAAGACTGCAATTAATATTGTACAATGTAGGTGTTGTAAATATTGCACATTTTCTTTGTGTTTGAAGACTAAAATTAATATACATGAGTGGCCACATCTGGCGTATGAACTGCCTTATAAAACACGGTACTGAAGTCAAGTAGACGGAAGGATAGAAGTGATCGGAAGGCGAAGCAGAAGACTTAAGCAGCTACTGGGTGATGTTAAGGAAAAGAGGGGATACTGGAAACTGAAAGAGGAAGCACTAGATCGCACTGTGTGGAGAACTCGCTTTGGAAGAGGTTAGGGACCTGTCGTAAGACAGACTACAGAATGAATGATGAATGGACGAATATATAGAGGTTCAGTTCGTACCGTGCAGTAAACAAGGTTTATTTCGGCTAGACAGACCAATCAGTTAATGCTGTATAGGGAAATAATCCCTGTTTGTTCTGAGATCCACACAAAACACATAAATACACTGTGTGGGCAGAACGTAGAATTTGTGAATGTTAAACCTGGTGGTACATATAGTAACCACTATGCATTACAGGGTCACTTGTGTTTAATTTGAAAATATCAAAGTATGACAGAAAAGGGACAAAAATTATATTAGAGGACACACTTATGAACTTACCCAGGGTGACCAAATAGTGTTTGCCGTAATTAAAGTCTGGTTGTTTGTCCCACGAGGAGTCACGCGACTTTGTCTTTGACTTAGTCTTCAAAGAGTTAAACGACCGCACTACTTCTTCAAAAATCTTTGCTTACCTGTCACGTTTTAGTGCTTTATTTAGCGGTGTTGTTGGTTGCTAAGATTGCTTATCGTCGGTGATAGATGAATGAATGCGCATGGGGCATTTGTGGAATGATACTGACAGGGGAAAGCTTGAAGTACTGATGACAGAAAGCTGTACCATTGCCACTTTGTCTCGTATTCAATCCCACAATGTCTGGCCCTTGATCGAACTAGGGCGTGCGCCTTGGGAGGCCAGCGACCTAGGTGTCAATTGTGTAATTGGAGAGGGACTGGACAAAGAGGGCTTTTGAATTTTTCTTGTCTGATTTATGTGGCGTGTTTATTACTGCTCCACAATTTGGCTGTAAGGAACAGCAGCAGAACTCGTACAAGTTTCCCGGCCAGGTTGATAATTTTGGTTTGGCCAGGTCGCAGGTATGGGTTAATTTGGAGTAGGTTGTGTCGTGGTTCAGCAGCATATTGACTTATTACGGTGAGGACACAAAGGTTCATTATCAGGAGTGTTGTGTAACAGACGTGACTAAACACGTGTGTGGCTAGTTGCCAATATCCCTGCAGACAGAGAGGACTTATCAGGAAAAGCTTTTAACCCCTTAGAACACATTAACCTTTTAAAGCCTAGCGGTAACTTTACATAGACCAGGTTTAAGATTAAAAAATTCTACGTGGTGCCCACATTGCGTTTATGTGTTTTGTACGGATCTCAGAACAAACAGCAACTTTTGTCTTATAAAACATTAAGAGACTGTTTTTATAACCGAAGTGGAGAGTGTTTACTGCGCGGTACGCACTGAGTCCTTATATAAAACAGATACGCTTCGTCTTTAAAGGGTTAATAAGTATATACATATGCCCCACTTGCTATGCTATATACATATATATATGCCCCACTTGCTATGCTATATACATATATATATGCCCCACTTGCTATGCTATATACATATATATATGCCCCACTTGCTATGCTATATACATATATACATGCCTTGCTTGCTCTAATATTTAAGAACTTAGAATTCCTTACACATTGGCGTTTGTATGATGCAGTAAAAGTAAAGCTGTCCCTGTGTGCGCCATGAAGGCGTATAGGGGAGTAGAGGTATAGCTCCACTTATTTTTAACCTGGGGGCTAGATGGCGGTGAGTGTTCAAGTTCACGGACCGTCTCTTTACCGACGGGAAAGGTCCCCTGTACCCATTGGATGGGACGCTGGGTGGACGGCAGAGCCGGTCTCGACGTGTTGCAAGGAAAGAATGCCTCGTATCTGCCAGGATCCGAACACCGGACCGTCCAGCCCGCAGCCTAGTTGTTATACCAAATGCGGTACCCCGAACCAGCGAAATTTCTCTGCATCTTATTAATCAGTTGGTGTTTTTAATGGGGGCGCGGTGTGTCTTGTGTGAAGCATTGGCTGGTCATTTAAATGTTATCTGTATGGACGTCATGCATCAAAGCATTAATGTAACTTGTCACGCTGATAGGTTACAGGAGTTCTGCGGTTATTCGAACGACAATTTGTCAACATCGCCTCTTTCTGTAACGTTTTATTGCACTTGATAAATTATCTTCGCGTTTTGTATAGGATATAAACAGTCATATTGACTGTCGTAAATAAGCTTTGGAACATCCATTTGGATTCCCGTGAGAATTGTACCATAAAGTGATACAATTGTTGTACGTCCAGCCTTGCTGCGGACAGAAGGTGTCAGAAAGCGCATTACTCGAACACTGTATGTTCTTTCTTAGTTTCTTCTGCTCTTCTGTTTTGTTGATAAACTAGACATGTAGAATACACGTCGTAGCCGTTTCATTGCAAGATCTTGTCATAATTCACAAAATCGCTGTTTCATAACTCTTAATTAATTTGGATTGCGGGTTCGAGTTCATGTCAGATGTCAGTGTGTTACCGCCTAGAAATTATGCTGTGTTTCGTGTTTCCAGTTCAACTTTGGCGTTTAATGTTGGAAATGCTGTAAGCAGGCGTTGCTTGCTGTGTATGGAAATTGGGTGAACTGTATGCTCTAAGGGTTAGGGTGATTAATTTATAAGTGTTTTGCCTGGAGACGCTGCTGGTTGCTAAGGTTATGTAGCATAGATGGCAGGTGCAGTATGAGTGTGGGTCCTTGGAGAAATACCTGCCCCATTGTCGTTTCGTTTCGTTTCGTTTCGTTTCGTTTCGTAGTCCTTCCCTCTTCTACCTGCTTGTTCACAGTAAGTGTAGAGGGTTTTTATTTTCACTTGATCACACTCAAACACGCACCACAGTCGGTAGGAATCCTCTGGACTAGGGATCGGCCCGTCGCAGAGACCTCTACCTGACAACACAAACACTGTACAAGACAAACCTCCATGCCCCCGGCGGGATTTGAACCCAGATCACAAAAGCGCTCGGCCGCAGACCTACGCCTTAGACCGCGCGGCCACTGGCATCGGCCCCATTGTCGTTTCGTGCATCATAAATTCCATACTAACGGACGTGGGATCGAACCCTGTCCTGCAGAGCACTGAACATTTGCTGGTAGATGCGGAGCGTCCGTGAATGTACCAACACCGTGCACGTAGATGGAAGTTCCGTCGTTGAATATAGTGCCTGTGTTCTCTTGTTAGTGTGCTGGAATGTATTAACGACGTTAAAGTTAAAGAAGTGACAATATTTGCGCGATAAGGGAAGGGGGTGTGCACAGCTAAGTGAGATTGCGCATACAGGGTGATTGTTCTAGCATTTTAACAGTCGTTGGTTGAAGGATGTGCAAATCTTTGAGGAACACGAAACATGTCTGTTGTTTGTTCCTCTGTCATGACGTTTGCTAAGGCGTGCTTGACACGGCATGGAGTCATTCTGCAAGAAGTTTCAGTCTTGAATGAGTACTCCTAGATGCAATTCTTCGTATAGTGGTTGCCCTTGTTATTCGAACCGGGTATTACCCGCATACAGTTCAGACCCGTTACAGCTCGAGCGAATTTTGGAAGTGATTTTAAAATAAGTAGTTGTTTTTTATGTACTTTGGCACCGTGGCCGTGCCTGCCACTGGTGGTGACCTGTTTTTATATCACTTCCATCGCCATGCTGTTAACAGCACCAACATGACAGCCGAAGCCGAGCAATGCTAACGTCACTCAATTTCGGCTACGTAAATGTTGTAAGCCGACGGGCCATTAAAAAGCCTGCAACTCATTGACGGTCTCTTTTGTGACTATATGGCGACTGGGCGGGGGTTCAGCGTCGATAATAGACGTCTGTATATTGAATTCTGTATGGTGACAGGTTATGAACACACCTGAAATGTTTTGAGGGGGAAAATGTCAACATGACAGTGAGTCGAACCTTATGAGGTTTGTTTAGCTATATCAGGTTCCTTATTGGAAGTGTAAGCCAAACAGCAAGTTAAATTCGGCGATTGCTTGCAGTGCTTGTATGTTGTGTGTGTGAGTTGCAACCATTCTCTGAATTTAATTTGCATACATACACATACACGTGCATACACACATACACGTACATACACATACACGTACATACACATACATACACATACACGTACGTACACATACATACACATACACGTGCATACACACATACACGT
This sequence comes from Coptotermes formosanus, assembly GCA_013340265.1. Lineage (NCBI taxonomy): Eukaryota > Metazoa > Arthropoda > Insecta > Blattodea > Rhinotermitidae > Coptotermes > Coptotermes formosanus. The sequence continues at coordinate 251,197 of BLKM01000814.1, forward strand.
ACATACACATACATACACAGACACGTACATACACATACACGTACACACACATACACGTGCATACACACATACACGTACATACACATACACGTACATGCACATGCACGTACATACACACATACATACACATACATACACAGACACGTACATGCACTTACACGTACATACACACATACACGTACATACACACACACACGTATTAATGTTGGACTCTGCATGCTAGACACGCCGTCCGGTACGTACCACATCAGAAAGCTTGAATGACTAAGTTGTAATTATGAATAATATTATTTTTATACTGGGGCAATTAAATTAAATTAAAGTAAATTAAATTGAACAGTGTTACAAAACCCTGTTAATGTGTTTTGGTGAAGGAAATGCTATTGTGTTATACGCTACTTCGAACACAGTTTAAAATTATTGGCTGTTAATTAATTTGTAGCCGATCCCAGTGGCCGCGCGGTCTAAGGCGTAGGTCTGCGGCCGAGCGCTTGCTGGGATCGTGGGTTCGAATCCCGCCGGGGGGCATGGATGTTTATCTCTTGTAGGTGTTTGTGTTGTCAGGTAGAGGTCTCTGCGACGGGCCGATCCCTCGTCCAGAGGAGTCCTACCGACTGTGGTGTGTGTCTGAGTGTGATCGAGTGAAAATAAACAACCTCGACACCTGGCTGTGAACAAGTAGGTAGAAGAGGGAAGGACTGCGAAAGAAGAATTAATTGGTAAATCACAACCAGACAGAACTTTGTTGTTAACCACGTGCTACATGTTTCGGTCCTAGCGCCCATTATCCGATCAACTATAAAAATTTAAATTGAAGATAAAAATTTAAATGTTATATATGCCTGTTAACTGTATGTAAATTCTGTCGTAGTAGCTTAGTGTACGGGAGTTGTGTTCTCAACGGTTTTTTTTTCGAAATCGTTTAAAATATCAATTATTTTAAATTGTTTGCGTGGGTCTGTCTTGAAAATATCGACGAAGTTTTAAAGTATTTAAATTGAATTAATTAAAATGGTGAGCTTTTTCTAAGTTGCCTGCGACCCTTTTGGGCACACGTGGGATATTCTTTACCTGTCATTTACTGTTACTGTCCTTCCTGCGATAACGGCTGGTCTAGTTTTTTGATGATATAAACACTGTACGTATTACATTCTTGCTTTGTCTCTCAGATATTTTCTACGCTCCATTCACTTCGTCTTTGAGGAAAGGCGAACTTAATATGGTCTTTATTTTCTTATTTTTTTATTGTTAGCGCACGTGTCAAATCAGAACTCTTCTTGTGATCATTAATTCCCTTTTGCCAGTTCGGCAAGTCACTTCACGTGCTTTGACGGAACTGAATTTCTTTCGTAAACATGCCTATGCATTGAATACAACTCGTTAGTTATTTCGTAAACATTGTTATTCAGCTTATTCCCCTTTAACTTTTGTTTTCCTTTAAACGAACTGCACTGTATTGTTTTGCCTTGTGTTTTGTTGCTTTTGTCATTTGTTCATATATGGGTAATACCTTTGTATTAACCCTTTAAAGACGAAGCGTGTCTGTTTTATACAAGGGCTCAGTGCGTACCGCGCGGTAAACACTCTCCACTTCGGTTATAAAAACCAGTCTGTTAATGTTTTATAAGGCAAAAGTTGCTGTTTGTTCTGAGATCCGTACAAAACACATAAACGCAATGTGGGCACCACGTAGAATTTTTTAATGTTAAACCTGGTAGTACGTAAAGTTACCGCTAGGTTTTAGAAGGTTAATGCTGATTTCTGTAATTGGCCTGTAGCCTGTTTGGAGTCATCACGTAAATAAACAGCTGAACTGAATTGGTCTGAAGAATTCTTACTTCGCCCCAAGATTAGGTGGCTCACCAATATCGTGACTGGAAAAAGTGGAAAGAAATGTTCATTGAACAGTGTGAGGAATGTGGGAATTACTGAGGGAAGCCTCATTCGTAGTCCTTCCCTCTTCTACCTACTTCTTCACCCTAGGTGTAGAGGTGTTTTTTTTTTTAATTTCACTCGATCACACTCGAACACACACCACAGTCTGTAGGACTCCTCTGGACAAGGGATCGGCCCGTCGCGGAGACCTCTATCTGACAACACAAACACTGTACAAGAGACAAAACATCCATGCCCCCCGTGGGATTCGAACCCACAATCCCAGCAAGCGAACGGCCGCAGACCCACGCCTTAGACCGCGCGGCCACTGGGATCGGAAGCCTCATACTGCGACTTTTGTGTCACAGTCTTTGTTTTGTAGAGTTTACTGGCTTGTAGCCTCATGTCGGCGCCTCTTCTGTTTTCGGCTAATATGATGGATGGGAGTCAAGTCGGAGATTATGTAGGTTGAGCCACCGTCTGCCAGAAGCAAAGCCAGAATTCGTATTCGGAATGAGATGTGATTACGTGACAGAAGAAGGCAGTGCGGAAACAGATGAGAATGTGTGCGTCGGGTGACACTCGGAATCGAGTGTGCCCGTCCTCTTCAGTCCGGTACACTCCATTGTAAGTCTGCCCCAAGAGACAAGGACACGCGAAAGCATAGAGAAACAAACAAGAAGTTCTGTGGGAAAGCATGTGGCTTCAGCTGTCATCGGAGAGACTGGCGAAGTCAAGTTGCAAACAACATGAGATTGTGGAAGCATGTTTTTGCTCAAAAATTTCGATTATCTGGGCTGACTGGTGGACGGTCAGGCAGGCAGGCAGGCAGGCAGGCAGGCAGGCCGACTGGTTGAATAACTGAGTGACAAATAAAGTAATTAACCCTTTAAAGACGAAGCGTATCTGTTTTATATAAGGACTCAGTGCGTACCGCGCTGTAAACACTCTCCACTTCGGTTATAAAAACCAGTCTCTTAATGTTTTATAAGGCAAAAGTTGCTGTTTGTTCTGAGATCCGTACAAAACACATAAACGCAATGTGGGCACCACGTAGAATTTTTTAATGTTAAACCTGGTCGTACGTAAAGTTACCGCTAGGCTTTAGAAGGTTAACGGACACGGTCGCTTCGTGGAGCAGACTTTATCTTGAGAAAGCAAAATTTGCATATCTGGGTGCGAAGTTTCCGAATTTTTATGGATCACAAGATCACGCCTTTATTCCTTATTTTGATCCAGATGAATCTACTTTACACCATCATGATTTGTTTTATTAAGATCCACTTTAATATCGTCCTGCCATCTATCTCAAGGTCTTTCAAGTTCTCTCTTTACTTACATGTGCTTCGCCATGCCGGCTGCTAACCTTCTCATTATGCTGTTTCCCCAGTCTCCTGCCATGTCTTCCAGTTAAGCTCCAGATATTTCTGCTGAGCCAGCTTTTTTCAAAACCCCATGGCCTAACCTGTATTCTGTCCGTATATAAGACGAAGTTTCTTTACACGTACAAGCCAGCCAATAATATTACAGTTTTATAAATTCTGATGGCCGATCCCAGTGGCCGCGCGGTCTAAGGCGTAGGTCTGCGGCCGAGCGCTTGCTGGGATCGTGGGTTCGAATCCCACCGGGGGGGCATGAATGTTTGTCTCTTGTACAATGTTTGTTGTTGTCAGGTAGAGGTCTCTGCGATGGGCCGATCCCTCTTCCAGAGGAGTCCTACCGACTATGGTGTGTTTTTGAGTGTGATCAAGTGAAAAACCAAAAACCCCCGACACCTACTGTGAACAAGTAGGTAGAAGAGGGAAGGACTGCGAAACAAAACAAAATAAATTTTGATGGCTTTTTTGGGACGTCACTAGGTTTATTGCTGACTCGTTTCTACCAGTCGGCGGTAAACTTTTTGCATTTTTCCAAATTTAATCTTCTTTTTTGTTTTTTTGGGGGGGGGGTATGATGCAGTGAAAGGTTAGGACAGATGGTAGGCGCACTTATGCCGGACAGGTTTTGACCGCTGTACCTGCCAGAGAGAGACGCCCTGGCTGTCTAGGGTGGGGTTTGGGCGTGAGGTTGACCCTGGCCTCATAAAAATTTGATTTCTTGAAACCCCAGCAACAGGAAGGCCATTGCGTGAAAATGGGACGAGGGGCCACAGAAGAGGAAGATAGGATAGGGAGAATAAATTTTTTATAAAAGCAAGGGAAACTGGACGATGTTGACGATTATTACTTAAATAGACTCTACTTGTATAAAGAACGAAGGGAACTGTTTAGAAGTCTGTTACGTTAAATTGCTACGAGTATCGTTGGATAATGTGTCTGTGAATATGCGATGGAGTCTTTTACGTTAAAAATTGCTATTAATCACGTGCTTGCCCCCCAGTCGATAGTTGTTGAGCGGGGTGTACTCGCGTGCCTTAGTCTGACCCCAGCCGTCACGAACCCGCGTTAAATTGTGTTGGGTTTGAATGCCGGTGGAAATGATTGATCATGGGAGAGAAGCTGCTGGTTGGAGCGAGCGAGTGCGACCTTACAGAAATAAATAGACTGCTCCACCACTTGTACAGCACTGGAATATAAATGAAACCCTCTCTTCTTTATCGTCGGTTATGTGTGTAAGATGCAAATTTCAACAGGAGGAAAACAGAAGTAAATTGCTTGTTTCAGAATGGGTAGGTTTTGCTTCCTGTTTTATACAATTAGATGGGTCGGCGCCTACTGTATTGCGAGGTTGCAGTGATTCTGGTCTTTGTTGCGAGGGTTTATAATGCTTCTCAGAGTTACTCGACTCTGATGAAGCACGTTTTAGAGCTAGGAATGTGCCCCTTTGTGTCTGATTTAATAAGATGGAATGGATTTGAAAACACATTAAAATCTGTCCCAGATTCACTTATGTTCATAATGTTTGTTCCAATGTATATCACAGCAGCTTCCAACAAGAAGAAGGCACTTTTCATCAGCAAATTGGACTTAAAATTAAGGAATAAACTAGTAAAGTGCTACACTGGGAGCGTAGCTTTGTGTGGTGCTGAGACTTGGACACCTCGGAAGGTAGATCAGAAATACGTGGGAAGTTTTGAAATGTGCTAGAGAAAGATGGAGAAGATCAGTTGGACCGATCGTGTGAGAAATGAAGAAGTATTGCATAGAGTGAGGGAGAGGAATGTCCTAAGTACAACAAAACAAGAAGGAAAGGCTGACTCAATTAGTGACATCTTGCTTTGGAACTGTCTTCTAAAACACGTTATTGAAGGTAAGATAGAGGGAAGGTTAGAAGTGACGGGAAGACGAGGAAGAAGACGTAAGCAGCTACTATATGACCTAAAGAAAAGGAGATGAGACTAGAAATTGAAATTGTCTCAGCCTTTGCTTGATGAGATTAAGAAAGGAAACCAGAATATCCGTTTTATACGCGACGTTTTGATCCAATAGTTGATTACGAAAGAGGGAGTGCTAACCAGTACAATCCGACATTCCGACGTCAGACGTCAAAAGTTCGGGGAGATGATGAAGAGGCAGTTGCGGCGTAGCGTCGATGTTCGTCTGTAATCGTAAACCGTGCCTCTCTATCTGCCCCAGTATGGCCCAGTACTTGTGAGTGCAAAAGGTCATGAACTTCTTACTGTGCAGCTTCCGTTCAATTGACGAACATAAAACAGGTCTCGAACCGACGAATTGCACGTAGTAAGAATAGAAAACACTCCTACATGGCCTGATGTCTGTAGCCATGTTCAGGGAGTTTCAATAAGACGTACATTGCGCTGTTATGCAGCGTATATTATAATAATTTTATGTAGTTTTTATATAACGCTGTACATAGATATTTAGTGATTTGTTGCCAGTACATATTTTACCATGTACAATTTTGAAGCTGTGTAACAACGCTGTATGTATCTTTAACCTTTTAAAGCCTAGCGGTAACTTTACATACCACCAGGTTTAACATTAAAAAATTCTACGTGGTGCCCACATTGCGTTTCTGTGTTTTGTACGGATCTCAGAACAAACAGCAACTTTTGCCTTGTAAAACATTAAGAGACTGGTTTTTATAGCCGAAGTGGAGAGTGTTTACAGCGCAGTACGCACTGAGTCCTTATATAAAACAGATACGCTTCGTCTTTAAAGAGTTAATTATTGATATTGCCTGAAGATGGCTACAGACAGTGGCCGAAACATGTAACAGTGTCAGATATGGCAACTAAAACCAAGAAATGCAGACAAATATTACAAAAGTAGCAATACGTCGTACATGTTTCGGCCACTCATGTGGCCATCCTCAGGAAAGCCCGTTACAAAGAATAAATGCATTGAGATGTTACAAAACTTTTTGAACTAATACACATGCAAAATATTAAATATTAAAAGTTACGTGGTTTAAATTACGTATTACAGTTTAAAATACACATAAAAGCTTATTTCTTGTGTGTAACAAATGATGTATGTAGATTGTGGGTCACCATCCACCCAGAGGGTCATTGATGTTAGCGTATCGGCCAACCACGCTGGAATTTAAAATTGATGTGAGAGTCTTTTGTATTCTTATTATGTGCAGTTTGTTGGTTAAAAATTTGTTTTATGAAAGTTCATATTTGTTTCCTTAGTGTTTTTACTTTATTAGTTTCGTTCCGAACACTTTGTGCGCGGTGCAGGTTAGTAACTGCGAGCTAAATTGCTTGCCAAAGTGTTTAAAGGAAACGCTTCTCTTTCGGAGGAACTGTAAGGACTTCGTTATGGGGTATTGTCTTGCACAAGATTTACACCCCTCTGAACTGAACTTTGCCTTTTGTTTTCGCGCGCCTTTAACCTTTTAAAGCCTAGCGGTAACTTTACGTGCTACCAGGTTTAACATTAAAAAATTCTACGTGGTGCCCACATTGCGTTTATGTGTTTTGTACGGGTCTCAGAACAAACAGCAACTTTTGCCTTATAAAACATTAAGAGATTGGTTTTTATAACCGAAGTGGAGAGTGTTTACTGCGCGGAACGCACTGAGTCCTTATATAAAACAGATACGCTTCGTCTTTAAAGGGTTAATAATGTGATGTAATATTAACACATAGCTGTAGTCTTACTTCTCAGGAAATCGACATGGATAACCCCGAAAGACACTTACACTGACTTTGCCTCAGTAAGGTTTAGTACACCATATCTGTGATGTATACTGATCTATGTGCTTGCACTGTGTCGGCGCGGTATTCCGCTCCGGGCTGCACTGATGTGTCCAGGTGCCATTAACAAATAGTGTTATCTGTACGTCACACAGTACTTTAACATTTGTGATTTTGTTTGAAATAAACTGCACTGAAATAATAAGTTTTTTTGACAGTATCAAAGGATAATGGCAACTGACGTCAACACAAGTTTTTACGCGAATACTTTTATCAGATTTTTCAGTGCAACGTGTTTTGGCTAGACAATTTTAATCAAATTTTTGGTGCAACATGTTTCGGCTAGATAATTTTATGATTAGATTTTTGGTGCAACATGCTTCAGCTAGTTTTATGATCGGACTTTTCGGTGCAACGTGTTTCTATAAAGATTGTTTCGGCTAGATTTATGATAAGATTTTTGTGCAACATGTTTCGGTTAGATGGTTTCATGATCAGATTTTTGGTGCAACAGGTTTCGGCTGGATAGTTTTATGATCAGATTTTTAGTGCAACATGTTTCGGCTGGATAGTTTTATGACCAGATTTTTGGTGCAACATGTTTCGGCTGGATAGTTTTATGATCAGATTTTTAGTGCAACATGTTTCGGCTGGATAGTTTTATGATCAGATTTTTAGTGCAACATGTTTCGGCTTATGTCAGTCATCTTCCAGCAATGTGACGGGTGCAAGATCCCTACCGATCACTAATATGTCAAAGTGAGTACCGGCACAAAAACAGCTCGAATCGCGGTAATAATGTAATCACCTCCATTTGGCAAGTTTCAAAGCGTGGTCCAAGTTAACAAAGAAGATTGTCCGGTTGTTTGCCTGGTTTCCTCCTGCTTCTATTTATTTTACAGCGGATGAGCAGACAGGAAGGATCTCTCTTGGGCCGTGTCACACGCACGTGATCCGCTTCGCAAAATAGCAGCAGCTGCCTCTAATCGAAAGCGTTCAAGCACATAAAAACACTGGCGACAATTCCATGCCGACCAGCAGTCCTGTACACGCTGGTCGCGGAGCTATGATTGACACGTGTATTGTTGCTCATGTAGTCAGCGTCGTTTCATTAGTATCGTATTGGAGTAGGTGAGGTTTTCTCTGTGTTGAAGAAACACAGCATCATGGAGATGTATGGGGGACTGCACGTTAACTCCACTTATTCTTACCCTCAGTACTGGATGGAATTGAGTGGCCAGCCACACACCTAGCGGGCTTTGCCCTCACGGGAAGAGCCCTAGATTCCTGTTACAGAGGAGGTTTTGGGGGCCCTCCGCCTGGGCGACCCTGCTCTAGAAATGAATCGAATTTGCATTCCTACTGAGTTGTTGAGACCGGAGCCTAGCACTATACCTTCTGAGCTTTACGGGCTTCGTCGTATCATATACAGTCAACCTCGGTTATACCAACCTCGTGTATAACGTACTTTTGTTATAACGGATCGTTTTGGAACTCCCCCCTTGGGATCCGTTGTAACCGAGCTTGACTGTACTGTGCTTACCGTACGGGTGCTTCACATGAAGACCTGTGTACATTTATGGTAATATCTCGCTGAGTTCCTCTCAGACTGAGAAATGTTTCGGACAAAAGTTGTAGAGAAAATCAAAACACACACTTTATAGTCAATAACGCCCCCCCCCCCCGGAAATTGTGGCGTTTATGAGAACGTGGGAAAATATGGTAGAGGGCGACAGGCCAGAGATGGCAGTATAATACGGCGCATGCGCTTTGCATGCCGGATAACTAAGGCTACAGACACACACTCAGAATATGTAATATTTGTTGCTTTTCCACAGCAACAATGGTTACGCGAACGCGCCTCAGTGTTGGGTTATATGTATATTGCCTGTCTTGTTGACTTTAATACATTTTTGTCGTATAAGGCGCTGAAGATGTGACGTGTTCTAGAGTGAGGGTTGTGTACGAAACTGCAGTACTGTGAACCACTTCAGCCCTTGAGTGCCAACCTCGGTGCACTGTACGGACCTTTAGTTCCTTTCATGCTGCCAACCTCGGTGCACTATACGGACCTTAAGTTCTTTTCATGCTGCCAACCTCGGTGCACTGTACGGCCGTGAATACGTTTAAATGTACTGTACGTTAAAAACCCCTTCTTTCTGCAGAGTAGTTAGATTTTAAAGGGGAGCTTAATTCATGGGCTGAAGGTTATTTGTGTTACAAGTATTTTTCTATCTGAAATTGATTTTCGGCCGTAGAGTTCTGTCAGGTGATGAATCCTGTCTCATACCCACAGCGTGTGAAACTGGACGCTGAAGCCGTCATTCAGTTGATCTGAGGTCATTTACGTTGCAAGCAGCTCGCTTAAACACAGCATCTGATTGTGTACGTGTCACTGTAATAACGAATTCTTTCCTGCCACCTCGAATGTGGTTATTTGGGGTTTTATTTTAATTAGTGAACTGCCTCGTACTGGTGGCAACTGCAGTAAAGTGCTATCCGCAGAATGAGTGGTCGGTGTAATTAATATTACTAAATCTCTCATAAATGCGCGTTTGTATGTGTATGTGGTAACGCCTGCGTGTAATATGGCGTTTTTTTTGCACGCTGCTTGAAGAACGTGCCGGCTTCCTGCCACATGCAGCAAAACTACAAAAGGCTTTCACTGGTCACGTGGTTAGGCCAGAATTACGTGACCTTTTGAAGACTGAAGTTCATGTAAATTTTTTATAAAAGTCAGTTCGTACCGCACAGAAAACAAAGTGCGTGTATACTGCCAACACCGATCTTTAACTGATATTTAACGGAAATAATGAACATTTATTTTGAGGATCGTTCGAGACTCGTAGATATAAATATTAATCAGGCGGTGGAATGTCACATTTAGGATCATTACCGTTGCTGGCGCCGCCTGCCGTCCTGTGCTTAGTTTTATTTGTAACAGAACGATTCAGGAGACCCAAAAACTACCTGTGAACGTTTCTGTATTTAAGTACACTGCGTGGGAGAAATGCAAATTGTATTGACGTTCCAGTAGGTCGTACGTGGGGCGTAGTTTGTGGGGGGGACTACTGGTGCCTCCGCCCGGGGCAGGAGGGTCCAAGGGGCAGCTAAATACGCGGTATAATAGTGGTTTAAATAAAAAAAAAGATTTTTTTGCATTTAACAAATTTTAATGTATTTAACCAAATGGAAAGAAAATCAATAAACAATTGTGAATATTTGGAGTTCGTAATTTTTGTGAGGGGGCAGTCATTGTGATTACTCGCCCCGGGAGCTAAAAAACCTAGCTGCGCCACTGGGTGGTACGTATGGTTACCACTGTGATTTAAACGGGTAGAACTGTGTATATACGGTGTGTTTGTTTACGTATGTCTGAGTGGCAACGTTTAAACTAAAGTTTTCGCTGGCTGTACGGCACAAATTGAATTACAAATAACTGAATATGATACTTTGAATATAGTGGCAGTTTCCTCCGAAACGTCTGTGGCTATTGGACTACAGGGGTGACATCCTAGGAGACAGTATGTTTTACTTTCTTTGCTTGTGCGATAACATTTTATGAGACTTAGTGGACTGTCCTCAAGTGACAATATAGTGTGAAGTACGGGGCAAAAGAAACTGGACAAAACCACGGAGATTTATCGTGTCGCTTTGTCAAGAAATATAAATCATATGTGCGAGGTTTGCCGTTCTCACAGCGGGGTCATTATAGTGCCATGTCTTCTCTGATGTTATGCTCTGTCGTTCCGTGAGTACTTCCCGATTTTTCGAAGGATTATAGTGCCTCCTCCTTCACCGCTAAGCAGTCCAAGCGAAATTAATTCGGTCCGTGTTCATAGTCCGGTGGTTAGTTGCCGCCTGCCACTGAGAAAGTCTGGGCTCGATCCCAGATCCGTCGTTGGGGCAATTTGTGGTGAACAAAGTGGCGCTGTCACAGGTCTCTCTCTGACTGCAGTCCAACTCGGTTATGACTTCATGAAAGGTACTGAATATTTTCTGTCGTTATAAACGTGTGTCGTTATAACCGGGGAGTATAATATTATGGGTAACAGCGAGGAATAAATTTATACCACAGAATATCTGACGTTATAGGCAAGGTGTCGTTTAAACCGATGTTGTTATAACCGGGTTCTACTGTACTTCAGTTTTCCCTTGTCAGTAGCATTCCACCAATGCTCCGTACCCATTTCTTCGTGTGTCACTGAAAACATCGTTTAACGATAACAGAGCTGTAGTGTTGGGCTGTCAAAACTCGGCCGACTTATGTCCATGTGGCCAGTTCGGACTGGAATGCCGCACGGCAAGTAGTGACGTCAACGGACGAAATTCTACGTCATAACGGTTTTTAACTGTGCCATATTAACCCTTTAAAGACGAAGCTTATCTGTTTTATATAAGGACTCAGTGCGTACCGCGCTGTAAACACTCTCCACTTCGGTTATAAAAACCAGTCTCTTAATGTTTTATAAGGCAAAAGTTGCTGTTTGTTCTGAGATCCGTACAAAACACATAAACGCAATGTGGGCACCACGTAGAATTTTTTAATGTTAAACCCGGTCATATGTAAAGTTACCGCTAGGCTTTAAAAGGTTAATGTTGAAATTAAAAGTTATTTAATTTTTTTTAAATTTCTGTTATCAGTTTGAGTTGTGGAGGATGAGGAGTGGGGCATTCATCGCTACATGGCAGGGAGAAAGACGTGCTTAGATCGAGAATGGCTGTTGTCTCGCGGCCCAAATTAGACCTACGTATCTCCCAGGTTCAGAATGCAATATCACTCAGCCAGACCTGGCAGATGCTAGCTACAAATCGTGTTTATATTTTCAATCCTAACTTCATTTCCAGCTTCAATTTGATGGTTACGTAAATCTAAATATGGAATTTAAACGAATGCAATACCACAAAGCGACCTAATTCACATTACTCTGGCGAACCTTAAATAAATTTGCCACAAAGCCGTTCGTTTCATACAGAATTAAAATTATGCCACAGGCGATTGCCATTTTCAGTATGACAGAAAGTATGCAGCGCTCTGTGGAGTGTAATCATATCTTGGGGCTTCATGACGTAATGATCAGCTGACATCTGAGTAGAACCTGTAAATCGTTGGCAGTATTTTCTGAAATGAGCAGTGATCCTGTTAGTTCAGGTGGGGTGGTAGTGACTGCTGGGGAACCGTGGTTCTGTTCCCTGCAGAGGGGTGGGGGGGGGGGGGCAGGCTTTTTTATTTTCGTTACTCTATCCTTTCCTGACCTGGGGCTTCAAAGGCGAAGTTTCCCTTCTGCATATGGGAATATGGGAGAATGGAGGTGTAACTCCACTCGTTCTTAACCTCAGCTCTAGGTAGAACTCAATGGTCCTGCCCTTGGGGGTTCAAAGGCGAAGTTTCCCTTCTGCACGGCCAAGGAGGAATATGGGAGAATGGAGGTGTAGCTCCACTCATTCTTAACCTCGGCACTAGGTGGAGCTCAATGGTCAGCTTCACTCCCCACCCGCCTTATCCCCGGTGAAAGTGCTCAGAGTTGCCACTGAATAGGAGGCTGGGTAGAACCCAGAGACGGGCTGGACGTTTTGTACAAGAACAATTTTGTTTTGTACGTGCCAGGAACCGAACTGTTATTCCTCGGACGTCCAGGTCTTACCTAATCGTTACACCTACTGAGCTACCCCGACACCGGATTTGTTATAATGCCATGCTTTCATGTTTTAAATATCCCCCATCCTGCCAGTTCGGTGGGATGATCTGTGCTGTTCCCTGCCTTGCGTGCTATGTAACGTGCTGTTAATAACAGGTCTGGGAAGTTCTGCAAGTCACGAGAGGCAGCGTTTGTAGAACGTCATGTCACTTTTTTTTTGCGCTTTGTTAACTGTTACATTATCTCGAGATTTCGGTACATATTAGCTCAGAGATTAGTCATTAAGTTGGTAGTTCGTGTTATCGGTTGGAACAAGTGGAGTGGAGCCTTCAGGTTTTAATATTAAAGCTGAACGTCGGCTGACACGAAACATTGTGGCTTTTCTCACCAGACTTGGAAATTTTGTGCACAGTTTGTTTCCATTAACAGTGCGCAGGACTTAATGTCGGCGCAAATGCGTCCTGTAGGTCTGAAAGTTAAAGTTGTTCTTTGTTTAATTAACCCTCTGAAGCCCAGTGGTTACTTTATGTGCCGCCAGGTTTAGCATTGACAAATTCTACGTTCTGCCCACACAGTGTATTTATGTGTTTTGTGTGGGTCTCAGAACAAACAGCGATTATTTCCCTATACAGCATTAACTGACTGGTTTTTATAACAGAGCTGGAGTGCGTTTACTGCGCGGTACGGGCTGGGTCTTTAAATGCCACGTTCTGCCCACACAGTGTATTTATGTGTTTTGTGTGGGTCTCAGAACAAACAGCGATTATTTCCCTATACAGCATTAACTGATTGGTTTTTATAACCGAGACGGAGAGTGTTTACTGCGCGGTACGGACTGAGTCTTTAAACATAATTCTGATTATTCTTAGTCCTTAAAATGTTAAGAAAGCACCACATTGAGTGCCATATTGGAGAGCGTTATTGTGGCTGCAGTCCCGTTAGCCTTGGGCACTAATTCTAGCCGAGTGGTTAGTTAGCCTACCTCCCCCGACCCCTTATCCTCGCCAGGTACAAAACTCAATTTTTAGAACTCTAGAGCAATTTTTAAAACTTAGAAGCTGTTGATTTACGGAGACGTACCTTATACTATGAATTCAGTTCGTAAAAATGGGCTAAAAATAGTGACACATTAGCCCGGGTTGTGAGTTTCATTTTTATGGGGTTTTCCTGTTATCCGTGTGTGTCTATTGCACATGGTGTATGGACAGTAACACAGGTAAAATTGACACGTAATTATAGTACGTGTATTCATTCTTAATTCTGTGTGTTGAACTTCATTTTACCCGCATGCAGAGCAAAATTTGCCGAAGTTGCCCGCACCACATAAAAGGTTTACCTGTTCTGCATTACATGATGCGTTGTTCTGCACTGGGATGTGTTCACAATCGTTCATACAGTCATGCAGGTACTGTGCACACACAAACACACACTAGAACTTACACGAAATACCGTCTAACTCGATTATGATGTCATAAAAGGGAATGAATATTTTATATCGTTATAAACGAGTGTCGTTATAACAGAAGAGTATAATGTTATGGTTAACAGTGACGAATTAATGGGTAGTAGAGAATATCTGACGCAGTGTGCGAGGTGTCGTATAAACGGATGTTGTTACAACCGAGTTGAGCTGCGTGTGTTTATTTCGCAGGGGACTCTATAAGCGAGATGTCGTATAAACGGATGTCGTTTTAACCGAATTCGACTGTGCGTATTTATTTCACAGAGGCCAAGTTCAAAGAGTCGAAGTACCCTGGGTAGGTCTCATCACTCGAAAACCCGGTCACATAAAGCATGTGACGTAACTGTGACCACAGTTGAAACGATGGCAGTTTTATGCAAACTTTTTGTAGCAATCAGCACATTGTTTTATATGGACCCTGCAGTAACGGCGCGCATGCGCAGTTTCGTATCAACTGGCCAGTTGTGATTTTCTGTTGTAGGTTATGGTTTTTTGGCTGCGATGTTTGTTGTAGCCTGCGACCAGAGGCATTATGTAGCGCTTTCAGAATGTGGCCTTAATACAGCTGCAAATTTAGCGGCTTCATGCGAGATTTTAGGCGATGAATTAAACTGTTTATAATGCAAATGTTGGTGGCGTTCCTCAAATCAGGAAGTCTTAATCTGGATTTGCTTTTTAAATTACTGTGACAATGAATATACGTTGTGGTAATTACAGCTCTGGTCCTACTTTCTGTGGCCTTTCAGACGGTGGCTTGGGATTTATAGAATGTTTAACCCTTTAAAGACGAAGCGTATCTGTTTTATATAAGGACTCAGTGCGTACCGCGCTGTAAACACTCTCCACTTCGGTTATAAAAACCAATCTCTTAATGTTTTATAAGGCAAAATTTGCTGTTTGTTCTGAGATCCGTACAAAACACATAAACGCAATGTGGGCACCACGTAGAATTTTTTAATATTAAACGTGGTGGTACGTAAAGTTACCGCTAGGCTTTAAAAGGTTAAGTCTGATGATGCTGGTTTTAAGTGGCTTAAATGTAAATATTGTCAGTTTGTCAGTAATTTAAGGCTGTTTTTATTTGCTTAACCGATACGATGACGAAACGAGGAAAGTTACAATTTAAATTAGGAATGCACATGCTGTGAGTGATTTCGGACTTACGCCGCGGTCTTCTGGGATGTTACGCGGCGTTGATTTGTTAGTTAGTTACTGACATTTCGGCGCATCCTATCGGCCCCATCTTCAAGGTTCAAACAATGAAAATGTTGGACTCGTTGACCCTTGAAGATGGGACCCATAAATTTTCCCGAAACGTCGGTAACTACGAATCAGCGCTGCTTAATATCCAAGCGATATGTTAACGCACTTGCTGGTTTTGTTACTCTGTTTTCACATCATGTGCAGAACGTTCCTTTTCCCCAAAGATTTCAGACTTGTCACTTGCTGTACTAATTTTGGAAATTACATTGTCACTAAAGTTTGAAAAACTTTTCCAGGTTCAAGTTCCTTTTATTGAAAATTTGTTTAGTGGTTTGGGGGCTGTCAAGTAACGTAACGGAAGTACCAGATGGCGTATGGTTTTCCACTAACCGTCTTTCCTGTAACATCAATAGATGGAGCCACAAGGTTTTCGCGTGGCCATTTGATGTAACCAGGCTGGAGTAAATTTAATTTTAGATAAAAATGTTGGTCGAATTCTCATACTTTTTATCTCTCTAGCCGGTGTGACGTTGTGGGTGTCAGAACCGCATATCTTATCAACAGATTTTCCACTGCAGTGATTTCATACGGTTCTAGTTTAAAAGTGGACACAGTAAATGCACGCAGGATGGTATTCGTTCGTATTTTTGCCTCTTACGTCTTCGAAAGTTATTAGAGTGGTCTCGATTGTTTGCACATACGCAAAAACCTGCGAAGTTGCGCGTGTTCAATTCGCAGTGTCTGTCCGTCCGTCCACCCGTAACAACTGAGGAACCACTGCATACATTTTCCTGCAATATTATTTTGGACAGGGTTACTAAATGTGGTCCGATAATTCCAAATTTTGTCAAAATCCGCCAATAGCAACAAGTAATAGTACCAGAAACGTAATTCAAAATTATAGGAACAATAAAAGCCGTACAGCACAACTTCCAGTTTATTTAAGGTGTTTTTATATTAAGGATCACATTATACACTACATGTTTCGGCACTGTTCTCGGGATATCCGCAGGTGTGTCTGTAGAACCTTTCTCTACAGGTCGTTACCAGGGCTGTGGAGTCGGAGTCGGAGTCGGATTCGCAAGGAATTTTAGGTGGAGTCGGAGTCGGAAGGAATTTTTAGGTGGAGTCGGAGTCGGTAAAAATGTACCGACTCCGACTCCGACCTCAGTCTAAAATCTTAACTAGATACTCCAAACCCAGAGCCCTGATAGCTACAGTAACCATTAGACTTATACTTAAATATAGGTTATAAGTCTAAACAGTAGCCCGATGATTCACGTGGTGGTGATGAAACGTCTTATAGGTTTACCGTTATTAATACATATTGAGCTTTTACGAAGGAGTCAGTTTTAAAAATTTAGGAGTCGGAATTGGAAGTTTTAAAAATCGAGGAGTCGGAGTCGGAGTCGGAGCTTTTGTGTACCGACTCGTAAGTCCTGGTCGTTACTGCATTGTCATGTACATTGAGTGGGATCCCACTGATATGAAAAGGTAAAATATTGACACATTAAAATTAGAAACGTCATTCGCGAAATATTGTTTGGTGCAAAAAAATGTTCAAAGAAAAGTACAAGTGACAACGTGTTGCTCAATTTATACCAAATACATTCACTCTTCCCCCTCCTCCCCCCGCCAACTTTTACGGATTTCGAGACAAGTAAGAAGGGCGAAAACGCGTGTTACCGCAGTGCCACTTTATGCGTACATTTGCTGATGTATCCTTGTAATCCGTACCTTCGAATGCGCGGTGGCCGCTTTCGTGAAGTGATGACGGATTATGTCCTTAGATATTATTAAAATGTATCATTTTAATTAATTATGCAACTTGATATTGTTTTCCGTTTCGCAGGTTGTCTGCTTCCAGTTAGTGTTTTAAGCAGTATTTCGCTTTAATTACTGACAGAAATGTAATAATTTGCGTGAGCTGTGATTTGTACATTAATTATGAGCTACAGTTTGGTTCGGGGGAGGGAACTTTGGTTAAGAGGTGCTTAGGTGTTGGTCCCTGCCGTACTTCCACAAATAGCCTGCCATCTTTTGTAGGAAGAAGAAAGTACTGTGAGTGCGGCCTTGGAGGAATTTTACTGGCGGACTTTAAAGCCGTGTCGATTTATAAACAGTCGAGTGATGTACAGTACATCGTAAGCTTATGATGTCACAGTTTTCAACACATAGCGACCTCTTGTGTGATTGCATTGGCAGTACCCGTTTCTGTAGAATCTGTCTGAGAAATACATACGCTCAGAACCAATAAAAAAAACTGCCTCCTTTGAATGTTTAACATCCCAGAAGAACGAAGGTCTCGTATACAAGCTACTGTGTAATGCTGTTCTACTCTCTCTTTGTATATACGTGTACGTACACACACACACACACACACACACACACACACACACACACACACACACACACACACACACACACACACACACACACACAGAGTTTAACCCTTTAAAGACGAAGCGTATCTGTTTTATATAAGGACTCAGTGCGTACCGCGCTGTAAACACTCTCCACTTCGGTTATAAAAACCAATCTCTTAATGTTTTATAAGGCAACAGTTGCTGTTTGTTCTGAGATCCGTACAAAACACATAAACGCAATGTGGGCACCACGTAGAATTTTTTAATGTTAAACCTGGTCGTATGTAAAGTTACCCCTAGGCTTTAAAAGGTTAATGTTTCTCTTTCTACATACGTATATATGCATGTAGTTTAATGCACAGTTATGGATGCGGGTTTTATTGCCTTGTATGAGTCCTTTACAGCAAGAAACATTAACTTGTGAATATATTCTCGCAGTTTGATGGTTACTTATCGATTGTGAGAAGTTAAGGGAAGTTACTTTGATGTTGAATTTTGATGAACTGAGCACACAACTAAACTACAGCTTTGTCAATTACGTTATCCAAGTAAGAGGCACGGCTAGGCAGCCAACACGACTGATTTACTGTGGGATAAACACCGTAGCTTTGTGTTCAGAGGGTATCTCATTTGAATCCGGAGCAAAACCGACCGGTAGTTACGCGTTTAGAATTAGTCGATACTGTTCATGGCGAAAGTACGATACGGTCATGTACGCTACGACTGCAGGATCACATTTATCCCCAGTTACTTGCACAATTAACTTATATATGTTTCGGCTTTTGATATTGGCCATCTTCAGGGAGTACAATTACGCCACGCCCCTTCAGTCTTTTTTGTGGTGCGGACAACTTTGGCAAAATTTGGTCTGTATAAGGGAACGTGAAATTCAGTATGCAGAGAGAAGAATAAATAAATGTACATATAATTATATGTAGAATTTTACCTGTATGGTTTTCTTTATATCATGTATGATATAAATGTAACGATAGTAATAGAAAAAAATAAATAAAAATGAAATTTACAACATAGATGGGCGTCGCTAATTTTAGCACATTTTTACAAGATGAGTTCGTAATTTAATATATGTCTCTGCAAATCAATAAGTCATAAGTTTTCAAAACTGTTTCGGCGTTCTGTGTCGATTGTGCCAATTGAAGATTTAAGATTTTTTTTTTTGGCCATTTCAAATCTCTGAGCAGGCAAAATAACGCTGTGTCGCATGTTGCCCGCGAGCCACAGGTTGGGCAAGGCTACATTACGTAAAGTGAGTACATGGTGTTAAACGTAACGTCTTCAGTGGGGAATGGTCAGTAGTAGACTGTAGACCCACATACACATGATTACAATATCCGTATGTTACATTGCCAAATAGACACAAAAAATTGTACGGAAATTTTTGTTAGTACATATTTATATTATTTGCACCCAAGTATCTAGAAGTGCTAAGTGTGCTTCATGTGTAGAGGAATAGCACATCATGTATGCCAACGATGATGTGTCCTTGCTAAGCGAAAATCCTGAAGATGGCTAATGTCAGTAGCCGAAACATGTTGGAGTAATGATCTTATATACTTGTATTTTAATTGTGCAGTTAATTGGTAACAGATGTGATACTGCCTATCGTCTGCACGGAAGGTGTACAATATCGACGCTGCAACTGCTGTGTCTTCATTCCCAGTCTCTATAACGACCTTTTCAGCGTTTGTTGGCAGATGGTAAACAGTAGTCTACGACTCCGTAACGGAAGGACGGAAATTGTAAGGTTTTAATGAAGTGAGATGTCCTTTGTGTTTTTGTGTCTCTCTGCAGCCCTACGGGATTTAAAAACGCGAAGTTAGACGGATGATTAAGGAGCAGTGGATTATACTGTGGCTACGTAAAGATGTCAGTGCGCCGACACCCTTTTACATCTCCAACAAATTGCTGCAGTTCCCTCTCAGCACATTACTTCATGTTGCCTTCAGTCCAGTAAATCCATTAAGACGAGGTTTGTAGTGCTAACCACGTGATAAAACGTGAAGTAAGAACAAAGGCTTTGGGCTGGTTGACGTACGCAAAGACGACCACAGGGGAGTACAGCAGTAGACAAAAAGGAGCTTGCCCACCATACGAGTAGATGAGACATCTTTCCGGAGCCTTAGTGTAGTGGTCATGTGTTAGGCAATGATGCCTGTCAGTTGCACCATTTAAAAACTAAGATAATGTAAAGATTCATTCCGTACCGCGCAGTAAACACATTCCCTCTCGGTTATAAGAACCAGTCAGTTAATGCTCTAAAAGGTAAAGTCCGCCTTGTAACCTGCGATGAAGGCACAGAAGGGGTGTAGAGGTATAGCTGTACTCTTTCTTTAACCTAAGCGCTAGATGGGGTGGGTGGTGAACGCCACGTCCTGGAAACGACCCTGTACCTATCATACAGAAGGCTGGGTGGGCCCCAGTGCCGGTCTGGACAGGTGCGGAAAATCTCGCCCCCACCGGAATTAGATTCCCGGACCGTCCAGCCCGTAGCAAGTCGCCTATACCAATTAAGCTATCCCGGCCCAATGCTGTATGGTGAAGTGATCGCTGTATGCCCTGAGATCCACACAAAACACGTAAATGCACTGTGTGAGCAGAACGTAGAATTGTTGAATGTTAAACCTGGCGGTACATACAGTAAGCAGTGGGATTTAAACGGTTTTTAGGTGCGTTTGCATAGATGCGATAGTTTTTGACTGTTGACAGGTGTTTGTCAGACGGACTGTGCAGATTTCTATCGTCCCGTTTTTTAACGGGCCATGCGGGGTTGCCTTGCGGTCACACTGTGGATTGTCACCATCGCACTAACGAGCGTCTCTCACATGCAGCGGCGTCTGATTTGCACATCCGGGTTTTGCACTCCCCCCCCCCCCGGCGAGCCTCGCATTTTTGCTACGACAGGCGTTGCGGTGAGGTCATGAGTACAACATGGTCCCCTAGGGGTCAGAGCAGGCTGCTGCTGTAAGCAGTAAGACGTGGCCCAGCGCTGGTAATGGTCGGCGCCGTGGAGATGCGTATTTAGTGACGCAGCTGTAAATGATTGCTGTGTGTAGTTATCACTGTGTATTGCTTCGTAATACGCAATTCATGTTGCCTGGTGACCGCTACTCGATTCGTTGCTGGGGAAAAATTAATTTCCCTGCAAGGGTAAGAGATTTTTCCCTTCTACAAAACCTGCAGACCGGCTCTGGGCTCCACTCAGTCTCCTGTTCAGTGAAGACTGAAGTTCTGTCCTGGGTGTAAAGTACCCGGGGCGTGATGTTAACCACTCACCTCCATCTAGTGCCGAAGTTAAGAATGAGTGGAGTTTGACGTCTATTCCTTCTATGCCTTCGTGGCGTTGACATGGAAAGTTTTGCCTTCCACTTTTTCTTTACTTTTGTAGTTGTTTAATGTAATATGATAATAATATTAAAAATAATAATAATAATAACATTATTATTGTTGTTGTGTGAAGTGGCGTCCATTTTGAGAACCCGATAGTCTCCCACCTGTCCAATAAATACGCGCCTATACGTAATTCGAAGATCTAGTGTCGTGTCAAACCGCCCGTCTTCTCTGCTGATCTCCATGTGGGATCAGTTAAATTCTTTTCACATCCTGCCTCGGTAGGATCCGTGCTGTTATTTGGTTCGAGATTCTCATGGTAGTGACCGTGGAAACTACTGACTTCTGGAATGTGACGCCGTGTAGTTTGGTAGAAGTGTACACGCCATTTCAGAGGAAATGATTGCGTTTACCATAAACGTCGGTACCTGTTTACCAAACTACACGGCGTCACATCCCACGAAAGAGTAATCTTGATGCCAGTGTTATTGTTATTCTTCCATCTAGTATCAGGTTTGCCCAGTGTTTCTTTCCTCCACTTTTTTAACTGCCGTAAACATACTGTGAATTTGTGTATGCCACACATTGTAACGTTTCAAACAGCAGGCCTGTAAAATGCTATATTGTTGGGTTACGTTCCTGTTATTGGTGATATTTTCAAGTTTTGTATGGCAACAGATTAAAGAAATATGCGAGGACTTAAAGGTGTATGTATAGAAATAACCACGTGGTTGTCAAGCACTAACATTAAAACTTCATTGTGAATTTCCATATACAGGGTGATTCAAGAGAAAGGGTCAATGTTTTGGGAGGTGATATTATCGGTCATTGTGAGAAAAAATGTTCGTATGAACATGTGTCTGATTCTGAATGGTTACTGAGATAGAACTGTTTGAATCTGGGAGCGCACTGTCTTTATTACCATTCACAATACTTTTGTATTTGTAGATTTAAACAGCTCAGTTTCTATAACCATTCAGAATTAGACACATGTTCATAAGAACTTTTTCCTCCACAATTACCGATACTGTCACTTCCCAAAATACAGACCTTTTCTCGTGAATCACCCTGTATAGAGAGCTGCCATAAAACAAGGAGGCTTTCCAGCTGCTATAACCTTTGCTGTCTGATCATTTTGGTTTAAGCCCTCAACCCCCCCCCCCCACCTTTTTTTGGCCATGCTGGAAACTGAAGCCAAATGATTGGGGGGGTGGGCAAGTTTATACACACCCCAGGGAAATGATTTTAATTCGTTTAAAATCGTTTTCTGCCCATTTACATAAACTAAGGCGTGGTGCTTTTGTCAGCAATAATGAAGATGTGAGACTTAATATGTATTTTCTCAACGTGTACTTGAATCACTTAACATGTATCGTGATTTCCTGTCCTTTCATATGCAGAGTTTCTGTTAAGAATGTAGCAGTGTCGGTTTTATCACGTCTGTTCCTAGAGGTGCGTACATGTGTTAGGTCGCCTAGGTATTTTGTATGAACTTACGTGAAGGTAGGCCATGTTTCTTTTGATGCTTGGAGATCAAAGGGAATCAGGTATGAATTTTTCTTACGAAGACTTCTGCGGGCTGACTGCATGGTAACTTGAGTTTCTTACCAACATGCAGGAACAACTAAAAAAATCTTTCGTGAACCTTGCGTGCCTGTTAGTGTCGGAGTGATCTTCAAGGGTGGCCAGGGTATATTGAGGTTTTCCAATATGTTTTTAGCACATTGGGACACATTTTATTTCTGTTACAGCATTTTAGACAGAATTGAATTTTGGGAATATCAACATCTGTGGATGGACTGCGTAAAGAACTGCGTCCTTCCGTTATTCAGTATTCTACAGGAATTAACTTGGCGTCATGTTATGCTACGTCATCACATGTCAGGGACATGCGCCTTTTCTGTTTATTGTGATGCATTCACCTTTCAGGCGACTAACTCCATTGAACCGAGTTGTTCATAAGAACCAGGTAGCTCCTGTTCTAGTCAAGAAATTGCCCGCATTTCGTGCAACACAAAATGTCATTACTGCCTTTACAAGACCTTGCCACTTGCCCCTACACGAGCCAGATCAGTTCAGTCCATGGCGTTCCAACCAATTCTGTAAGATCCATTTTAATAATGTTGTCCCATTTACGCCTAAATCTTCCAAGTGGTCTCTTCCCATCAGGTTTCCCCAGCAAAACCCTGTATAATAGAACTGGACTGGACTGTATAATAGAAATGCCTCCTTCAGCTTATTCAGTATTTTACAGGAACTAACTTGACGTGTTGTGCTGTGTCATCGCATCAGTCGGGGGCGCGTTTTCAAAATATGTTTTTCCACATGGTATCCACACAAGGGCAGGTACTAGAGTTTTATTTGACTCGTGGGCTGTACAATTATTTCCTGGTGAAAAAAACTTACGACACGTTACTTGTTCAAAGCGCACACAGTTAACGCACTCGTATGATCGTCCGTACATGTGTTTTCATATTTTATGCCAGAAATTACTAAGCGGATTTTAATTAAATTTGGCATAGATGTCTATACTAAAAGTAGTGAAGCGAATTTACCTGTGAAAACACATCACTAATGTAATTCGTGCAGGATAAATAAGACTTCGTCAGTCTTCCATGAAAGGGTTCGTGGTGTAAGTTTTGATATTTGCGTTTAAATTAACCGCGCTGTTAGCTGATGTACTTGGGATAGACGGCCACTGCGAATGGTTCAAGATTGTGCGTAGTGGCCGATTTTGGTTGTAGCGCTGGTCAGCCTGTGAGTTACACAGATCATCTTTGTGTTTTCCCCGAACACGGCAGCTGTCACGGTATGCGCCGTCAGATACAGGCTTTGTGTGCTCTAAAGCTGCCGTGCTCGGAGTAACCATAAAAGGAACACCCGGTATTAACATCGAGTTAGTGCCGTAATACGTATGTGGTACTGGTACGTACTTGTGGAAGTACAGTTCTCATTTAAACTGCCGGTATTCTGTCCTGTGAGTCCTACTTTCCGTGTTACTGCAGAGTTGGGGGTCGATGGGTAGATTCAGGGTCAGTGGGCCAACTGCTGGTGAAGCTAGCTTCCAGTGGGATTGATTGATCCTCGCTGACTCTCACTGAATATTTTGTTGTTCTGTCGAAAATAGTTATGTAAGATGCAGCATATGTGTTTGGGTTACTATTACATCTTGGCCAGTCGCACCGGAGGCGTTGCATTGCAAGAAATCCAGATCTGCAACACGCCTCGAACTACAGCAAATGCCATATTGTACCTGTGAGAGTCTTTCGTGGCCACAAGACACTGTTTGAAGATGAGGTTTTGATTATTTTCCTAACGCCGTTGAGTGGGCAGGCTGTGTGGTCTTCTGGGTTCAGACACCGTGCAGATCTTATACGTGGACGCCGTCGCTACGGAAGGACAGTGACCTTGAAGCGCAGTCAGTAATAACAAAATGGCGGACACACAAAATTGTGCGACGAAAGCGAGAACAACGGCACCTAGTTTTAAGTTCTGACATGAAGTAAGGTAACTGACCTTGAGAAATGAGCAATTGTTACTGAGGTAGTATTTGTGTAGGATTTAAAGCAACTGGGTGCTGTCTGGCTTTCCGTTTGTTGGTGATAAATAATTAGCTATTGGAGATAAACGTCTGGAAATCGGTGCTGATGCAGATAATAAATATACATAACCACTGTGCATGAGCTTTTGTTTGTGGGTCAGCGGTTTCAAACACGGCGACGATTCGAAAGTTTGAGGTTATGTCCAACGGATTCAACTTTCACAGAACGCGTACTTAGATAACCAACATTTTCTTCACAAAATAAAATAATACAGTAATAATTGCAGGAAAGGCGCGTGAGGATACCTGAAGTAAAGCGACCACTTGAAAGACTTAGGCGTAGATGGGAGGATAATATTAAAATGGGTCTTAAAGGTGTGGGATAGAGATGCATGGGCTAGATTGCTCTGGCTGAGGATAGGGACAGGTGCCGGGCGTCTTTGAATGCGGTAAGGAACCTTCGGGTTCCATAAAATGCGGGGAATTTCTTGACTGACTGAGGACCTGTTAACTCTCCTCCCTGGAGTGCGTTAGTTAGCTAGTTCGTTAATTAGTTAGTTACTTGGTTTATTAATCTTTTAAAGCCTAGCGGTAACTTTACATACGACCAGGTTTTAACATTAAAAAATTCTACGTGGTGCCCACATTGCGTTTATATGTTTTGTACGGATCTCAGAACAAACAGCATCTTTTGCCTTATAAAACATTAAGCGATTGGTTTTTATAACCGAAGTGGAGAGTGTTTACAGCGCGGTACGCACTGAGTCCTTATATAAAACATACGCTTCGTCTGTAAAGGGATAAAGAGTAGTAATCGATATGCGTGCAGATATGTGGAACAAGTAATATAAGAAAACAGGTTTTGTGTTCCCGTTACTTCCAGGGCTGACGTACGTGTAACACATGCTGATAAATTGTGATCCTGAAGCATGAGGAACAGACAAACTGCATAGCCTGTAGCCCTTAAATGAATGTCATTATAAAAGTGGGTATTTAGAGTTAGAAATGATAATTTTTTATTGCCGCATTGGTTACGGTAGCTTTATCGCATAGAAAGCCTGTATCCGCCGGGATATCCCATGACAGCCGCGGTGCTTAGGGCAGCGGTAGAAGAAACGCCCTGTATTTATTGCATTTGACGGAAACATATAGTGAAGTAAGTGTGTAATATACGTGACGTTATTGTGTACAGTTATGGAAATGATACAGAAATTGTAGTGCCTTTGACTCTCGGTGTCCCATGACGTGCAGTGAGTTAAGACCCAAGATGTAGTTGGCTGAGATGCACCTTGGAAGTGACCCGCCTCGATAGTTGTGGTGAAGACGTCTCCTGCCACATCAAAGCAGCCTGCAAGTATAAACCCGTCGCATAATTTCCTGTTTCTTACGGAAGCATTCTCTTTGGTAACTTCCGACAGCAGGAAGCATCCTTGAGAGACTGCTCGCATCGTAATCGGGTTCCTGCCCGGCCGACAATAGTCGGTCTCTTGTGGTCAAATAAGATGTGGCGGTAATCCTCATAACTAAACAATGTCTCGCGTAATTAAATCAGTGCGCATTTCTCCTTTATGGTGTCCATCTCTCTGTGTCAATATTGCCGTAGCTTAAATCTGTGAAGGGGTTTTAATTTACCCCTACTCAGTTGGACAGCTGAGGATGGCAACAAATCGGAATTCCATTCAAAGCGGTATTAAGTAGAGTCGAACGCGGTTATAACATCATGAAAGGGATTGAATATTTTGTGTCGTTATAAACGAGTGTTATAATCGGGAGTGTAATGTTATGGTTAACAGTGAGGAGTTAATTGGTACCACAGAATGTCTGGCGTTACAGGCGAGGTGTCGTACAAACTGATTTCGTTATAACGGGGTTCAGCTGTACATGTATCAGTGGTTCCCAACCTCAGATCGCGACCCAAATCAGGGTCGGGGGGGGGATGATTTGTGGCGGGGGGTCTGACGTAGGATCGCGAGAAGGTTTTTATTCCATTTATTTCATTTTAACTTCTGCATTAACGTCAATCTTAGTAATGGTATAAGTTTTATCGAAAATAAATAACGCATGTGTTAAATTTTTCTGTCACTAAATTTTTGACATTGTTGTTACGTTCATTTTATGTACCGTTTCATATGGTCAGTATTTCACAAGTTTTTGTTCAGAAGCAAATGAGTTGTCTACCCGGCACATGTATGAGTTATTTAGATAAGAACTGGGTTCTTGCATGTTTTGTGTATTTAATATTATCCCCAAAATAATGGATTTGACAAACAGCATTAAAAATTTTAAGTGGCAATGTTAGGTAGTGTTCAAGAAAAGGCGTTAGCATTAGTGCATTTACAGTAAATATCACTGACTGTTACCGTTTCCATGGTAGTGTCGCGGGTCACATACCGCTCCTACTTTAGGGTCACACACATAAAGGGTGGGGAACAGCTGACATGTATACATTCAGCGGGTTTCCTCGAAGGTTCAGGTTATTGCCTGCTGGCTTATGGTGTGTAGACATGTCTGTCCGTCCGATTGTCTGTCAATCAGTAAATCATCGAAGGGGATGTCTGAGTGCCTAGGGGTTGGTTGGGGAGTTACTGTAAGGAAGCCGGTATGTTTTGGACATTACGTTGTTCTCCCCGTAGTTCTGCCTGTGAATACAGGCGATCATCCGTCCGGCTGAATGCGAGGCGGGGAATGTCTTAGCTTAGCGACCGTTAGCTTATAAAGGATTCCACTCCTTGTAGTAAGTAGCACGCCTATGTAAGTAGCTGATAGACTGTGGGTGTTTGAGGGGAGAGTAATGATGGGGGGATTTGGATGTAAGTGGGGAAGTACAGGGGACGCAGAAAATTGCGTAATGAGATTACAATTACATATATTGACTCCAACTGGTACACATGTTAAAACACAACATGTTACCACTATTATGTAAACCCCGACATGTTTCGGTACACTAGTACCCCGTATTGAGGGGGTATGGACAATGTTAAATCGCGTAATGAGATTCACGGTTTGTACCCCTCGCCGTATATTGGGGTATTAGAATGATGTTAAGGAGGGTAAATGTGAGGGGTATGCAGAACATCTGGGAGTCAAATGCCCCACACGCTTTTGGTGGGAAATCCTGAAGGAAAGTGGCAGCTTGCAAGACCTAGACATAGATGCAATGATATTGTTGAGATAGGTCTTAAAAGATAGAGGATGGGAAGATGTGAACAGGGTTCATTTGGCTGTGGATATGGGCCATTGGCGGGTTCTTGTGAATACGGTAATGAACCTTCAGATATCGTAAATTGTGGAGAGTTTATTGACCAATCGGGCAACTGTTAGCTTATTCGTTTCGTAGTCCTTCCCTCTTCTACCTCCTTGTTCACAGTAGGTGTCGAGGGTTTTTGTTTTCCACTTGATCACAATCACACACCACAGTCGGTAGGACTCCTCTGGACGAGGGATCGGCCCGTCGCAGAGACCTCTACCTGACAACACAAACACTGTACAAGAGACAAACATCCATGCCACCAGTGGGATTCGAACCCACGATCCCAGCAAGCGCTTGGCCACAGACCTACGCCTTAGACCGCGCGGCCGCTGGTGTTAGTTTATCATGCATGATTATACTCCGTGCAGCTGGATAGTTAAGTGGGAGGGTTAAGTAGGCTCTGAGGAATGCAATTAGACGAATTTGAAGTCCATAAATTACTGCGTAGTCTTAGCACTGCTTTTGTACTCCTGACGAGTAGGAAAATCGAGCTTTCATAAAGTACAGGGAACTTCTGAGAGATGTTGAAGTGCTGCAGACTCCTTGTATGTATTGAAAATTACTTTGTTTATCTCGTACCAGTTCAAAGCGTTCTCTTCACGCATTCATGGACATTACGTAACTGAATTGTTTTCTACAAGGCGATTGCATTCCCTTTGTCCAACAACACATGCCCCTAAGATGCTTGTTTAATTGTATAAAGTTCTTTTAAAATTCGAACGCGTTCAAGGACCTGTAAACTGCTCGTATCTGTGTTGTTGCTCTGCGCTAGATGGCTCTGAACACAATGTATCGCAATGGACATTGAGATCAGAAACAGCAGAGTTATTCCAGTTCACCGAGTCTGTGGTTTTAAAGCTCCTTTGTTTCAAAAAAAAAAAAAAAACAAGATATCTGGGGGATCTCTCCGACTCGCATTCTATCTACACTGCCAATAATATTGTGCAAATATAAACGCTTCTTGTGCATCTGAATATGCCTGTCTATACAGAGTGTCGCAAAAAGCCACTTGAGACTCGATGCTTAACGTGTTGCGTGTAGGGTCAGGTGATTTCTGCGACGCTCTGTATAAAACGTAAAACAAAGATTAGTATTAAAATGGAAGCGATAGTAGCCTGTATCATCATTTGATGTATACGGGCCATGCAAAGACTCAGGCTGTTCGTCCCCGGTCTTTCACCACCCTAGTCCAAGTTCGATTCCGGGTCAGTATTAGCAGTTAATGTATTTTTCGCCTCATAAGATGCTACAAGCGATACGACGCACCGTGTAGTTAGTTAGCAAGATATTTTCGCGGGTTTAGTAGCGAGTTTCTGGTGACTTTTTTTTTCATGGAAAAAATGCATTGTGTAAAGCGGGGCTTTTAAAATAAACATGACTCTGCCATTGTATATAATTTGTAAATAAGGGGGGGGATGTGATGTAGTGCTAATTGACTCAGCTTGTTGTTCGTCAGTACAAGAGTGAACAGTGTTTAATGCAAAGTAAGTTAAAAGAAGCATCCATAGCAGTTGTAAAAAAATAGTGTTCATGCTTGAAGATTACCGTCTTTTGTGACGTTGCCGACGTTTCGGATGAATAAGCGTCTATCTCCGCGGATCCCATTGGCCCGCGCATGAAACCAAATTAAGCACTTTGTATACAGTTAACCATGTCAGCTCTGTAGTCGCTTGATAAAGAGTTGACCATGTCAGCTGTGTATAAAAGTAGCTAATTTGGTTTTATGTCATATTGCTTTGGTTTATTCCCTGATGATGATCCCTTGTGGATCGAAACATGTAGGAATCTTCAATGTGATATTGTAATATAAATATCTAAGGAACAGTTCTCTTTTTTTTCGTTTCGCAGTCCTTACCCCTTCTACCTACTTGTTCACAGCAGGTGTCGAGGGTGTTTATTTCCACTTGATCACACTCAGACACACACCACAGTCAGTAGGACTCCTCTGGACGCGGGATCGGCCCTTCACAGAGACCTCTACCTGACAACACAAACACTGTACAAGAGATAAACATCCATGCCCCCGGTGGAATTCGAACCCGCGATCCCAGCAAGCGCTCGGCCGCAGACCTACGCCTCTAAGGAACAGTACAGTGCGTTTTGTTGGTCTGGTGCTGTGAACTCATTATGAAGTTGTCTGTTCAGACTTGTTTCATGGCTGTTCATATGCAGACTGGATACGCCCATCTGAATGCAGATTCATTTTACGCATACTCCATTCGGAGAAGTGCGTTATCTGTGTTCCATATGGATGCCATTTATTGGTTGAACAGACACTGTTTCGTTAACATGGAGCCGCGATAGCTCAGTCAACATATTTGTTACCCTACGGGCTGGACGACCTAGGAATCTTGGGTCGATTCCAAGCATGGACAAAAGATTCTTCTATTCTTTAAAGCATTTGGACCGGCTTTGGGGCCCACCCAGCATCCTGTTCAGTGGGTACATGAAGCTGACTACTGACCACATCTACTGCATAGATTAAGAATGGGTGGAGCTGTATCTCCACTCCATATGCATTCATGGCAGGCACAGAATTTACTTTCACTGCTTAAATTAATGTAATTAGATTTGACACAAATATTTGATTGTGCGATGCTTACGTGTCGCTAATGTTCTGTCGTACATTGTCCTGTGTCTGAGGTAGCTGTTTAATGTACACGACGTTTCGGGAGTTTACCGTACTCCCGTCTTCATGTGAAACGTTGTCGCTGTACTGACAAGCATTGTACTGTTCATTTGATTTTATACTGATCTTTAAAACTAGGGTTCTGAGGGGGATATTTGGACCTAAGAGAGATGAGGCAACATGGGAGTGGAGAAGACTACATAACGAGGAACTTAATGACCTGTACTCATCACCAAATGTAGTCCGGGTGATCAAATCGAGAAGAATGAGATGGGTGGGGCATGTAGCACGTATGGGGGAAAAGAGAGGTGCATACAGGATTTTGGTGGGGAGACCTGAGGGAAGGCGACCACTTGGGAGACCCAGGCGTAGATGGGAGGATAATATTGAAATAGATCTTCAATAAGTGCGATGGGCGGGGTGAATGGACTGGATTGAGCTGGCTTAGGATAGGGACAGGTGGCGGGCTGTTGTGAATGCGGTACTGAACTTTTGGGTTGCACAAAATACCCTGAATTTCTTGACTAGCTGAGGACCTGTTAGCTTTTCCAGAGCGACTCTGCTGCATGCAGTTAGTTAGTTATGCTGATCTTAATCAGTGACGGTTACTGGGATCTGATATGTGACCTTTTGAATATTAAGCAGTAATGCTGGTTACCACAACACCTAATGGAGCGTGACGTCAGACAAGAGAAACTTCGCCACAACGGTGTTAGTAGGACAAATTTGTCTGTCTGACCAGGTTTCCGTGACTTATGAGTGTACAAAGTAAAGAATTTAAGTAATCGGGTGATTGTGTACATATGCGTACAAGCTTGTGAACATATACAGGGTGGCGCAGAAGTTCCTTCATGCGCGATGTTCAACATGTTGTCTCTAGTGTCAAACGACTTTTACACCACTCTATTTGACAAAGCGGGGCACGCGGTGGTGCAGTTGGTTGAGGCGCTGCACTACAAACTGGGAGGTCACGGGTTCGATTCGCGACGGTGTCACTGGAATTTTTCATTGACATAATCCTTCCGGTCGCACTATTGCCCTGAGGTCGACTCAGCCTCTGACAGAAATGAGTACCAAGAATATTTCTTGGGTGGTAAAGGCGGCCGGTGCGTAGGGCTGACCTTACCATCTGGGAGCCTCAACCTCTTGGAACCCTCAGGGCCTGTCCAGGCCTGTAATGGGGTAGCTTTGCCTTTTTCTTTATTGGACACTGGAAGTTGAGTCGGATGTAAGTACATTATTCCGTGCTTGGGTTGGACTTGCCAGTCACCACTTGTCAGAGCCGTAGACTTACAATCTTATTGCAGATTGTGCTGTTATCTTACGTGAGTTGTTCCAATCGAACTTGGCAGCACACTTTAAATCCTCTCCCACTCCTCCGTTGTGATGTAAAGTGGGCTGGAACAGTTTAATTCCGTTCTCTAATACAAGTGATTACGGTGCAGAAGCGCTGGAATGGGTTTAACTGCCGCGGATTGGGTCTTGCTGATGTTCAGGATGGCATTAGAAACAAGGTCGTCTGTCGCAGCTGCATTTGAATGGAAAATACAGACAACGACAGAGAAGACTGACGCATTAAGGTAAATGTAGCTTGTGAAAGTTAACTGAAATTTTTAAGAGAAAGTTGTCATCAGGATTCTGCCTGGCACATTCCAATACACGACAGTCACCCGCCACGGTAGATGGTTTAGTAACGGTCGGAGATCAACAACAGTACAGCGAGGGAGAGACGTAACAGGCATTAGAAACATATATGAAAAGGAAACGTATAGAAGTGAAACACATTTTATTTCTTGGGAGGGAGGGTGGGGCGGCAGGGCGGGGTGAGGGATAGCGAATGTAAATCAACATTGAAGGTACCCATGTTTCGCCCGCTTGCCCTTCTGGTAGGAAATTTACGTTAGCGTGGTGGCAAGTGGTGACTTGCTGACTTGAAATTAGGATCGCGGAATTGTTGTTTAGGAAATATAATTTTGGAGGTCTTTATAGAGTAGGCGGAATAGTTTTGATGAATTTAAAGGAGGGTTACGTGGTTGAGGCGTGTAGAAGGGTCTTGGAAACTTCAGAACAAACCAAACATTTGTTTGAACCAGATAAAGGCTGAGAAAGCTTGAGGTATTTGGCGAATATTTGAGGAAGGCCACGAAAGACCTAACAGAGGGCGGTCCACCATACGGTATGCGTTCGAACTTGTGTTCTTGCGCATAGAACTTTGACCCTTCAGCACTAAACAGTGGGATTCGATATCATGACTGTGGCGTTCGTATTGAAGGTTGTTTACATGTCTGGGGATGTGCACTGTCATTCATACTCTGTCAGTTTAAACTTAATAAAAGGCATAAAATGTGTTTATGAGGTGCGTACAGGGTTTCGGCGGGGAAAACCACTATGACGACCTAAATGTAGATGGGAGGATAATATTAAAATGGATAGTCAATACGTCGGATGGGGGCATGGACCGGATTGATCTGGCTTATTGTAGGGACAGGTGGCGGGATCTTGTGCATTCGGTAATGAACATTCGTGTTTCATAAAAAGCTGTTATTTTTTGACTACCTGAGGAACTGTTAGCTCCTCAAGAAGGACTCTACTCCATGGAGTTTGTTGTTTAATTATTCTTGTACCGAAAGATATAAAATAATACATTGGTATTGTTGTTAAACTTTAATATTTTATATCTATGCATTGGTCCCAGAAACTTCTGTAACATTTCGATGTGTGTATTATTTGTAATGCATCTCCCTGAAGATGGTCACTCATATGGCCGAAACATGTAGGAAATATGCGGTGTGTATAATGCACTGTCATGTACCTACGTGCGTTTGTTGGTTTTGATATCGTACGTAATTGCTGAATGCACAGGTAAAGCACCATTTAAATACGTTCAGTTTTATTGTGCTGTACTGCTGGAAACTGAATTGTGTTCGAATATGCCGTCCTGGCTCTTTTGGGTTCGTGAACTGAAACTTGAATGATACAGGATGTTTTCGCTTAGAAATCTGATATTTTTCTGCTTTCGTCAGCGGGATGTAGGAATATTATCGTCAGTAGTCTACAGCAGCTCCCTCTCTCGTCCCTCGATACACTGTTCGTGCTCTCATTGCATTCGACATTCGGTTGATACAGTTTCGTGACCGTCATGTGGAAGGCTATGTTTATCTTGTCTCATTTTAAATAAACGTGACATTTTAGGTGGAATTAATTGGTGATGTTTTAATTTCATACTTAGAAATAAGTTTGCGTTACACAGTAATCATTTTGCAGGGACATTTTTTTTCTGGCCAGTGTCGTTTGTTATTTCCCGTATGCTCATTTGTCGTTTAAACCGCAGGCGATGGGTGTCCCGCCCACACGCGCTTTGCGGTAACCAGGCAAGTGACAAACGATGTTGGTAAGATAAAATAAAGACCCTATACTTTCCGTTCTGTATACCAAAAGTACAGTATAATGGAATTACATCTGCCGTATCCTTGTTGTGCATTCAGCGGTTGGTGCACATAACCATCCCTTTAACAGTGTACTATAGGGATCGCAGGTTTTATTTGAATTTACTGAGCCAATTGAAGAAAGCCGTGACGCGCAGAACATCCCCTGAAGCTGCAACATTAATAACAGTGATTTAAATTGTATTTCAAGCGTCTAACATTGCTTCGGAATTGACTGCGTTATTAAGAATTTGTGGTATAGTTTATTCCTTTGAGAAGCATATATATATATATATATATATATATATATATATATATATGGTCACATGATGGTGTTATGGTTAGTGGCGAATCTGGACTGTATTAGTTTGGTATCAGCGTCATTGTTTTCTGGTTTGGATTATCATTGACAGCTGTACGTGTGTTGAATGCTCGATTTTAACTTGGATTTGTCCTGTGTTTTCTCTTATCTATCATCTGTCTGTTATACCTACACTTTGTCATCTGTATTTCACTTTCTCGGGAGAGGTAGCCCACGTGATTTATCTCACAAAGTATTTATATTAGTATCATTTTTTATTTTATATTGTAGGCTCTTTCGTTGCTGCTTATTTATCAGAACTCGTGGATTCTAATTTGTTTCTTGCACGCACACACATACACACACACACACGCGCACGCGAGCGCGGGCGTGCGCTGTCTTGATTTCTTGTGGTGCACGAAGAAGTTTCGAGTAACTGTTAGAATTTGAAATGTCGACAGTTTCCGTTTAAGTGTCTTCTTGCAGTTCAAAGTCTTACAGGAATTTAGAAGGTAAGAGGGTAAGACTGTCGGCTAGTAATCGAAAGACACGGTAAGGTAGACAGGGGCTGTATCATTGGATTAGTTTGCAGTTGATTGAATGATGTAACAAATAAGACAGTTCCTTACAGGCTTAGTCGTGGAATACAGAAGTTAAGAAACTTGGATTTCGTATTTTTAACTGGAACACATAGGTCACTGGTCACAAACAAGGCACTGTCGGCTCCCTTCAGAGCAAACTACTGCCAAGGTCAACTTCAGTCTCCACAGTCACTAACAGTACATGCTGCGGGCAGGATGTATTGCTGTGTTTGGAATAGTATTATTCATATGACATGACGACTTAAGCATCATAAAAACGTCTAACAGGCAGAGTGCGTGCTACAGAGCTATCTACCATTCCGAA
This sequence comes from Coptotermes formosanus, assembly GCA_013340265.1. Lineage (NCBI taxonomy): Eukaryota > Metazoa > Arthropoda > Insecta > Blattodea > Rhinotermitidae > Coptotermes > Coptotermes formosanus. The sequence continues at coordinate 286,246 of BLKM01000814.1, forward strand.
TGCCCCTTTACTATCAGCGCACGCAACTATTTGTTAGTGCCCAGTTACCTTTCCCGTATTCAAAGTGTCTTTCCCGGACTGACAAGGACGTTGGTAAATGTCGTCACACGCAACAGGGGTTGCCGGTAATTAACCTGCCAGTAGTTGTCTTAACCTTGTGCTTTTACGTGCTTGCCAACGTGCATAATTATTTGCACGTGTAAAAAAACTAGAACTCGCAGTGTGTAGGGTGTTACAGCGAGAAGGAACTGATGGGATAAAACGTGACGCTGCTGACATCTCGTGTTGTCCTGGCGGAATTAGGCCTAACAATAAAGAACCGATGTTTTTCCCTGGAACACAATTATATATTTAAAAGTAAATAAACGGCTACATGTTTCGGCCTGTAGTTAAGCCATGATCAGGGTGTGCATAGATTACGCTATCTCTGCGAATAAAGTGTTAGAAGTAAAATAGGAAATGAAAGATCGAATACGCATACCTAAGTACACCTCCCCTCACCCGACTTCTAGACGGTAGACAGTGGGACTTAACATATGAAGTGACGTGTTTACTGTCGGAATGCTAGCCAAATAGTGTGTAAATTTTTACTTTTCTAACACATATGTGCTCTGTAGAATAACAACCAAGACACAATATCTGAATTACGTAAAGCCACTTTAATTAATATTTTTCTAACTGCCCATTTTAATTAAATAAATGCATTATTTTTAAGATTCATAAATTAGTAATTTGTTATTGTTGTGTACTGTATTATAACCTTGAATGTGTTCCATGTCCGTGCACTGTATTATACAAAAACACTAATCACCAAAAAATGCACAAAGAAAGTTTTATCGTCAGTCGTAACACACTCCTACATGTTTCGACCTTGCTGGGTCATCTTCAGGGAGAACTTTTTTTATCGTTACATTAAGGTTGCACTTTACAGTTGAGTGAGAATGTGCTGTTGACTGTGTAGTGCGTTGGTTTTGGAGGCGTGGACGCTCTGGGGTCCCGGCCTGCGGGCGCGGCCCGCGGAGAGTTCACGCCTCCAGTACACAGTCAACAGCACATTCTCACTCAACTATAAAGTGCAACCTTAGTGTAACGATAACAAGAAGTTCTCCCTGAAGATGACCGAGCAGGGTCGAAACATGTAGGAGCGTGTTACGATTGATGATAAAACTCTCTTTGTGCATTTGTTGGTGATTATTGTTGTTGTGTATTATAACCATTTACGTCTAGGATTCTGGTACCGTGTAATTATACCAGCATGACTAGTTATCAGCGAAACCCTTTGTGTAGCGTGTGACCTACGTGACCTCACCTGTTAATCCCATGCCCACTAGCGCGAGAAGAGAGTTTATTCTCTTTTATTTTATTCACAGGGCTACTTCAAGTCATCAGTTTAATATTTATGAAATCATTAATATTAAACAGTATTAATTGATGTAACAAGTTGAGGTGTGTTTAACCTTTTAAAGCGTAGCGGTAACTGTACATACCACCAGGTTTAACATTAAAAAATTCTGCGTGGTGCACACATTGCGTTTACGTGTTTTGTGTGGATCTCAGAACAAACAGCAACTTTTGCCTTATAAAACATTAAGAGATTGGTTTTTATAACCGAAGTGGAGAGTGTTTACAGCGCGGTACGCACTGAGTCCTTATATAAAACAGATACGCTTCGTCTTTAAAGAGTTAATAGTACAGTTGTAAATTCTGTCTTTTTTAATTCTATACGCAGCCTGATGATGGCTTAATTATAAACCGAAACGTGTAGCTTTCTACCTACTTTTAAATATATTACTCTGATTGACAGGAAGGCATTGGTTCTTTACTGGTATGGTAACAATAAAGGCTCTCGTACGTTTTTTAAATAGTAACTTACAGCAACGTGTATTTTCAGCAACACCGAAACATGTCGGGGCTTTTGCGAAGTTTTGTATACATTTTATTTTAATTTTGTGTACGAGTTTGTGAAAATACATGTTGTAATAGTACGTTGACGGAATGGACAGTTTTAAAATAGTAACTTACAGCTTTTAGTGTGGACCTGAATGTATTTAATGTTTTATAAGTCTCTATAAAACTACTGGGTGTTTGATACAATGTTTGTACAGGATAAACTCGAAATATTGTGTGTGTGCGTGCGTGCGTGCGTGTACTGTTACCGAACTGTATTAATACAGACAGCAGAACAATTCTAGCTAATAAGTTTAATAGCCCGAAAATGTAGTTCAGGAGGCTAACCCAACAGACTTTCTTCAGAAGCTAGTGGTTGCTCAGCGTTTCGTGGACCCTGAGGTTCATTAAATCCTCAACACAGTGCGCTACTTGTCTGTAAATTTGCGCCTTTTGAATCCTCTTTACAACCCTCGGACGTTGTCTATTTAAGATGTATTCTGATCGTTTAAAACTGAGTGGGAACACTGGGTACGGCCTGGTGTAACACTTTGCGTTTTGCCACAGTGTGTACCTATGTGGTTCATATGCCTGTCGGAATGGACGCCACTTATTTCCGTAAACTGCGTGCACCGGTTGGGTAGTCTGAATAGTAGAGACGGACTGTGCTCTCTGTGAGGTACGGAATGAATATACTTTTGTATGTAACATTATGGCTAGCGGTCTCTCCCATGCCCTTACTCGTTTCTCATCTGTCCCGTGCATTTCATGATTTGGTCGCCGTGTCACAACTTAGTGGCGGACGAGCATCGATAATTAACAGTTGTTGTATTGTTTGCTAAGTCGGTGAATTTTACGTCATTACAGTAAATTGCATGTGTGTGTGTGTGCGCGCGCGCGCGCGTGTATGTGTGCGCGCGAGCGTGTCTGTGCGTGCGTGGGTGCGCGTGTGTGTGCGCGCGTGTGTGCGCGCGCATATGTGTGTGCGTGCGTGTGTCTGCGTGCGTGCGTGTATGTGCGTGTGCGTGTGTCTGTATGTGCGTGCGTGTGCGTATGTGTGTGTGCGTGCGTGCGTGTATGTGTGCGTGTGTGTCTGTGTGTGCGTGTGTGTATGTGTGCGTATGTGTGCGTGTGTGTCTGTGTGTGTGTGCGTGTGTGTATATGTGCGTATGTGTGTGTGTGTGTGTGGTACGGAAATTGTTGTGCACGCACTTTCAATAGGTTCACATCAGCGTTGATTCAAAACCGTCAGACCGTTTTACGTTGACGGATAATTATGGCACAGTTTAATTTGATTAGTTTCTCGTTTGAAATGCTGTCGACTGTTTCAAACTTACATTAACTCTTTAAAGCCCCGTGGTTACTATGTGTATCACCAGCTTTTACATTCAGCAACTGTAAATTGTGCTCACATTATGTATGTATGGGTTTAGTACGATTTTCACAATAAAATGAAATTATTTCTCCGCGCAGAAGTAACAGGTCTGATTTCATAACCGAGGCATAGTGTGTTTACTCTACGGTACGGACTGCATCTTTAAATGTAATTTTGGTTCAGTTCTGTCTCCAAAGGGTCAATTGTAAGTGACAGAAACGCACAATTTTCGAGTTGCTGAACCACTACATTTACCAACAGGCGAGTTAAAACGTATCAATAAAATTTTAATTCTGGTATGTAACATAATGTCTGTAGACTGTATGTATGTATGTCACCATCCAAGCAGACGTTTATTGATGTGACTGTATGGGCCATCCACACTGCACTTTTATCTGTATTTTAAACTGTAACACATTTTAAACCATGCAGTTTTAATATTTAATATTTTACATGTGCTTTGGCTCACATAACTTTTGTGACAATTTAGTGTATTTGTTCTTCGTTACGCACCTCTCTGAGGATGGCCACATGAGTGGCCGAAACATGTAGGAGGTACTGTTACGTTTGCAGTAAATTTTTATAAACTTGTGTGCGTTTGTTGGTGTTAGTCGCCATATCTTGCTATCCGTGGATGTTTACTGCAAGTGCTTGTGACACATTGCAACGTGTCGGTGCTTTGTGGCACATTTTGCGTATGGCATCCAGATTTATTCGAGTGTAACCGAAGTCCAGTTCTGTGTGTCTCGTACTGTGACTGTGTGATACTGAATACACATCTTGAATGCGGCGTGTACGCGGACCTTTTTTTAAAGTTTCGCCTTCTTTTTTTTCCTGCTAATTAAAAAGTTCAAGTCCTGAATTCATTACATGCAGCTTTCGCCAGAGGAGTGTTCTAGAAGATGTTTGCTCTCATTAAATTGCTTGCTAGACTAAAATACGTCTGCGTCTAAGAAAACCTGTTCGTTCCTACCCATCTGTTACGCAAATTACTCATCAGTTGGTATACATCATACAGCCTGTGTATAGCCTAGCTTCTAACAGCCAAGATCATGTTGCCTGTGTATAGCCTAGCGTGTAACAGCCTGGATCATGTTGCCTGTGTATAGCCTAGCTTCTAACAGCCAAGATCATGTTGCCTGCGTATAGCCTAGCGTGTAACAGCCTGGATTATGTTGCCTGTGTATAGCCTAGCTTCTAACAGCCAAGATCATGTTGCCTGTGTATAGCCTAGCTTCTAACAGCCAAGATCATGTTGCCTGTGTATAGCCTAGCGTGTAACAGCCTGGATCATGTTGCCTGTGTATAGCCTAGCTTCTAACAGCCAAGATCATGTTGCCTGTGTATAGCCTAGAATGTAACAGCCTAGATCATGTTGCCTGTGTATAGCCTAGATCATATAATCCCTGTAGAGCCTAACGGGTAATGCCTTGTAACAGCCTAACTCATGTGATGTGTGCTGAACGTGCTCTGTGGATGGTTATTATTATCTTATTTCCCGAAACGTCTGTAATGAATGGACGTAACGAAGGTGAATTCCGACTCCTACACGCCACAGCCTGTGTCGCCTGCAGTGTTGTAATTTTCGTGCATAATTTTTAGGGGCATTACAGTATCTCGCTCAGTACATTATGACCACGAATTTCTAACAGCAGGTGTAGTTTAAGTTGTGTTCAAAGGGCGTGCGTGAACAAAACTGGCGAACGAGAAGCGTTTTTTTGTTTTCCCACTGTGAATGAGGCTTAGTAACTGAATCATACTGTCGAGTTAAAGGCGATGGATATTTAATGTGTTCCATGTCGGTGCACTATATTATACAAAAACACTAATCACCAACAAATGCACAAAGAGAGTTTTGTCGTCAATTGTAACACACTCCTACATGTTTCGACCCTGCTGGGCCATCTTCAGGGAGAACTTTTTGTTATCGTTACACTAAGGTTGCACTTTACAGTTGAGTGACAATGTGCTGTTGACTGTGTACTGGAGGCGTCAACTCTTTGCGGTCCGGGCCTACAGGCCGGGACCGCAGTGAGTACACGCCACTAAAAACAACGCAGTACACAGTCAACAGCACATTCTCACTCAATTATAAAGTGCAACCTTAGTGTAACGGTAACAAAAAGTTTTCCCTGAAGATGACCCAGCAGGGTCGAAACATGTAAGAGTGTGTTACAATTGATGATAAAACTCTCTTTGTGCATTTTTTGGTGATTAGTGTTTTTGCGATGGATAGTGTTGATCCCCCCCAAAAAAACCTTTCTGACTGCATGTGCCTTTTTTGTTTTGGTTTACCCGCTATCTCTGACGTCACCAATTTGCCACTTATATATATTTGCATGTGTTTCTTCTGGAGTGTCTGTTGAAGGATGTTTGCTTTACGACACTGTGTTTGTTTGAGGATATAAGGTGCCAAAGGGTAAATGCAAAATTATATGGGAAGCTATGTCAGTGTATTCCACCTGATGGTAAACACGCCCGGGGCGATAAGGTGGTGCGGCTTTGGATACGAAGATTTGTTTGGGCGCCAACGGGCGTGCTCGGAATTCTGACCCACCTCCTTAGCTTCTCAGTTGTGTTTTCTTTTCTGTCTTTTTCGATCCCCCGCTTTTCCATCGCCGTCATCTCTGCTATAGCACCTTGGGACTCATCCTGTCTGCGGATTGAGTTCTTTTGCGATGAAGATTCTCAAAGATTATATAGGGATTCATGCACGGCCGCTCTGACGTCTTCCTTTGTCAACACGTACGTGGGACGATGAAAGATTGTGCCCTGGTTTCCCATACCAGGTATTGTTACTCTGACAACCTTATTTAGATACACAGGACGTCTTAATGCTCCAGCAGCAGCATATATCGCCTTTGTCTCCTGGTAACCGATCTGTCAGTACAAAGCTTTCAAGGCGAAAGACGATGGCGTTTGCTTGTAGGGCAGACTAGAGAAACAATTAGTCCCTTTTTTCCGTGTCGCTGTGTGGGCGCTGAAAGTACACAGACTAGACAGACCGTGTTCTATTTTTATCATCGATAATATACAGTTTTCCTTACTCATACCATGAACGCATAGAGGGAGTGGAGGTGCTGCGCATCTGTTTCGTAACCTAGACACTAGATGGATGTAAGAGGTCAGCGTTATGCCCCAGTCGTTTCACCCCCAGGAAAGAACCCCGGTGCCCGTTGAATGGCAGGCTGGGTGGGGCCCAGAGTGGGTCCGCACGGACTGTAGAAGAGGAATATCTCGTTTTCATGCCGGGACTGGTTACAAAGAATCACTTGAGTCCTGGGGATCAGCAGTTTAAAATAAACAATACCTTGGTAATAAGTTGTGAAGTCGTGTCTGAAGCACCACGCCTTTGGAGGCATTACTAAGAGAATTATCGGGCAAGCAGAACTGCCACTGATGAGAAAACAAATTAAGGGGCTTTACTGAGAATTCGGAATAACGAATAAAGGGTGTTCCTGGAACAGGGATCTTGAAGTTTGATAAGACAGATTTAGCGTCAGCCCTAGACATAACAATGTATTCTTCAAAAGAGTATCGAAATATCCAGAGAAAATGAGACATGCGTCCAAGATGTTGTGGTGTTTTCAGGAATTTTTTTTGTTGTTTTTGTAAGTGAAGTCATATGTGGACTGTTTAGACTGAAACTGGACCGATAAACTGTAGATACGCCTGTATTTCTTCTGACCGATACAGTGATGCGAATTTTTGGAGGTGGTTTCAAATTCCAGTGCTGCCGTTGCTGAAACAGTGGTTAGCGGGAAGGTAATGGTGTGTGCTAGTGTGTTCCCTCTCTGCATCAGTTTGTATGTCGAAGCTTTGCAGAGAACTTGAGATGTCTGTGACAGGTTTCTCACTAAGCAACTCCAATTACAGTATAATAAACACAGTCTGGCACACCACAGCATATATTTATTCTGCACACTACACCATTCTACTGTAAGGTTGTGCCAATATACTGCATGTTTCGGCACGGCCGAGCCATCATCATGTACATGTATAAATGTCAAGAACACAGATCCTTAATCACATAATATAAAAATAGTATAAAAATATTATAAAAGCATTAGTGAAAACGTAACTAATCCACTGTTTTTTAGACTGTAAAACGATTCAGAGAAAAAACTGGAGTAACATAGCCCTAAGCTAATAGAGTGATTGATCCAACATCCATTCATATGCCGGGGTTTTTCCGTAGAATAATCGAATCCGTGTCAGAAGATAGTTCTCATTTAATCTTGTCGGTGAGTCCCAAAAAAGACTTCTTTCTTGTTTCTTTGAAAGAAGCCACACAGCCGCTTCTCTTGGCTGTCATTAAGTGTAAAAGGCTGGCGGAGGCGGGGTGAGGGTAAGCAGAAAAGCACAATTACTGCCGAAAACATCGTTACTTAGAAATTTATTTAAAAAATTGGTGGTTACTTGAATAATTTTTTACCCTACCGTAGGCGTGCAAATTCCATCTTCCGCTGCCGTTTCATAAATTTGGTTGTGAAAGCGTCAGTTTTCCTTCTAAAGCTACAAACCTGTAATTTTTACAGAAGGCCTATTGAGATGCACGTCATGGCCATAAAATCCGAATCCAGCCGCTGTATTGAATCAATATGTTTTGTATTTGAAAACATTTTAACTTTTTAAAAACGTAGCGTAAACTGTTTTATTTAAAGAACCAGTTCGTACCGCGCAGTAAACATTTGTCATCTCGGATTATAAAAACCAATCATTTTGTGTTATACAGGGCAAAAGTCGGTGTTCGTTCTGAGATAAATACAAAGCACATAAATACGCTGTGTGGGCAGGGTATACAGTTTTTGAATTGTAAACCTATTGGTGCATGAAGTAACCGGTAAGCTTTAAACGGTTAATAATTTTGAGTTTAAAGGTCGGTCGCCCAGCTTTTAGCTCGACACTGAGCTGCCTAGCTACCCGGTTTTTTTCTTAGTGGGACAAAACGTTGTAGTATTGTGATTAAACACTATAATTAGAATACTTTGGTAGTCATAGATAAGAGAGGTGCATACAGGATTTTGGTGGGGAGACCTGTGGGAAGGAGACCACTTGGGAGACGCAGGCGTAGATGGGAGTATAATATTAAAATGGGTCTTCAAGAAGTGGGATGGAGCATGGACTGGATTGAGCTGGCTGGGGATAGGGACAGGGGGCGGGATGTTGTGAATGCGGTAATGAACCTCCAGCTTCCATAAAATGCAGGGATTTCTTGATTAGCTGAGAAACGGCCAGCTCCTCTAGAAGGCCTCTGCTCCATGGAGTGAGTTAGTTAGTTAGTCATAGATGTGTATTAAATGTGATTTCTGTTCTCTTTCAGGTAAGGGGTGTGGCTTGGGCGAATCGGTGGTGCGTGTGAAATGTCAAGGTATGGAGGATGTCAGTATACTGCTGTAACTGTAGGTTTTAAGTTTGTTTGTTTGTCTGTCTGTCTGTCTGTCTGTCTGTCTGTCTTCACAGCTCGATCGACCTAGTGAATGCCAAGCAGAACAAATATTGTTACTGCATGTAAACTAGACGGAATATATTTCTTTAGGCCGGTTGCTTTGAACATTCCGATTCCTCTGCTGTGACAATATGTGTGTAAATCGTACATAAATAAATTCTGCAAATACGCTGCAGAATGAGGAACGATATGTTTATCAAATTGTAGCTTAAATATTAAAAAACGCCTTCAGACGTCCATCGTGAGTGTTAATTAGTGTTAATTTAGTGATCGGAGAGGTAAGATTTTTGCTTTAGTGTATTCTAAAATATGTTAACACCGAAGTGTTGTTGCTGAATTGTGCTTATGTGGAGTAGTAACTCTTTATTCGAAATTTCGTAGTACTTGCTACGTGTCCATTTGTATGGACATTCCAGACTCTCTCTGTTATGTGAACTACCCACAGGCCTTTGTGAGATGCACCTTCATGCATCATACTGCTGTGTAGTCTGTCACTAGCATCATACCATTATGTAGTCTGTTACTGGCATCATACTGCTGTGTAATCTGTCACTAGCATGGTACCATTATGTAGTCAGTCACTGGCATCATACTGCTGTGTAGTCTGTCATAGCATCATACCATTATGTAGTCTGTCACTGGCATCATACTGCCGTGTAGTCTGTCACTGGCATCATACTGCTGTGTAGTCTGTCATAGCATCGTACCATTATGTAGTCTGTCACTGGCATCATACTGCTGTGCAGTCTGTCACTGGCATCATACTGCCGTGTAGTCTGTCACTGGCAACATACTGTTGTGTAGTCTGTCACTGGCATCATACTGCCTTGTAGTCTGTCACTGGCATCATACTGCCGTGTAGTCTGTCACTGGCATCATACCCTCATGTAGTCTGTCACTGGCATCATACTACTGTGTAGTCTGTCACTGGCATCATACCATCATGTAGTCTGTCAGTAGCATTATAGTCTTATGCAGGCCATGGCTAGCACCATATTGTTGCAGTTTCTCACTATATCTGACGGCAGACTGCGCTGTACAGTGAACGCAGGAGAGTGTAGGCAACAAACGCCTACAGGACAACCGGCGCTGCGCGACTGATCGTTTGTACCGTGCATAGAAAGACTGACGTCGTCCGTTTAATGAGCGCAGCGCGTGTTTATGTAAGGTACAGCGCCACCCCAAGGTACGACACTGTAAGCGCGACTTTCCGCTGTTTGGGTAGGGATACGGCAGTATGCTGAACATGTTACAGGGACGGCAGAGGCAAAGAATGCACGCAGTGTGATGTACACGTAGAGTGAAGCGCCTGGTTGGAGATAGAGAAGGGGATGGCAGAATGAACTTAAGCTGTGAGGATGGGACTCGTGTTTAATGACGGGCTGTGGTGTCAGCTGTTTCGCACCTTCGGGTTGTATACCGCTGTGTTAGCGGGTTGGGTGTCAGGTGTTCCCTTTTGGATCGCGTCCGTGTTTAATACACAGCAAGACCAGTGTATGTATAAACGTAACACTGAGGCGCGTTCGCGTAACCATCGTTACCGTGGAAAAGCAATATTGCAAATTCTGAGTGTGTGTCTGTAGCCTTAGTTATCCAGCACGCAAAGCGCATGCGCCGTATTATATTGCCGTCTGTGGCCTGTCTGGTTGTACGATATTTTTGCACGTTATCTCATAAAAGGCACGATTTTCGGAGGAAATAATTATTGAACATAAAATGTGTGTTTTGATTTTCTTTGCAAGTTTTGTCCGAAACATTTCTTATTATAAGCAGGAATGAGCGAGATATGATCATAAATGTACATAGGTCTTCATGTAAAATATGCGTTATTGTCAGATTTTAATGAAAGTTGAATTTTCTCGACAGATGTTCGAAAAATATTCATATATAAAATTTCATGAAAATCCGTCTTCTGGTAGCCGAGTTGTTTTACGCGGATAGGCGGACATGGCGAAGCTTAATAGTAGCTTTTTGAAATTTTGGGAACGCGGTTAAAAATTGAAGTTTCAGCAGGTTAAAGCACGCGATGTAATGAACTGGTGTTTTATTCTTTTACGCCTGTTTTGTAGACGGGATCAAGAAGTTGTGTAGCGACTTTGCACGGACACAAGCGTGCGAATGAAGGCTGTGTAGGAATTTGTCGGACAAGTACGTCATTTGCATGAAGCGACGCGTCCATCATGTTAAATCCTGTTTGCGTGCCTGCCGTTACAGAAAACTGTATGCTAATTAGAAAGTAGTTAGGACTGCTCTGTCGCTCACTTCATTTTTTTTACCTCCATCCACTTGTTATTAGATGCAGTCAACTCAGGTGACCTGTTACCGGTATAGCGCAATTCCTGTCCGAATGACGGCTGTGCCATTCATTTTGTTCCGATAGGGAAATTCTCCTTTTTTAAACACAGTAATTACGAAACTGTGAAATTTTGTTTTTTGTGCTTTATGCTGCGTTTGTTTAAATCCATTCGGACGGTGATAACGTCAGTTGGTAGAGACACCAGGGTACGGGCTGCAAGTCAGAAAAATCACGGTTCGATTCGTGACAGGGACAAGAGGTTATTTCTTTTCTAAATACATCCAGACCGACTCTTAGAGCCGGTCTAGCCTTTTATTCAATGACTACTGGGGGCTCTTATTTTTCGGAGGTAAAGCGGCCGTGTCGTGAGACTGACGAGAATGAGTGGAACTATACGTCTGCTCCCCTATACACCTTCATGACGTGCACAGGGACGACCTTGCCTTTACCGTTACCTTTACCTTTAACCTCATTACTTCTTTGAGTGTTTCCGTCCCTGTGTCGTTACATTAAACCCTTTAAAGACGAAGCGTATCTGTTTTATATAAGGACTCAGTGCGTACCGCGCTGTAAACACTCTCCACTTCGGTAATAAGAACCAATCTCTTAATGTTTTATAGGGCAAAAGTTGCTGTTTGTCCTGAGATCCGTACAAAACACATAAACGTAATGTGGGCACCACGTAGAATTTTTTAATGTTAAACCTGGTGTTACGTAAAGTTACCGCTAGGCTTTAAAAGGTTAAACATGTAGCTCGGCGGTTTGTACGAATAAAATCGTTTCACGCCATTTTAATTTTATTTAATTTATCACAAACCGTGTACCTTGCTCGGACGGTTTATTGATTGGTTTTTTTATATTCTCGGCATGAGTGTCAATACTGATTAATGTTGGCTGTAATTAGCAAAGTGACAGTTAATTTATTTTGGTTTTATAACTGGTTAATTCAGATTCTCTTATATTATGCCATTTTAAATTATAATTAGGACACTAAAATCTGCTGTCAGAAGTGCGGCAATACGCTTTGATATTTGGTGGTTCGTTACAGAAAATGAATACAAGCCACGTGTGTTAATTCGGTAATTATATTTTAAAGAAATCGTACGGTGTAAAGCAAAAATAGTTTCATTGTTTAAAATGGAGTAGGTTTTTATGCATTAGGGTAACACGGATTGACGCTGTGAAGATATACGAGTGTTGAACTTTACCCGTCATGTCCTTGACCTTTAAACGCGATTTGCTTCACCGCGAGGATTGTGACGGGTCGGTCGAGTATCTTAATTGGACCCACATTAACATAACGTCGTTTACTCACAATCATTTGCTTTATATACCACTATGCTTTGGCAGAACCCTCCTGAATCACCCTGTATAAATGCATGAGGCATCATCCCAGAATTGAGTTAACGACGCTGTAACACGCAAAGGTTGTGTAGTGTTAGTTACAGATGAGTGAATGAGTGTGGAACTCTGGTGGGATCATACTGACAGAGGAACTGCGACGTACCGGGAGGAAAATAAAACCAGCCTGTCCTAGTGCCACTTCGTCTACCATAAATCCCCCCATGGGCTGCCCTGCGATTGGATCCGGACCTCCGCCGTGAGAAGCCCAAATTAATGTCATTTCTCTTAATGACGTGGAAATTTTCATTATCTTACTTTACCACTTCACCGTCTTCGTCATTTTGGTAGATATTTACATAAATTGAGTTCAGTTTTAATATAATATTGAAAATGACTCCGTAAGTAGGATGAAGTTCCTGTGCTCGAACTGCTGTATTCATGACACTTTGAAATGTGTACCGCACTGTGCCACTGTGCCAGTGCTACAGTTTTGTACATGATAAGTAATTTCTCTGGGAAGCTGTTTGCTGAACCGAAAGATATAAGCACAGCTTCAAGAAGGGACCTTTGCCTCTTTATAAGAGGCACAGGGTTATTGAACGTGTGCTGAATGGAGTGTTTAGGGCTGCACAGTAACCCTTAGGCTGAGGTGAAGGTGGGGCATCTGCTGACGGGGCCTAAAGAAGAAGAACAAGAAGAAGAAAAAGAAATAGAGGAAGAAGACGTAGAAGAGGAAGAAGGAGAAGAGGAGGAAGAAGGGGACGAAGAAGAGGAAGAAGGAGAAAGATAAGGAAAAGAAGAAGGAGAAAAAGGAGGAGAAGAAGAAGAGTCACTTTGTGTTACTTGTGAAGTGACGTCATACGTTGGCTGCAGTACTAGTGGTGTAAAATAGAAATTTTATGTAACGCTTTTGAAAAGTTGTGTGTTTGTTTTCGTCCCGCTAATAAACGAGGCGCGTTATCGCTAGGGAAGGGCTACGGGCGGCATATTAGCTGTCCTGTGCTTTACTTTCTGTAGCGTGTCTACACGTAAGGAAGAATGTAAGTGAAATCCGAACACAACAATAACAAGTTGCGTCATAAATATGAGAATACCGACGATACTTACTTGCAAAACAGGTTATAGTCAGAGAAAATTAGAAGAAGGCCCACTGCCACTGACTCCACGGAGCATAGTCTTTTCTGAGAAGCTAACGGGTCCTCAGCTAGTCAAGAAATTCCCCGCGTTTTATGGAACCCGAAGGTTCATTACCGCATTCACAAGCACCCGCCACCTGTCCCTATTCTGAGACAGATCAATCCTGTCCATTCCTCCCGATCCCACGTCTTGATGATTCATTTTAATATTATACTCCCATCCACGCCTAGGTCTTTCCCTGAGGTCTCTCCACCAAAACCCTGTATGCACCTCTCCTGTCTCCCGTACGTGCCACATGCCCCGCTCCTCTGCCACTAAACAAAACAGGGAAACAAACCAAATAACCCAACTGACCATAAACTGTAACGCACGAAACACAAAACAACTGAGAACAAACGAAGGACTCGGCAACACATATAGGTCTACTGTGCGCCCGTCAAAATGAACTGTAAACGAGATGTAATATAACGGACGTTGTTGTTCCGGCTGAAGAAATATTAATATTATCGCTTGAAGCTACGAGTAGGTCTACATGTGAGTAGAGGGTGTTACCGCTGGAAGTAGCTCCGAATGTGGTCGCATGATTATTTCCGTTATTTGCATGATACACAAGTAGCAAGAAACTGCCCACATCATTCTGTCATCGCCTAACCACGAACTTGTCACGAAATGTCGCATGCTACCGGGTGACTCGTAATGAATTCGTTAATTTTTTTATTCATATGTCAGCGGGAATGTGCTTAATCTTCTAACGCCCAGAGGTCACTGTACGTACCACCAGTTTAACATTCACAGACTCTACCTTCTGCCCACACAGTGTGTTTATGTGTTTTGTGTGGATCTCAGAACAAACAGCGATTATTTCCCTATACAGCATTAACTGACTGGTTTGTATAACCGAGACGGAGTGTGTTTACTGCGCGGTACGAACTGGGTCTTTAAATATAATTCTACGTTCTGCCCACACAGTGTATTTATGTGTTTTGTGTGGATCTCAGAACAAACAGCGATTATTTCCCCATACAGCATTAACTGGTTGTTTTTTATAACCGAGACGGAGAGTGTTTACTGCGCGGTACGCACTGAATGTTTAAACAGAATTCAGGTTAATTCCAGTCTTTAAAAAGCCGTGCCATGGCTCAGGCGGTATGTCGCCGGCGTCTCAACGCGGAGGCCTAGGTTGGATGCCAGGCCAGTCCGTGTGACATTTGTGGTAGACAAAGTGGCACTGGGACACCTTTTTCTCCGAATACTTCGGTTTTCCCTAGTCAGTATCATTCCACCGATACTCCATACCCATCTTCATCTACGTGTTACTGTTACCAGAACGAAAAACCGACGAAGTTTGCGAATCGTCCAGAAAGCAATGCTCTTTCGGAAACCGGGGAGCATTAGATGAAGTGAAGTACTTGCACGTATTTGTATATTATTCATCTCAGTGCATTAAATTAATGTTTGGCAAATTCAAGACCAACCAAATGCACAATATTCAATTATTTTTATTGTATTTTATTTCTGTTCCGACATGTTTCGGCGAAGTGCCGTTAACAAAGAGGTATACGTCAATTTTATCATATAAAACACTGAAGACGTGCTATTGATGCTGCTCTTAAAACCTTCTTATAATGTTAAACCCCTTCTTATAGTATTAAAATGTTAAAATCCTCTAAAATCTTGTAGTATTTTGTTTGTGTGGTTTTCTCTTGGTGCTATGGCCTTGGCTGGTAATTGTCGCTGTTCCTGGGGTCTGCTATCAGAACAGGAACGAATATATATGTGTGTGTATATATATATATATATTCAATGTATATATTAAAGTGTTGGCCCGAACACCGGTTTGCCTAGACCGTAACACGTTTGTGAATCATCCTGTGAAGCGAACTGGCTCTGGCAGGTACGGCTGGCCTTTAGTTAATCTTGGGGTAGGCTGGTGAATGCGGTCGAGTATTAAACGGAGCTGCAACCTTATGGACGTGGCCAATCACTCGTTCTATTAGGTCGGCCACTCAAGTCGGCAGGTCACATTTTATTGGTAAACTGGGGTACTTCTTCAGACGTAACTGGGCCAGCATGACTCTGGGCAGTAGACCCATGTGTCTCTTAGATGTGTGGTTCGCATGGCTTTCAACAGGAGGGCATGCCTAAATCTTTAAGGCCTCTCTGCGTAGAGGTTAGAGAGAGCGCGCAGACATACACCCACGTCCCTAATGAATTTTAGGGCTGTGTAATGTCATAGTCGATCAGACGTTCGGATTTAAACACCGAAGCCTGGTTTTGATCCCACGTCAAACTCTGTGGGATTTGTGGTAGACAAGCTGCACTCGAATAGATTTTTCTCTGAGTACTTACTGTTTCCCACTCACTATCTTTCCATCTGTGCTGCATACACATTTATTTCGAGATTTAGGTACCCTTGCGTATACTATCAAATTAAATGAGAAAAAGCACCTGAAGAAAACAACCAGTGTTGGAAAGAGCATAAGAACTAGTTTGTACGTAGGATCTTTGGGCTGTGAAACGAGAGACAGAAAACGTCATGGCGTAGGCGTGTAAGTCAAAACCCAGAGCGAGAGCTGACAACTAAAATAAATGTGTGGCAGATAATGTAGAATTTGAGATTAACGTGTCATTAACAGTGTAGAACTGAGGGTTAATTCAAGGGATGTGCGCTGCAGAAAACTTGGTGTTTGCAGGCGTACCACTTTTCTGTAATGTGACTCGGTAAATAAATTATTATTATTTATTTAGTTGCCAATAGAGACATTTGGCTGGCTACGTTAGTTGCCAATAGAGACATTTGGCTGGCTACGTTAGAAGCAACAGCCGGATCAGTAGGACAAATGAGCTGACCTATACTTTAGGTTTTAGGATGTGCTTACATACGAGTATATGGTATAGTGCTGGGTACTGTTAGTTTATGGTATAGTGCTGAATGCTATTAGTTTATAGTATAGTGCTGAATGCTATTAGTTTATAGTGTAGTGCTGAAGGTTATTAGTTTACGGTGTAGAGCTGAATGCTGTTAGTTTATCGTAGAGTGCTGAATGCTCTTAGTTTATAGTATAGTGCTGAATGCTATTAGTGTATAGTATAGTGCTGAATGCTATTAGTTTATAGTATAGTGCTGAATGCTGTTAGTTTACGGTATAGTGCTGAATGCTGTTAGTTTATAGTATGGTACTGAATGCTGTTAGTTTACGGTATAGTGCTGAATGCTGTTAGTTTATAGTATAGTGCTGAATGCTGTTAGTTTACGGTATAGTGCTGAATGCTCTTAGTTTATAGTATGGTGCTGAATGCTATTAGTTTATAGTATGGTACTGAATGCTGTTAGTTTACGGTATAGTGCTGAATGCTGTTAGTTTATAGTATAGTGCTGAATGCTGTTAGTTTACGCTATAGTGCTGAATGCTTTTAGTTTATAGTATAGTGCTGAATGCTGTTAGTTTACGGTATAGTGCTGAATGCTGTTAGTTTATAGTATGGTGCTGAATGCTATTAGTTTATAGTATGGTGCTGAATGCTATTAGTTTATAGTATGGTGCTGAATGCTATTAGTTTATAGTGTAGTGCTGAAGGCAATTAGTTTACGGTGTAGAGCTGAATGCTATTAGTTTATCGTAGAGTGCTGAATGCTATTAGTTTATAGTATAGTGCTGAATGCTATTAGTGTATAGTATAGTGCTGAATGCTATTAGTTTATAGTATAGTGCTGAATGCTATTAGTTTATAGTATAGTGCTGAATGCTATTAGTTTTTGCCACAGTGCTACAGAGTGGGCTGCCATTTCAGGTAGGAAGGGAAATGGTGCAACTCCATAGATGCAAACATTGCGGTTGTGCTGAGTTGGGTTTGCATGTTCGCATTAATTTGTTTGGAAAACTTGCGTAAATCCCGCTGAAATTTCAACGGTAAAGTTTGACAACTTCCGGCTGTAGCTGCGGCTCCAACACATAACCTTCTGTTGATCCAATCTCGTATCTGTAATTATCAGTGGGCTAAACTCACGATATAACCACTGGATACGTACTGTGAACCGGAAAACACATGGAATAAACGGTGCTGTTAGGCAGAGGCAGCCTTATTCGGCAGTGGTTGGCACATCTTTATGGACGGAAGGATATGGACGTAGGAACACGAGCCTTTTAATGGACGGATATTGTTATCGAAATGTGTGATTTATTTATCATTAAATCAGAAATTTTTGTTACATCTGTTCATGTGTCAGATATGGGATTCCTAACCTAAAATAGGGGGTTGAGGCTGTATAGTGTATGCTGTGAAGTGTGTTAAAACTAAAGAATAAATTTATAAATATTATCAACTGACATGCAGAGAATACTGAAACAGTGAAGTCACAGTTTATCCTGTTAAGTTTCACTGGTAGCGGGCGAGAATAATTTTCATTGCTTCTCACTTTTAAATTTTTGGTATTTTATCAGAAGAAGTTAACGTTTATGCGCGATCTCAAGCATCCGCCGTGTTGTAAATGAAATATTGCCTCTTCTGGAATGTCATGTAGCGTTGGTTGGTAGTTACCGACGTTTCGGGACCACATCTCGGTCCCATCCTTAAGGGTCAAGAGTAGACGCTTTAAGATGCGACCGATACGTTGTCCCGAAACGTAGGTAACTAGCTGCCAATGTACGCTGAATAACATCCCAGAAGAGCAAAGATCTCGCGTTGTATTTAAGAAACGTTAGCTTTATTTTAAGGCCTCTGAGGTGATGTTCTGGTGTTCTGGTGTAAGTTACACAGGAATGGAGACCGTCAATAAGTCACGGTGTTTGTTGTGCAGCCGTGTTAATTCGGTAGACTCTGGCCTGTCGAACGTCATGTGAAATCGAAAGAAACGTGTAAAGTTACCCTTATAGACGGCATACTTGTACTGTTGTGAGATCAGCAAATTAAACACAATAAAATACCGTTCTCACAACTCGGATTTAAAATTATTATTTATAAAATACTAGGCTACCACCTAGGTGGTCGAAAATGTTTCGACCACTTCGACCACCTAGGTGGTCGAAACATGTAGCCTAGTATTTTATAAATAATAATTTTAAATCGGAGTTGTGAGAACGGTATTTTATTGTGTTTAATGTGTAAAGTTACGGTGATGTTTCGCCGCCCGACCGAGCGGATTTAGTGAGTAGCGTATTACAGTAGCATTCCTAGTGGTGTCCGTTGCGAGCAGTACGCAGATACTGTATAATCCGTGTAATGCCGCCGGAGTTATTGATATTTATAGGGGGTATTTGAGTCTCACTTAGGGTGTAGTTGCCTTGTGCTATTACCAGGTACTTTCGGAATAAACCGCAACCACAAATTTCTATCACGATGTAATTGCCGCACGTACAGCTGTTTAAGTGAGAAATCGTACGGCAGGGAGCAAAGGCTGAAGCTACAGATTAAGGTCTTTAGTAATGGGACGCCGTTTATATTGGTAATTAATGAAGAGACTTTCGGAGAAGCTGGACGCCTCCGTCTGCAGTCTAATCCAAGAAGAGAGGGGCGCACAGGAATAATAACTGCCATTTTATGTTTGCTTGATGCCGTCTGCTGTGTTTATTTGACAGAAGTGAACCAATGTAAAATTTGATTTTCGCGACTGTCATTTGCCTATTAAAGCACAATATCATGTTATTTTTGTTAACTGATATGACCTGTCACTATATGTTTCGGCCAAAATTAGGTATCATTTAGTTAATTACAGATATTTCTTTATTCCAAATACACGGAATCTGACTGGGTATATACATGCGTTTTAATCAGTCTCTCTGGAATTAGAAATGTCTGGAATTTGCTCGATAGTGGCTAATCTTAGGGGAAGCATACATACATACATACATACATACATACATACATACATACATACATATATACATACATATATACATACATATATACATACATATATACATACATATATACATACATATATACATACATACATACATACATACATATATACATACATACATATATACATACATATATACATAATACATATATACATACATATATACATACATACATATATACATATTTACATACATGCATACATACATACATACATACATACATACATACATACATACGTACTTGTACATACATACATACGTACATACATATATACATACATACATACATACATATATACATATATACATACATACATACATACATACATACATACATACATACTTGTACATACATACCTATATACATACATACATACTTACTGGTACATACATACATATATACATACATATATACATATACACATACATACATGCATACATACATACATACATACATACATACATACATACATACATACATACGTAATAATACTTGTACATACATATTATATACATACATACATATATGCATAGATACATACATACATACATACATACATACATACATACATACACACATACGCACATAAATACACACACACGTACATACATACATACATACATACATACATACATACATACATACATACATACATACATACATACATACATACATACATACATACACACACACATACACACATACGTACATACATACATACATACATACATACATACCCACATACACACACATTCCATGGATCCATAATTTTGTCACAAACAACAGAATGTGTAATAAGTCGTAAACATACAAAAACATACAAAAATGTACATTGCAAAATACTTTAAACATTTTATGTGCAGTCTTGGAGGTCATTATTACAGTTTATCAGTACACATAAGAAATTCATCTACAGAGTAAAAGCAGTGTGCATTTAAGTATCTTCTTAGTGCTACTTTAAATTGTGCCTTTTCATTCTTAAGATTTCTGACACTGTATGGTAAACTATTGAAAATTCTGATGCCGGAACAGAATGCACTTTTCTGAAAACAAGATAGGTTGGCAATTGGTCTATGCGGACGATGCTTATTCCTTGTATTAATACTGTGTATTGATGGATTTGTTTGGAAATTTTCGTGGTTATTAACAAAGAAGTTGATTAATGACAGCGTGTAGTTACAGTGTGCGTCAGTTTATACTGGTTTGTGCAATAGCTCTGGATGTTGGATTTTAGATGCTTTTTCCTTAGAAGAACTCTTCTTTGAATCTGATTAATTATTTCGAAGTTACAAGGTTCCCAGATGAAATACAGATATTAGCTCTGATTTAGTAGACGCTGCAAAGTGTGTTTTCCACCTCCCCCCCCCCCCCCTGCAGTCTGCCGCATGGCATTTAATGCTAAATCATCTTGTTAGAATTATGTTGGAAAACTTCAAAATCAAATCGGAAAGTTGTGTGGTTCATCAAATTTCCTTTTCCCCGTGAGCCAATCTGTCCGACCCAAACCTGTAAAATGCAACTGTACACCCTTTGACGCTGTCATAGTGAAAAAAAAATCTGGGATGAATAAAATATTTTTTAATGTGGGAGGCAGCCTTTGTAGGTCGGTTGAAACCTGGTTAAAGCATTTGTTACTGCAGCACAGCTGTTGGCATCTCATGCTGCAGCGTAGATCAACCGGTTGCATGAACTTGATTAAATGGGTTGTCTCTCAAAGGCTTCTGTCACAACACAAAATGACTAAAAAAGGCATTTATCCCATATATTCACTTCGGTGTAATAACGGAATTCGTGTCGGTTAGAGGTAGTACATGGATCCCGAATAACATGAACCGTCTCGTCGTAGTTCTGACACTGTATTCTGAGCGTGGTATCTCCAGTTTGTATGCTGTATATCAGAAATTGGGGACAGGCCTTTAGTGATGACATTTATCACATGCATGTGAACGCAGTATCAGGGGTGTCATGTTCGTGCAATTTGCTTCTTATTTTCTTTGTCATAAATTTTCTGGATTCGGTAGGCAAATTGTTTCGTTTCGCAGTCCTTCCCTCTTCTACCTACTTGTTTACAGCAGGTGTACGGGGTTTTTATTTCCACTTGATCACGCTCAGACACACACCACAGTCGGTAGGACTCCTCTGGACAAGGGATCGGCCCGTCGCAGAGACCTCTACCTGACAACATAAACACTGTACAAGACAAACATCCATGCCGCCCGGTGGGATTCGAACCCACGATCGCAGCAAGCGCTCGGCCGCAGACCCACGCCTGAGACCGCGCGGCCACGGGGATCGGCGGTAGGCAAATTGTTCGTAGTTAAATTACAGTGCAGTTCATCTCGTTGTGCTGTGGCGCATGAATATTAGCAAGTGTGTTGTCAAACGCAACAAACTTTTATGAACTTCATCAGTGAATGCTACATGTTCCGCTCTTACAGACAATCAGGCAATAAAATACGTAATTTAAAATATAAGTGCGTGGACATAGAAGTCTTTAGAAATTTGCACACATATGTAGCGTATTTATGTTGTAAATAATGTGTTTTGTTGCCTGATAGTGGTGTGTAATACCGAAACATGTAGCATTCACTGATGAATTTAATAACGTTTGTTGTGTGTGAAGGCAATACACATAGTGTCTCCGTAACTGAAACTCCGTTTTGTTTGCCTGTCTCATGCTGCTGTGTGTGTGTGAGATAATTTAATTCAAACATGTGGAGTCTAATTTCTTTATGTTGTATGGAATTCGTTAAATATCTTTCTTAGGGCAGCAGAATCGATAAACGTCTTTCATTTTGAAATGCCCTTTTGTTTAAATATGTTGCTTGTATTTGTATATAGACATGTTATTGAAATGACATTCACACATGATGGCATTATCGAAATTTTTAGTATGTCATTGTTGAATCTGGCGCTTTTGTTTCGAGATTACATAATCTAAGTTTAAGATTATCTCATTGGTGCTGATGAAGGGATGTGTACTGCAGAAAACCTGGTGGTAGCAGGTGCAGCCATTGTACGTAGTATATGCGAGTGTATACAGGTCTACTTTGGACTGAGCAAATAAAATATTGATAGTCAATTCATTTTTCTATCCTTTTCTTCCTTTGTGTGTCTTTATTGCTGTATTTTTTTGTGTATGTCTTTCACTTTGGTTTTCCTTTGTTTAGCTTGCTTCAATACAAACTCTCGTGAAAGGAATTGTTAGAAAGCGGATAACACGTGGTTTATCGTTAATCTGAAACCTTGAGGGCTTACTGTCAGTGGACACTGTGCCAAATGAAAGGCTGGCTGTGCCAGCAGCACGACTCCCAGGTTAAGGCTTATTGAATTACCGGTCGTCACGGTTATATTCCGTTCTCTCAACCGAGACAGTTCCGATGAATTATGATAGAGGACAGTTCAAATAGAAGATTCAAACACTGATGAAGTAGAACGCCGAACAAAGGAGAATGAGCGACATCGTTCTGCGCTTGGTGAGCAGGACAACTTGACTCCTTTCACTGCTGGTTGTCGGGACAACGGGGGGGGGGGGCGGAATGTTTATGAATGTCGTGTGTTTATTTATGAGCTAATTTACTGAAGCCTGTCATTATTTGTCATGTGAAGTTGATATGGGTGGTTGGTTGTTAGGTGTTGCGGTTTGTTCGGCGTATGTCTGCAGATCTGGGAATCTCAGACTGTTGGGGGGGGGGCTCTTCAGTCGGATTTTAAACTGAATTCCATGTGATTGACGACCCAGAATGTCAGCCAAAGCATTCGCATGTGGGGGACTTGACTGGCAAAGAGAAATTGGCAATAATTATGGGTTTTGATGGTCTCTGTTCCACTTTTTGTATTGCTGTTGTTATGCTGGCTGCAGGCAGACATTCCCTGCGATTCTGTTTGTATCAGCGTTACTGTGTCAGGGGCAGGACAAGGCAGGACAGTCGATTTGAAGTACTCATGCAGGTCTAGTTTCATTTACTTGCGGTGTTTTCTTACTGGCAGAGCAGTAGTTACGCTGCCATCAGTCCAGTGATGTTGGTCCCTTTATCCTTAATCGTCCTAATTTCGTTTAGATACAGTTCGTATTTTTGAGAGAATATTAAATAATTTTACTACTACTACTACTACTACTACTACTACTACTACTACTACTACTACTACTACTACTACTACTACTACTACTACTACTACTACTACTACTACTACTGCGGCCCGGGACACTCGTTCGGGGCTGAACGGTCCGGGGATCGAATCCCGGTGGAGGCGAGATTTTCCAAACGCATCTATACCCAAACGCGTCCAGACCGGCCCTGGGGCCGACCCAGCCTCCTGTACAATGGGTACCGGGCCTTCCCCGGGAGTAAAGCGGCCGTAGCCTTGACCACCCACCCCATGTAGCGCTGAGGTTGAAGAAAGTGTAGAGCTGTGCCTCTACTGCCCCTCTGTGCCTTCATGGCCTGTTGTAGGGTGGACTTTAACTTTACTGCTACTGCCACCGCCACCGCCGCCGCCACCACCACCACCACCACCACCACCACCGCCACCACTGCCAGCCCCACCGCCACCACCACCACCACCACCACCACCACCACCACTGCCAGCCCCACCGCCACCACCACCACCACCACCACCACTGCCAGCCCCACCGCCGCCACCACCACCACCACCGCCAGCCCCACCGCCGCCACCACCACCACCACCACTACCACTGCCAGCCCCACCGCCGCCACCACCACCACAAATATGCTGAAAGAAATGCACACTTCGAGTTGCTTTTTTAATCTCCGTCTACAGCAAGAGCAGAATTTTCTCGCTCATCGATTGAGCTCTCTTAGGATTTCGCTTGTAGAGGGGACGGTCTGTGTAGCAGCTTTTAAAATCCATATTCAGTTCAGATAGTTTTATTTGAGCATGTCATCTCTTGCCGTAAGAAAAATAATGTAGTGGCGTGTGACGGGCTATTTTTACAAATCTATATTGGTACATTCGTAGAATAAGGGAGTTCTGTTGTCTTGTTTGAAGCCTAGCCTATTTTACGTTTGTTTCTGATGCATTAGTAACGCTAAGGGACACTTGCAGCTTACGTATGAATGGGTTGGGAAGTTAACCCAACAAGCCTTTTAAAGACACAAGGTGTGGAACAGCCTTAAGGAGGGCAACATGAGTGCTAATGTGTACATTGCAGATGGAAGATGGTGAAATGCGTCATTCTTAAAAGTAAGAAGATTAAATATAATAAAACAGGAACAAGGATATATTTTACGCTGTATCTACAAAGCCACTAAAATTTATCACAGTCGCTAGTTTATTAGGATTTGCCCTCTGCTCTATGTTTATCTAAGATAAATGTGTTCGTTCTTTCATTTTTTTGAAAATAGTTACAACGAAAGTATGTAAAGACACACATTTGCAGAATACGTTATGCAAAGCGTTTATCGTGTCCATCTAAGTAAGGTGTTCGTAGTGCAAGTCTTATGCAAGTGACGCAGTCAAGTGCTTTTATTAGGTTTCTGGTGTTTGGTTCGCTTTCTTTCTTTCTTTCTTTCTTTCTTTCTTTCTTTCTTTCTTTCTTTCTTTCTTTCTTTCTTTCTTTCTTTCTTTCTTTCTTTCTTATCTGACGTTCATTTAAGAAGAAGCATATGAAAATTAATGTCGTTTGTGATTCTGAATGTGAGATAGGCGGGGTATGTGGCACGAAAGGGCGACAGGAAAGGGTCATACAGGGTTCTAGTGGGTAGACCTGAGGAAAAGAGATCAATTGTAGCTAGAGCAGTCCAGTTCACGTCCCATCCTATTTCTCGTAGATTTATTTAATATTATTTTTCCATCTACGTTTAGGTGCTCCAAGCCGCCTCTTTCAAGTTTCCACACCAAAACCGTGTATCCACCACTCCTGTCTCCCACATGTGCCACACATCTTGCCCGTATCATTCTTCTGGATATGAACGGCCGGGTAGTATCTGTTGAGTACACATCTTAAAGCTCGTCACTACGTAGTTTTATTCAGTCCCTCTTGTTCTCATTCCTTCAGTAACGTGTTTTTGAAAGCAGTTTCTACGCAAGATGTGAACAATGCAGTTGGCCAAATCTGTTGTCGAGTCTTCGGACTTTATTGCGACCTCCTGATAGAAGGCGGTGTTCTGTATTCCTGCGATGAGGTCTGGAATAACCACTAATAATTATGGGGGCACGCTTATCCTAGTCTTTTGGGGCCGCGCGACCGGTTATCGACGCCACTGGTCGGAGTTCTTTTTTTGTCACTGAACGCGACTATGCAGCTGCACACTTGTAGGCGTTTAGTGCGCTGACCGCTACTGACAATGTTCGCCTTACCGATGAGATATGGATGTCATTAATATAGCTGATTGATGGCGCAGTACGCGTTGTTTTTTGATCGATGCCTTTCCTGATGATGTTACGAAATAACATAAACTAGTGCTGATATCGGCCGTGCCTCGTGTAGAGACAGACGGCATTTGGATGTCACATTTGTCTAACGTTTACGAGACTCATTAATCAGACGTAGGGATTTGAATTGTTTGGCACCAGGTTCGATCCCTGGACTTAATTCAGGAATGAGTAGCCGACCATAATCGACGGCGCTGAAGTTTTATGAGGAACTAAATGGTAGTTCCTGTCAGATGTTCCTCTTAACCCTTCCCCTTCTTCTGCCTTTTCTGACCGCGTCATACTTCTTGACTGTGCTTTTAACCTCGGTCCGTAAGTTGTGTATCATCAGGTGGAACATTTAAAACGTATATATATATACACTTTAATGTTATATATATATTTATACGTATATAAAAGATGCGTTTCACATGGAGTACCTCGTCAGATTTACACGTCAGCGGCGCCAGCTTCAAGACAACAGACGATTTGAATACAATTTTAACTCATTTTATCTACCGATAATCTGCTTTTTGTACAAATATTGAGGTACACTCCGTGAGGATGACCCACCAAAAAGGGTCGAAACATGCCGGAATTCTGGCACTTTACTTGTAAAATCTTTATATTATAGCGTCGTTCATTTATTGGTAATTTCTTGTATGTAGGAGCAATGCAAGAGTACATTTTTATCTACTAATGTGCATTTGTTGGTTTGGTCAATGAATGCAGTAAAACAGATATGATTTCCCTATACATGACTAAGTGATTGGTTTTTATAACCGAGATGCAGTGTTTCCTGCGCGGTACGGACTGGGTCTTTAAATATTATTGAGGTTGATGTTCATCTTTAAATGTTTGTGTCATTATTGCCGGCATGAAAAGAGATCTGTCAGTGTCAGTGAAAGGTCTGCATCTTTCCAGTACTTTATTTTCTGTGTCCTGTTGTAAATTCTTCTCTATATTTAAATACAGTTATCACAGCATCCGCTTCCGTGCAAACCGTACCTTTCCGTTGAGTATTCTGCCTGTATGCTGACAGCTCTACCTTATGTAACATCCAGTGCATTTATCCCTCTAATTTCCTCAAACATTCGCACCCGCTGTTTCACTAATCGATATGAAATGTGTCTGGTAATGGTTTGTGCTTTCATTCCAACACTGCATCCGCCCTTGTGTTACGCAGCATTTGCCAGGGTAAGTGCTTGACTTTGCACCCTTTCTTCATCTCTCTCTCACCCCCGTTTGGCGTAAGAGTAAATATTTTCACTGGATCCGAACTGTTTTCTCTCGGAAGTAAACTCGGCTGTACTTTTCCCCTCAGTGGTTGTGCTCTTTGGCGTCTCAATAACAGCGTCCATTACTCGCGGTTCCTTGCTCCGCGTCCCGACATAACGAACATAACGTTTAGTTACATGTCGAAGATGTAGCAGCACGTAGTGTTGTGACTGTTCCTCAACATACTTGTATGTAATTTAGAACAAGTGACAGTTTACGTGGACTGTGATATGTAATACGTCTTTGTTTTTCTGTTTTTATCCCATTCAAAATGCGGAGGATTTGTTTATATAGCGACGCTTCCTGTATGTCGGAGTATATAGTGTCCGTTGTAGGATGCTTGCTTGTGTAGACACCAATTAATCGTGCAAATAACCCTTCTGTATTACAATCCACAATCGGCTACATGTTTCGGCTATGTTAAACCGTCCTCAATCTGTGTACAGCAGTATAAGAAGAGAGTATACCACTGTGTACGTAATATTTTTAAAACGTAATGTTTCAATTCTTGTCGCATTTGTTGTATTCATTGTGTGTATATATATAAAGACGGTAAGGTTCGTTTGTGACATCACGATCTACCGAATGACCGAAATGGTCTTTTCAAGACAGACATTTTTAGGATGTTTATGATTCGGCGTTCATGCGGTCTCCTTTGTTTTTATTAATTCCTTTTCAAGAAATTGTTTTTTTAACAAAAAGCTAACGTTAAGAATTTACGTTGCTGCCTCAATCGGAGGCCAAGGGAAGCTAGCATATTTAATATCCTTTCCTTAGCCTCCGCTTGAGGCAGCACTGTCAATTTCAACATTTTGTTTCCTTATTTACACGTTGCTTATGATACGCTGAACTCCGAAAGAAATTACCCAGCATCAGGCATCAGTAACTGAACATTTTAAGGTTAATTAAGACTAAGATGCCGTAATTTTTGTTGATTAAGTGTTTTATTCTTTTTGCGTACGAATTATTCGCAGGGGTACAAGTGGTATGTATAGTGTATTGTGTGGTGTAAGGGTGACTACCTAATTCATCTGGCTGAGGACAGGGCCCAGCTGCGAGCTGTTCTAAACAGCGCAGTGAACCTGCGAGTTTCATGAAAGGTGGGTAATTTATTGGCTGAGTGTCCTGCCTTCCCAACACTGCACGATTCAGTTGGTTATTCCCAATATGGAGGTCAGCGCAACGCGTAATATCGCAGCTGTCGTACCGTCACCAGAAGATACGGTGGATATTGCTAACAATAGCTGGGCAGAGTGTGTGATATTTTAGACGTATTCCGTGGTTAGACATTCACACCGAGACGCACGAAGGTGGGTAAAATTTTTCAAAGTTTATAAGCCGGGAGCAGATTCGGATATATATATATGTGTGTGTGTGTGTGTGTGTGTGTGTGTGTGTGTGT
>BLKM01000814.1:315008-513692 GCA_013340265.1 Coptotermes formosanus
TGTGTGGGTGTGTGTGTGTGTGTGTGTGTGTGTGTGTGTGTGTGTGTGTGTGTGTGTGTGTGTGTGTGTGTGTGTGTGTGTAGAAGGCCTCTGCTGCTTGGAGTTAGTTAGTTAGTTAGTTAGTTAGTTAGTTAGTTATTTAGTTAGTGAAACTTGGTCTGTCACACTGAGGGAGGAACAAAGGCTGAGGGTGTTCGAGAATAGGATGCTGAGGAGGATATTTGGGCCTAAGAGGGACGAGGCGAGAGGGGACTGGAGAAGACTACATAACGAGAAACTTAATGATCTCTACTCTTCACCAAGTATTATTCGGGTAATCAAATAGAGAAGAATGAAATGGCCGGGCATATAGCACGTATGGGGAAAAGATAGCTGCATATAGGACTTTGGTAGGGAGACCTGAGGGAAGGCGACCACTTGAGTGACCCAGGCGTGGATGGTAGGATAATATTAACATGGATCTTAAAGAAGTTGGATGGGGACATTGACTGGATTGAGCTGGCTCAGGATAGGGACAGGTGGCGGGCTCTTGTGAATGCGGTAATGAACTTCCGGGTTCCGTAAAATGCGGGGAATTTCTTGACCAGCGGAAAAACTGTCAGCTTCTCAAGAAGGCCTCTGCTCCGTGGAGTTACACACACACACACACATATATATATATATATGCCTAGTAATTGGAACGTACGCACACGTGGTTACTCTTGCGGATGTCCCTTAGACACAGTCCCCTAAGTATTTTGCTGTTATTCTTTGAAGAGTGCATTTAGATTTCCCAAACAGAAGTGCAGAGCAGACTGTCGTACTGGACCGAAAGGCAGTAGAAGTGAAGTGCAAGTTATACCAACAAATGCACTGTTATTATTTAGTGTTCTTATATTACAGTGTTATGTTCCAACATGTTTCGACCCCCTGTTGGGGTCATCTTCAGGGATACATTTAAAAGTTAAAATCACAAACAGAATGACAATACTTTGTTATAAAATGTGTAAAAAACAGTTCTGTGCTGGTCACTTATGGATTCTTGTTTTTGTTACTCTGCTTCAGGAGTTGGATGTTTTTGTGCAGCCGATAGGAACAGTACTGCTTTTTGTACATTTTATAACACAGTATTGTTATTCTGTTTGTGATTTTAGCTTTTAAGTATATCTCTGAAGATTACCCCAACAGGGCTCGAAACATGTTTGAGCATAATATTATAATATAAAAATATATTAATTAATAACACTTCATTTGTTGTTATAATTTGTACTTGGTTAACCTTTTAAAGCCTAGCGGTAACTTTACGTACCACCAGGCTTAACATTAAAAAATTCTACGTGGTGCCCACATTGCGTTTATGTGTTTTGTACGGATCTCAGAACAAACAGCAACTTTTGCCTTATAAAACATTAAGAGACTGGTCTTTATAACCGAAGTGGAGAGTGTTTACAGCGCGGTACGCACTGAGTCCTTATATAAAACAGATACGCTTCGTCTTTAAACGGTTAATAACTATACGCGGTATGACTAATATAAAGCATTGGATATCTACTGTGTGTGTGTGTGTGTGTGTGTGTGTGTGTGTGTGTGTGTGTGTGTCGCCCTTTGACCCTAGCGTTACCGACGCGGTGCCTCTACATTCTGTCGTTGTAAGGAATATGGGTCACTTCCCTTGTCACTCGAACGCAGGTGTAAGTTTGTCGATTTTCGTAAATTGGAGTCATACGTCACACAGTGCAGGTAACACAAGTTTGTGTCACTTAACACAGCGACGTTTCGACTCTTGGCTTACGTGAACGTCAGGGGTCTTGGGGCTCCGTCGTCGGGGATCAGCTAAATACTGACGTCGTGAAAATGTGAACATTTCAGTTTTTTAGGCGCGTTCGCCTAGTCGCGAAAGGCGTTCATTAGCTTCGTCGTAGCTATCCGTCCGTCCGTCTGTCCACATGTATCAGATCGGTTCCTACTGGACAGATTTGCTTCAAATTTGATATTGGAGATTTTATCACAATACTTGTGTATGGAAGAAAATCCAAATTTTGTTAAAATCGGACAAAAATATCGCGCACATTACATTAAGATGTAAGTAGTTTTTTTGTTTTTGATAGCGATATGTGTAGCTCAGAAACAGTACAAAATAGAACTCATTTTTGCATCTGCATGACAACGCTTAATGTTTTGTATTACTTAAATGGTACTCAGTTTTTCACGTAATGTGCCCGGTATTTATACCTGATTTTAACCAAATTTGGATTTTGTCAACAGATTTTAATAAATGTTTCCAGTATCATATTTCATGGAAATCCGTCCAGTGGGACCCGCACTGATGCATTCCAACAGACAGACGTAAGGACGGACAGACATGACGAAGCTAATAGGCGCGTTTCGGGACGCGTCTGAAAACGTCTGTCGTCTGGGTAAAGCGTGTAGCATGCAATGGTGAAGTGATGACAATGTGGAAATTGACCTAGCTTCGATCTAAGTACCTCATGAATACGAATCATTATTGCTACCCACATCACATCGCGGTGTTCGATAATATGGAACGTCTAAAATGTCGGATACCGCCCCTGCTTTGTGCGTAGACCAATCGTATTGCGACCAGAAGTTGTTACACTCTCGCAGCATGCTGTATTTGAAGACGTTCGTTACGGTTATGTCAGCGAAGAACGCCCTGCGGGTGGGGCCGCCGGATATGTTTGTCCTCCACCCTCAACCGAGTTTCAATCTTGGGATCCAATATACATAACCAGATATAGCATACTTCGTTCCAAACTCTTGAAGGAGACTGTGTCAGAAAGGCGGGGTACAGGCCTTTGTGTTGGAAGAGTTTCTGAATGGAATACTCAATGCGCGGTTGAAGGACCGCATTCTGTTCGCATTGTGATATTTTCTTTACTCCGGGACTAATAGCTCAGTCGGTATAGTGACTAGGCTACGGGCTAGGAGAGGCCAAAGAGGAAGTCTTGGCCGATGACAACCAAGAACACTTCACGAACAGGAGCCAATAAACTGTTCATTTATGACACCAACGAATATGCACTTGGCACATACAGATATAGTCTTGTATTTTCCGTACATGTTTCGGCGTCACTTATGCCATCTTCAGGGAGTTTTATACCAAAAATGTAAAACTTATCCAAATGCAGCAGATTACAAGAGTGAGTCATATCATAAGCATTACAGCATTCATGCAGCTAGTGTCAACATATCGGTTTCTTGATTTGTAACTAAGTTGGTATAGACATTTTTAAGACGTGCAGCACGTTAAAATATTAAGACAGTAATATTTGTTACGGCGTTTTCACTGATTGTGGTCACAAAGCTGCATGGTGACTTGCTGTAGTCCTTCTTTGTATCCAAACATCTGAACTTGTCTTCGATCATTTATGGATCTTGTTCTGTGAATATAGAATTTTAATAGTGAAAATCGAAAATATATAATATATTGTCTTAATTTATTGAAAATAACGGAATAAACCATGTCAAAACGCTGAAAAACAAATTTCTGTATAGTTTTTTTTCCGCTGTTTTTCGTCTAGTCGTATGTTGAATCTGTGCCTTGCAGGTTGCGTAAGTGTGTGTGTGTGTGTGTGTGTGTGTGTGTGTGTGTGTATGTGTGTGTGTGTGCGTGTGTGTGCGCGCGCGCGCGCGATGTGCTGGGGGCTGTGTTGAAATCTTACACTAAATTGTATTGTATAGGCTTTAAAATGATACGAAAATTGTAGCAATATAGAAGAACCGAGATAAAATATAAAGTTCGGCTGACACAACCTTAGAACACCACATGTTTCGGTATAAAAAGACCATCTTCAGATGTAATCATACACAGAACAATGTACAGGGCATAAAAGTGCGTGTATAGGCCTACTTGTCAGATCTCAGCAAGTGTTAAGTTAAACGTGATGTGTTGAAACTATTTTGTACAGAAACCGGAGTAACTTCCTAAAACCTCTATAAACATTCTAAGATTTAAAAGTATTGTAGCAGTATAGCTTTGCGTTTATGTGATACACCCGTTTAACTGTGTGTATTTGGTGTCAGATTATCCTGTATTCAAAAGCATGTATGGAGTACGCCTTGTATGCTAGTGCCTTAGCGTTTGGGGCCCCGCAGTCTCTAGAGACAGAATTAATAGCAGGCCCCCAAACCGAAGCAAATTTATCCAGTGCTAATCTCAAGTTAATATGACTGAAGTTTCGGTAATAAAGCCTGACTTTTTATTAACTGTTAATTAAATAACTTTGCAGAAGAGCAAACCCGTATTCCTACATAAATTCATTTCCGCAAACAAGCAAAGTCAACAACTCAATACCATGATATCGCCTCTCGTTTGAAATTAGAAGACGCTGGGCTGTGTTATTGTAAAGGCTTGCCGAATGTTGCTACACTAAAAAACGTTAACTCTGGTTCATAAGCGCGGTATGATTGCTCATGAGAATGTAATGCATTCGAATTATTGTGTAAAAGAGGCTGAGGCGGAAGCCGCCTCGTGCGCTCGGATGTTATCGCTACGCTGCGTAACAAAGTACATTCAATGCGTAATGCGTATCATGTGATACTTTGATGACAGCCCATGAGTGCTGCATGTTCATTTTCATTCAGAGGGATTCTTGGAAGAGGCGAAGCAATGTGAATTTCCCGTTTACAGTAAATTAGTGTGTGTGCGTGTACGTACAGTTCCCCTTTCTTGGGTATGTAAAGACTGGGAAAATATGCAGACGGGCTGCCTCATTGTGTACCTTGAGTTCCCAGAACCGTTCGTCGTCCCACTTTTCGTCACTCCTAGATGTCTCCCAGGGCCGTGCCATGGCACACGCGGTTATTCATCTGCGTGGCACCGCGGGGCCCGGGTTCGATCCCAGGCCAGTGCGTATGGGATTTGTGGTGGGCTGAGTGGCACTGGGTCAGGCGTCTGTCAGAGTACTTCGGTTTCCTCTGTCAGTTTCGTTCCACTGATTAAGGGGCTTGGCTTCACAGACATAAGAAGTGATGGTAGGTCGATTCTCAGATAAAACAAATCAAGGTTCGTAGACTCTCACATAAACAAGGTTCGTAGACTCTCACACAGAACAAATTAATGTTCGTAGACTCCCAGATGAAACAAATTACTGGTCGTAGACTCTCCGATAAAACAAATTAAGTTTCGTAGATTCCCAGATGAAACACATTAAGGTTCGTAGACTCTCAGATAAAACAAATTAAGGTTCGTAGACTCTCAGATGAGACAAATTACTGGTCGTAGACTCTCCGATAAAACAAATTAAGTTTCGTAAACTCCCAGATGAAACAAATTAAGGTTCGTGCACTCTCAGATAAAACAAATTAAGGTTCGTAGGCTCTCAGATAAAACAAATTAAGGTTCGTAGACTCTCAGATAAGACAAATTACTGGTCGTAGACTCTCCGATAAAACAAATTAAGTTTCGTAGACTCCCAGATGCAACAAATTAAGGTTCGTAGACTCCCAGATGCAACAAATTAATGTTCGTAGACTCTCAGATAAAACAAATTAAGGTTTGTAGACTCAGATAAAACAAATTACTGGCCGTAGACTCTCCGATAAAACAAATTAAGTTTCGTAGACTCTCAGATAAAACAAATTAAGCTTTGTAGATTTTCAGATACACATTAAGGTTCGTGGATTCTGATGTAATGCAAGTTAAGGTTCGTAAATTCTCTTACGAAACAAACCCTGAATCACAATAATGGTCTGTGTTTCTATGCATAGCCAGACTGTGCATCGTGTATGTACTGAGGAATTTAATTTTAAAATTATGCCTGCGATATTGAATTTCTTCCAAGGTTTCAGAATTATATTTCGCTTTTATTGCCACATTTTCAGAATAATGCCATGTGCACTGAACTGACAAGAAGCGTGAGAACAGATCACGGTCCACAGCTAGGTGTCGCACTGGTTCGAGCGGCACATAAAAAACCGATTGTTTGAATAGGTGGAAA
The DNA here is from genome assembly GCA_013340265.1 of Coptotermes formosanus. Classification (NCBI taxonomy): domain Eukaryota; kingdom Metazoa; phylum Arthropoda; class Insecta; order Blattodea; family Rhinotermitidae; genus Coptotermes; species Coptotermes formosanus. Next base: position 320,948 of record BLKM01000814.1, read on the forward strand.
TTTTAGTGCCAGGGAGCAGCATGTCATAAAACTTATTGAGGATCTGAAATCTTGACATCTTTCAAATGGCAGACAATTCTAGAGCTTATTAAATGTGTTTTGAGACTGTGCAGTCAATTGAGAGGATTGTTGTTTCGACTCTTTAATGAATATAGGCCTAACCGGTAGACGGTAAACTGGATTATGTACGTAGATATTTAAATGTTATTGATCAGCCAGTGCTAACACGAGCATCCACATACACGTGTCAGTATATGCAGTTCCTTCTTTGTTGCAGATATCTGCTAGTCGTGTACTCAATCGTAGTTTGATTAGAGCATTTTATTTGTTTTTGAGAATAAAGATGGTTTTTAACTTTTTTCCCGAAATCGGGGTCATAAGGACTCATGTTAGAGCGTTTGCCCTTTGACCCGCTGTAATATTCGTGTTTTATATTGTTACACGCGGAGCTTGGAGGGGATGATGAAAGTGCAATTAACTTCTGTATCAACAGTGATGGTGGCAATTTCCTGGGTTGTGTGTCAGCCAGTCAGTTGACTCAGGGTAGCTTGCGAGTTTTATTTCAGAGGCGTCGCATTCAAATCTCTGCTCTGGGGCACGAGCAGCCCTGAAGTTCAACCCCCGGATCGTGCAACGGAATCAGCTGCGACCAGTTGCTGCCCCGCCATCACTTCTTTCTTGACAGGACCATCCAATTGGTCGTCGTTGGGAAGTGCACTGCATATTGTGTGACATACGTTTAACCTTTTAAAGCCTAGCGGTAACTTTACATACGGCCAGGTTTAACATTAAAAAATTCTACGTGGTGCCCACATTGCGTTTATGTGTTTTGTACGGATCTCAGAACAAACAGCAACTTTTGCCTTATAAAACATCAAGAGATTGGCTTTTATAAGGGAAGTGGAGAGAGTTTACAGCGCGGTACGCACTGAGTCCTTATATAAAACAGACACGCTTCGTCTTTAAAGGGTTAACTATTACATCACCCCACTTACGCACTCGATAAAGTACATTCGGAAGCAAGTAGAAAACTGCTACACGTTTCGACAGCGGGGTGCCATCATCAGGGAGTTACTCAGAATAAAGAAGTACAAGGCCAACAGCCAATGTAGGTACTGTGTCTCCCTTATTGAAATTATTAAAATATTAAAATTCTAACATGTGCAAAGTTAGTAATCACAAAATTACAGTGCTGTAAATTTACAATTTTTAAGGTGAGCCGTTCGCAGTAGAAGTTCCCAACTGTTTACACTCTGTACGGAACATGCATACAAACGTCTGTCTCGGTTTATTATGATTTGAAGATATCTCGTCCAGATGGAGCGTGTGAAGTATGTTGTGTCGGACGGTGTGGTGTAAATTTAAAATTTACAGCACTGTAATTTTGTGACTGTTAACTTTGTATATTTTAGAATTTTAATATCTTAATCATTTTAAGAAGGGAGACACAGTACCTAATTGGTTGTTGGCCTTTTATTCCTTTACTCTGAATGACTCCCTGATGATGGCACCGCAGTGCAGAAACATGTAGGGGTCTTACAATTGCTTCTGAATGTATTTTATTAAGTGTGTAAGGTGCTGTATTAATTACGAAAATATTCACGGTATGAATAACATAAAATTAAAAAATTGCTTACGTTTGTTTTCGTGTTCTCGAAAAATAATTTGTCGTTTTCTGCCATATGACCCTAAATAACCCCTTTAATTAAAAATCGTCGTTAAACACCTGTAATGTGATTTGTCGCCTTCACTTATACCACTTTAGTTACCGGTTTCAAACCGTCTAAAATTTCTCACAGCAAAATGTTTTCCGGTGTTTGTGATCCCCTAAGTGTATTTTGTCTCAGTTAACAGGCAGACAAATGAAACATTAATCAGCATTTATAAGGTACTTTATCGCAACGTGTCTCGATACTTAGGCATACACACATCGCTCGCTATGGAGTTCGTACACCAGTAGCAAACTGATAGTTGAAGCTAATCCATCGGGCGTTAAAATAGATTTAGAACGTACGATTTTAATCCTTGCCGTATTCCTGTCCTTAAAACATCTGCAGTCATTCAGTTGTGTCCTGGCGCAGACAGTACGTCTGTGTATTCACAGCATAACGCATGGTACAGCTTTTACACGGCTTCTGGCTTACAGTATTAATTCCCACGATTTTTATATTTCCGTATTTCAATGTTTTTATACCCTGGGACCAAGTCGTGCTTTTTTCATCGCGTGGTTATATGTATTACGTTTTTAGACCGGCTAATTTTTGATGATACTGGAAGTAAGTATGACAGCGGGTTTTCCATGACTTCCTGTCGAAGTCGTCTTTACAGGTGTTCGGTAACAACCTTGCACACTTCGTATTCTGAAAGTCTGGAGTAGGCACAAGACTGGTGAAGATAAGAAAGTAAAGTTGTCCCTGTCCACGCAATGAAGACATATAGGGGGAGTAGAGGTACAGCTCCACTCATTCTTGACGTCGACAGTAGGTGGAGGTGGGTAATCAGTATCACGCCCCGGCCGCTTTACTCCCCGGAAAGAACCACAGTTCCCATTAAATTGGCTTTGTGGGCCCCAAAGCCGGTCTGGAAATTTTGGACCAGGGAAAATTGTGTTGCATCTACCGGAATTCGAACCGCGGACCGTGAAGCCCGTAGCCTAGTCTATATACCGACTACGCTGTCCTGGCTCTGGTACAGCACTGGACGTACAAACTGTGACAGGTATAACACCTGTATTTCAAATTAAACACAATTAAATACCGTCCTCACAACTTCAATTTAAAATTATTATTTGTAAAATACTAGGCTACATGTTTCAACCACCTAGGTGATCGATACATGTAGCATAGTATTGAAGTTGTGAGGACGGTATTTAATTGTGTTTAATTTGATAATTTCACAACGGTATGTAGTCTATAAAGGTACCTGTATTTCAGAAAATCTGTATTTTGCCTCCAGAAATGCAGGTTTGTCTATTTGAAATGGTAGGCCTAATATGGACGAACCGTGAGGCGAGGCGGCTGTTGGAACGCAAGCCTGATACATTAAGGCCTATTTAGTTTAATGTTTTACCAACAAGGAGTTGGGCCAGTCATCTTGCTTACATTAGAAATAATTCTGCAGTTTAAAATTCAATCTACAAAACCTCACCGTCTGTGGCATGTTACAGAAAAATGCATTTGATATTAAAACATAATGATAGCCTTAAAGAAATGTTCGTTTTTGATTAGAAACCTTTTTTTTTATGCTTGTCTGATTCCCACCAGCCTTGCGTAGTCCCGTTATGTGAAACACCATGCGTGTTACTGGATCGTGTGTAGGGGGCTGGACGTAAATTCTAAAACTCGCGAACTGTTAACTCGTCTTTGTTGTTGTTGATTTGTTTCAGTGGTTTTGTTGCGCTGTTTGTTTCTGTATGTGAACTGGTGAGATAAATGCATGTAATTTGTGTGTGCGTGTATATGCAAAATACCGTATACTACGTAAAAGGGGGGGGGGGCTTGTAATAAGCAGAATGAGAAAAGGCATAAATGCTTATGGGAGCTGACGTGCCAGCAATCCAGTACATTCAGTGGCTTGCAGACATGACCATCAGTCAACGCAACCCTCATCTTGGAGCGAAACAAAGGCGTTAAATGGTTGAATTGTCCCCGTTGAGTACTAATTTTGTCTGATTTGGTAGGGTTCAGTTGTTAATGTGGCTGCAGTGAACTGTATAGAAGTTCGTCCATTTATAACTACTTCATGCATGTACTGTCATAAAAAGAGACACTTTAGGCGTTTACGAAACGAGAAAATTTGGCACCCTGATGGACATGTTGTTGGAAATACTCCATGTTAGACTTGCGCGGTAGTAATTTGTACAATCACCTTTAGTTTGCGGCCCTGCGTACATTAAAAACTGTCACACGTTTGGCACTTGATTTTTTTTTTGTAGATTTGGAATCGTTCACTGAAATGTATTGGGAAAAATGTATAAAAATCGGCGTAGGTTGAGACTTCAGTTGAAATTCAGTCTAATGATGCAGTTCGACTAAACGGAAGCTAATGGAAAGGCACGCTTTGTTTATGTGTTTCCGGGATGAAAACTTCGTTGCTTTATTCTGAATTTAGCCCCATCTTGAGCTACAGTAAATATAGAGAGTTTTCGTTATCGCGCAACTACTTGCCATAGAGCGGACGACATCGTAGCTGCATGGCGAAGGATGAAGCAGAACGCTCAGCAGTCTCGTGCTAAAAATAACTTTATATTTTGTAACGTAGCCGCATACTGAGGCCTGAGTCCCAGCAAGTTCAGAATTTTTCACAACATTACTACATTAAATCCCTGCCCAAGCCATAAAGACGTAGGCGTATGGGGTGAGTGGAGGTACGTAAGTGTACATTAGTGTAGTATTTACTTTCGTGTTTGAAATAAAGCTTCCAGACCATGTTTGAAGTTACCTTAATTCATTGAGGACGGAATTTAACATGAAAAATACTTACAAGTTGAATGCGTACCTCGCAGTAAACACACACCGTCTCGGTTATAAAAACCAGTCAGTTTATCCGGTACAGGGAAATATTCAGTCCGTACCGCGCAGTAAACACACACCGTCTCGGTTATAAAAACCAGTCAGTTAATGCTGTATAGGGAAATAATCGCTGTTTGTTCTGAGATCCACACAAAACACATAAACACACTGTGTGGGCAGAACGTAGAATTATTGAATGTTAAATGCGGTGGTACATAAAGTAACCACTGGGCTTTGAAGATTTATCATGTTTTTCATCTGTGTGTGGCCGTGTATGTCAGTAGTACAGCTACGCACAGGCACGCACCTGTGGTTTATATTCCTTTGCTTTAAGCTTACATTTTCGTTAGTAAGGAAGGCTTTTGTCGTCTTTCTGAGATGTAACAACAGCCTGGGTTTCTTTGTGAATATGGGTTTGAGTAAAAATTTGCCACATTACAAGCTCCAACTTTTTCTCACAGCGCCGTAATCTGTGCTTTGTGGAATAGAGATCCATTTCCGCTTTCCGTTGTTACTGGGTTTGGAAGAATAGGTGTCATTTGGATTGAGGTATTTGGTATTCATCCTGCCCCATCGTTTCATCGTCTCACCGTATCTCCTTGTTAAGATGGTCAAAGAAAATTGCCTCGCATAAAAGGGATTTTGTGCCTCTTCTGTTGGATTGAAGCTGCGGATGATGAACGCGATCGCCTGTGATTCTGTCTGCAATGTCTCTAAGCACCCAGATTGTCTTGTCTCATATGCACGAGGTTCGCGATTTGGTGCAAAGAGAGACGGTATCATTGTAAGCAGTTCTTTAAACAAATAGGAGTTGCAGCTTTACGCGTAGCCAGGACGTTGACCGTTGACCCTTCCTACCCACAGTACTCTTGTGTATCCTCTTACGAAACTGCTGTGTAGATGGATGATAGAAAAAGAGACATTTGGGGATTTGCAAAGAGGATCGTAACTCACCCCATGTCCATGGAAATAGCGCCTTGTTACCGTGAGTACTGTGCTGATTTAAAAGGACTTGATAAATGACAGGGCCACAAAAATTTCTGAAACAGGCACGTTCATTAAACTTGATAAGTCTAAGGGTCTTGGATGTTTGCAGACTGTTAGGGTACAAAGACGTCACGTGCGTGTTGCGTGGCGAGTAGCGTGGGATGGCAGGTGCATGGAGGGAATGCGATTTTAACTAGTAACAAGAAACGTATCCAGGCGGTCGTACTAACCACCCCCTCCCCCCACTCCCGCCACCGGTCCATCTAAGCGGCTGCCTGGGTAAGTTTCTTGTTTTGCTTAATGTCGCCTTCCCGCCATGCACCTGCTACACCGCTAACCTCGTAGCATCACGCTTGTAGTGCGACCGTACCCTGAGTGCTGAAACTGAAGTGAGTTGGTGCCCTCTGAGAATAGATTTCAGGTGAGACCGGCATCTGTTAATCGAAGAACGTCTTTATACGCAAGAGGACGTGGTAATTTGTCATCGTATTGGTCTAATGTCGCGCATTAATTATCGCAAACGTTTCTGTGAGCTGCGACGGTCTGTTTTCTAAAGGCCGTCTTGATTGAAGTGCCAGACATGTCGGCTATGCAGAAGGGAGTTACGCGTCGTGGGTGCGTAATTTGAGCTGTTGCATCATTTCCTCTGTTTTGTTAGTTGCCAAATCATGGCGGGACGATGGGGAGATGCTGTTGGTTACCTCATATACACAGGGGAAGACCGCCTATATTGGACCCCCTAAGAACAAAATCGATTTTACACGAAATTTGAAGGAGTGGAAGTAAAAGAATAATTTTCTGTCAAAACATATTCATTAGGAGCCGAACTAAATTCCTATTGTTTGTGTTACTGCACGAGAAAGTATATTCAAAAAAGATCCTCAGAAGTCAGCATCGGTCCAATTTAAGCATAATGCGTTCTTAAATTGGACCACAGACAAAAGACAGTATTTCACAGTGCCCAAATTATGCATATCAACTAAATCCCCATTCCGATATGCAAGCAGTGCTCTCTTCGCTCGTTCCATGTTTTTCCCCGATTCCATATCCTAAATACCACAGAAACTGAGGATGAAGAAAAGGCTACCTAAATTTTATGACCATATTCACGTATTGAATTCAGATCACGTGGTTACCTGCCGATTACTAAATCCCATATCTTCGAAAATTTATAACGAAGAGTTTCTCCTCATTTTCGTAAAATGGACCATATGAAATGATGGTCCAATATAAGAAACTGCTGCCGGTCCAATTTATAGCAAGACGCCATTTTTATTCTCACCAAAGACTTCCCAGACAATGGATGGCGCAGTATAAAGTATTAAGGTTCTCATTTTATCCCAAGGAAGCTGTGCTTGCACATCTGTTGGTGGAACTTTCGCAGCTGGACTGTAGTCCTTTCGTAAAAGCAGATGTAGAAGTAGAAAAATAAGATGAGGCACATATAAACATAAGGAAGCACACCACAAAGGGCAACATTTCCTGATTACTGCTAATTTTCCTGCTCACTCAGAACAAGCAAAAGCTTTGGCTTCTTGCCACCAGAGTGCCTTGCTGTCTGTCAGTTTCCAGGGCAATGGTTCAGTTTAGGAAGTGGCCCATCTTACGCCGCGTTCCCCTAATGTGCTTAAATTTCGTTCATTTTTGAAGGAAAGGTGATCTTGGGTCAGCGACCCGTATCGGACGTCACAGATTATAGCAGCCCTCATTTGAAGTGTGTTTAGTGGGGAAAGTCACTGGGATCCTCATGCAATGCCGACTGACACTGCATGAGGAACTGACTGGTAATGAACAGGAAACAAGTGTTGCTGCACAAATTAACAGGTAATCAGCGTGTTTGAAGGTAAAAGCTTTAATTTTTTGTTTCTCTTTGCGTTGAACTGATTCATGTTGGACAGGAAGCAATCTTTGGAACGGAAATTACGTGGAATGAGTGGTGACCGCGTCGCCATCTCTCACCACGTTAACGTAGTCTTGATATTCAAGGGTGAGCGCCCTCTTATTCATTTTCTCTTTGTTTCCGTCTTCCCTTACTGTCCATTTTAGTGCACATGGATGAACAAAGAGGGTAGTGTTTCTCTAAGGTGTTGTGTTAAAGAAAAGTTGTGCGATCAGAATGTTGTGGGAAATTTAACTGTGACCGACCGCCTCCTGCAAGCTCTTCACATCCGCTTTAAGCACATTAGCTCTGTTTTTCTTCTGCTAGTTGGTTTCATCTTAAAAGCGTGTAATCAAACACCTTCCTTTTAGCTACGCTATACTTCAGCCTCAAATATGCTTGAGGCAGTTTCGTTCTTGGCGCGGCTTGGTGTTAATTTTGGGGGGTTTCCTACGTAACTGGCGGATCGCATTCTGTACACGTGGTTCGAGGGTTCGAGGAATCTGAGGCAGGCTTTCTGTGAATATTTCTGTACGTTGGCAGGATAAGTTTGCCGTGTCTGTTTCTTTTTGCCCCTCAAGTTAAGACGTTTAATAGTGTGTTGACTCCTATTCAGAAGGAATGAGTTCAAGCCCTGAAGTTCCGGACGGACCTGCTGTAAGTTCTGGTTCTACTGTTGCATGAACAGGCGAGGCTGTATAATATCAAAACAGATGACTGACTGACTGACTGACTAACTAACCAACCAACCAACCAACCAACCAACCAACCATCCAACCAACCAACCAACCAACCAACCAACCAACCAACCAACCAACCAACCAACCAACCAACCAACCAACTAACTAACTAACTAACTAACTAACTAACTAACTCCATGGAGCAGAGGCCTTCTTGAGAAGCTAACACTTTCTCAACTAGTCAAGAAATTCCCCGCATTGTATGGAACCCGGAGGTTCATTACCGCATTCACAAGAGCCCGCCACCTGTCCCTATCCTCAGCCAGCTCAGTCCAGTCCATGCCCAAATCCTACGTCTTGAAGATCCATTTTAATATTATACACCCATCTACGCCTGCGCCTCCCAAGTGGTCGCCTTCCCTCAGGTCTCCCCGTTTTAAAAACAGATGCTGTCAGTAAGTAATTGTTTATTGTAAAAACCACAATTACAGCTACATGTTTCGGCTTAATTTAAGCCATCTTCAGACTGTCGTAATGATACGCAGAGGAGAACCTAACCTAACCTACATGCGTTATTTGATTATTGTGGCTGAGATCGCGATTTTCCTAACGCATTTCGTGATATGTTCGTAATTAGATCCAAAGTTAGAAATCGATAACCGTATCCTAATTTTGGTGACAGAATAACGCGTGTAGTTTACATGTTTTCTGTCTGTATGATTCTAAACAACCCGAAAGTAGCTTGAATTGAGCCGAAACATGTTGCTGTAATTGTGGTTTTCACAGTAAGTATTTGTGTTTTACGTTTAATTGTTTACAACTTTGTCGAAAGAGAATCTCTTCGCCACCAACATACTGAACCATGAACCTTGTGAATTCTAAGTAGCAATTTTGCATGTAATGACACTGAATCAACTTATGATATTATGTTAGTCGATTTAATGCTTTTAAAGCTCGATTTACGTCTGAACACTACCAGCTAATAAATGCCGAGAAAATCTCATAAACCCTGCTTGTTTATTGCCTGAATTTTTAGTCCCACACGTTTGTAGTCCTACTGCTTTTTTCGTTTTATTTCATGTTTGCGAATAACCAAACTGGGGTTCTGAATACGTTATTTTTATTCTGACATAATATCCACGTTTTCATGTTTAGCACCATTTTTGAAATTGTTTACCCATAAACAGTATTGTATGCACAATGTGTTACAGTGCCAACGGTACGTCAGCGTACCAAATTTCAGAAGCCTAGTCCTACTGCGTCACTACATAGTGACGTCATGAACAATGACAGTGCACATTCATAGCCTGCCTGAATCTTATTTTTCATTTTAAAAATACGTGTAAGGTTATGAGTTGCACATTTTTGCAACGTCTATTACCTTACGTCGTTTCTGTACACCACAGTAGGTGTCTCTAGTGTCGCCTTTGCTTAACAGCATGGTCGATCCTCCTTGTCATGACGTATTAACCGTTGGGATGTCTTCTAGTGTCCTAGTGTTCACACTGAGGTTTGTGAAATCGGTCAGCTGCTTCCTGTATTACGGAAAAAACACACTGTATATCCATTATAAAGATGGGTGTCTGCAGTGCCGGCCTTAGCAAAGGCAGAGCCGGGTTGCCATCCTTGTGGCGGGCCCCTGAGGGTTCTTGTGCAGAGAAAAAAGGACTGACGCTTTAGGGTATTAACGTAAATTAAAATAGTCCATTTTTATCATTTAAAAGAATTACTAATGCGAGAATCCCCCTTGATCATTGGACCCCCGTAAGCGCGGGGCCCGATTGCACCAAATCGGTCCAGTCGGCCAAAGGCTGGCCCTGGGTGTATGCAAGCGTCTCAAAATTAGTGTCCCAGCATTTAAATATACCTTTCAGGGCTGTGTTTTATTTTAACCCTTTAAAGACGAAGCGTATCTGTTTTATATAAGGACTCAGTGCGTACCGCGCTGTAAACACTCTCCACTTTTGTTAGAAAAACCAGTCTGTTAATGTTTTATAAGGCAAAAGTTGCTGTTTGTTCTGAGATCCGTACAATACACATAAACGCAATGTGGGCACCACGTAGAATTTTTTAATGTTAAACCGGGTCATATGTAAAGTTACCGCTAGGCTTTAAAAGGTTAATTAATACTTGTAAAGCATTGTTCATGTACAGAAGCTCCAGACCGGTGACTGTCAGCACCGCAGTGTTTAATAATATCATATTGACCTATCATTTCCTCTGTCCCATCTGCATTGTATTGAGATCAGGCTGTAGTGAAACCGTGCAGGGGCATAGTAGACTACCTTTGCTACTACCGTCCCTTTTTGCGTTTCTCTTTTACTGTCCCGGTATTCCGGTACATATAACAGAGTTGGTAAAGCCGTAACAGTATCCAATTTATGTTCTTTCCCCTCTTTATTTTTCCAAGTATTTTTTTTTCACGTGTGTTTCAGAACCTCTGTAATTTAATATTGACACGAACTTTTAACAGAAGCCTGCGTTGTATCCCATGTAATTAAAACCAATTATGCGTTCAGTTATTTGTGAATTACAGTTTAGTTCGTAGATAGAGTTATCTTCAGAAAGTCGATATTTTTGTCGCGCATGGATGTAATTGTGTAATGATTCTTGGGAGGTTATTAAAATCAATTTTCTATGCAGTAATTGCCAGTATGTCGTCATACAGTAATAACGCTAGACACGGAAGATTTTCATCCTCTGCTCTGCTTATTTCAAAGGGGGGCGCCCCCCCCCCCCAGCTTTGAAAGTGATGAGATTTAGTGAAAATGTTGCCTGTACACCGAAATCTGAGTAGAGGAGCTGCAAAAATAAAGTTTTGTTTGTATTTTTCACCTGTCCCTTGCGTGCTACATTCCTCTCCTATCCTTTCTTCTTCGATTTGGTGACTGTAATGGTATCAGGTAGAGAGTGAATTGATTAAGTGACCAATAATTTATCTTAACGCTGTGAGGGTAGACTGATAGCGAAGTGTGTATTTGAGATATCGGGTTCGCAGTGGCCTTTTTCCGATGGCCGTTATGAGGTTTGAGGTCGAAGTGAAGAAACCTCAATGAGGATGGAGTCAATATACTCCTCTGTGATTGCTGTTTGCTTAAAGCACTCTCTTTGAAACGATTTGTTTGTGTCCGTTGTATGTGGGTGTTTCAAGTGGAAATGAAAGTGTGCACTTTGGCACAATGCATTATCGTCTGGCTGGCTGGCTGGCTGGCAACTCGTTAATCTATATACTGCATCGTGCCGCTGTACCGCAGGAAATGTCTACGAGCGTGCCCTGTGACGAGAGACTCCCGGCTTTGTGGGTTTCTTATATGGAACAGGGCGATGAAAAGTTGGCACAGGATCACCGCTACTGGTGATGCTAGTGGAAGGCGTAGCTTTTTCATTTTGTGTACCAGAAATCGTGGTACAGTGTTTTGCAGATTCTGCACAGCAAGGGTGTTAACGAAATTACAAATTTGATGCGTTTTTTTGTTAATAGTGTGCTAGTGGGTGTGGAATGGTTCGTTTCTGTCCAGTTCAGTCCTGTATTTAGAATGTATAGGGGAATTATTTTATCTGACAACTCGCATCACTGCATCATCAGACGTTTTCGCGTGACGTCAGGCAGGGTAGCGCTCGCCGCTATTCCGTTTTGTCCTAAGCCGGGGTCCACGCGTTTTAGTTCAGTATATTGCGAAGAACATCACGTGTCTACTCACCATACTTACAGAAGGTGCTGTAAATTTTTTTTTACCGTTTCGCAGACACGCGTCATATCTAACGGGATGTTTTTTGTTTCACATTGGAGTTTAACCTTTTGAAGCCTGGCGGTAACTTTACGTACCACCAGGTTTAACATTAAAAAATTCTACGTGGTGCCCACATTGCGTTTATGTGTTTTGTGTGGATCTGAGAACAAACAGCAACTTTTGCCTTATAAAACAATAAGAGATTGGTTTTTATAACCGAAGTAGAGAGTGTTTACTGCGCGGTACGCACTGAGTCCTTATATAAAACAGATACGCTTCGTCTTTAAAGGGTTAAATATGACATGTGGGCTGCTTCCTTATGTTTTCTATATACATAATTTGTTCCAGTCTGTAATATCTTGGCTGATATGCCACTATGTTAAACGTATGTAAGAAAGACTCCCCCGACATAAACAGTTATCCACATTAGCGATTTACCTCACTTCTCTTGATAAAACAGAAGTTACGTGGAATCATGTTACACGTTAGTTATGGTGGCAAGTTCTTTAGCAGTGTGCAGCGAAGATAGAGCAAGATGGTGGAAGCAGAGCTAACGAAGGCCCGTTATTTAGCTGGAGTGGTGGAAATCAATATCCTATTACCGGGGCCCGGATTGTGGGAGGCGAGCTAATGAAATCTGAGCAAGTTTATTCTCATTCCACATATGTCCCAACAACAGTTTACTTTACTTAGGAATCCTGTGTCTTTAAATGCGGCAGTGCTCCCGTCCCCCCATATCTTCATCCAGGCGTCAGCACCAGCTGTGGGGCAGTGCGTGGTTGGAATAAGAAGTGCCGCTGTCGCTGTGTTGTACCGCGCTTTCAGCAGTTAGCCTGTATTGCCATCACTCATTTGATTGATGTAGTCTGCATCTGACTACCAGCTTGTGTTCAGGCCATGTATAGAAGTCCAATATTTGTACATCAAACCTTATCGTACTCCATCCGGCGTACATATATTTTTTTTAACCATCTGTCGTCTAGGCATTCTGTCGGTACTGATAATCACGTGATAAACTGTGATAGTTACAAGCGCTTTGGGCCGGTTGCCATACGTTAGAGAAGGCTGGAGGGGAATACAATAGCAGGCAGATTGTGGGAGGCGTAGATGGCTTCAGCATCAACACCAGCAGCGAGACTTTTTGTGTTGTCGTTGTGTAGCGGCATTTACCACATCGACAGGTCCTAGTAGCACACCCGAATGACGGCAGACTGCGGGCAGTTCGTGTTTGTAAGCCAAGCGCTTACGTTGTTCTTGCGTATGAATATACAGGGTGTTGCAAGTCACTGGTTTCTCGATGTGTGACATCTTGGTTCTTGTATCGTGCCGCTATTGCGCCATCCTGTATACAGTTCTTGTTGAAAGCAACTTACTGCTGATTGGAGCCTGTCAGTTTTACAATTATAGCCTCTGTTACTTTGAAATATCTATTGAAATTTCTCACTAAAACAATGAATGATTTTGTGCGCAGTAACTGACTAACACTGACTGACTGACTGACTGACTGACTGACTGACTGACTGACTGACTAACTAACTAACTAAATAAGTAAGTAAGTAAGTAAGTAAGTAAGTAACTAACTAACTAACTAACTAACTAACTAAACTCATTCCGTGGACCAGAATCCTTCCAGAGAAGGTAACAGTTTCTCAGCTAGTCAAGAAATTCCCCGCATTTTATGGAACCCGAAGCTTCATTGCCGCATTCACCAGAGACCGTCACCTGCCCCTATCCTAAGCCAGATCAATCCAGCCCATGCCTCCCCATCCCATTTCTTGAAGATCGATTTTAATGTAATCCATCTACATCTAGGTCTATCAAGCGGTCTCTTTCCGATTTTGTGCGCACTATGTGTTATTAATTACCTCATCGTCTTGATTGGTTCGTAGTTGTTTAAGCACGCGGTATAGTACCTCTTCCTTTATATGGGTTTGAAACCTGGTCTGTCAACGCGAAAGGAAGAACGCAGATTGAGGGAGTTTCGGAACAGAGTGCTCTGGATGGTGTGTGGACACAAGACTTGAGGAGTAACAGAATAATGGAGCAAATCCTCGTAGTAAAACTTGTGATCCTTATATTCTCAAATGCCGACCGTTATAGCTCAGTGTTGCGAATTAGCGGTGCTGTCACCATCTGCTCTGCGCTCTTGTTTATGGCCCTAAGCTGATTTTCGTATGCTTTAAGCGTTTAGATCTGTACACCGGGATTACCTCACGAGCGCAGTGTAGACTATACTGAACAGTCCTGTACGTGGGTGGGACGGGCTATTAGTTTACTTGTTAACCAGGTGGGTCAGTTTTGAAAGAGACTGCCGTCCCAAATTCTTCTGAGTCTATCTGGTGTCCTGGGTTTATTGCCGTGGCCACTTATGGCCCATTGTCCTTAGTTATTTACCATTGTTGTGTACTGTGTATCAGATTTTTCTTTCTACGGATTTTATCCATCTTTAAGCGTCTCAGTTGCCTGAAGCGTGAATTTTTTAAAAATAAATTTGATTAATACCTGGCTAATGTTTAAAGAAAATGAGGTCATACCGTACTGGAAACAAAGTATGCTTCTCTGACAAACACTGCTCGGATAATGCTGTTCAGGAAACTAATGGCCGTTCATTGTTGAGAAAGCCGCGCTGAACACAAAATGCAGAGTTTTACATCTGCTGTAAAGGCTTAAGTCTACTGTATTAGCATTACTTATTCTTAACGATCGCCGAGTCAACCCCGGAGTTGACTTGCTTCCCTCTTTAACCCTTTAAAGAGTAACAAGAATCTGTATTATATATATTCAGTCCGTACCGCGCAGTAAACACACTCCGTCTCTGTTATAAAACCGATCAGTTAATGCTGTATACGGAAATAATCGCTGTTTGTTCTGAGATCCACACAAAACACATAAATACACTGTGTGGGCAGAACGTAGAATTTGTGAATGTTAACCTTTTAAAGCCTAGCAGTAACTTTACGTACCACCAGGTTTAACATTAAAAAATTCTACGTGGTGCCCACATTGCGTTTATGTGTTTTGTACGGATCTCAGAACAAACAGCAACTTTTGCCTTATAAAACATTAAGAGACCAGTTTTTATAACCGAAGTGGAGGGTGTTTACAGCGCGGTACGCACTGAGTCCTTACATAAAACAGATACGCTTCCTCTTTAAAGGGTTAAACGGGTGGTACATATAGCAACCACTGTGCTGTAGATGGTTTTTATCGGTAGTCGTATTTTATACCAAGGCACTCGCAACGGTAGCGGGAAGGTACAGCTAGTAATTAAAAATCAATTAACTTATATATCTACAGAAACTGGGACGTTGAGAGCATGAAGGCTTAATTTTGGCGGGTGTGGTACCTACAGAGTACAGCTATTCTGCACGCAGATCACGTCGGCTTGCAGGATCAGTATACCAGCACCGTATTATATAGCGCGGGCGACCTCTCAATTCTCAAGGCTGAGATACCTGCACGCGGCAACCTGAATGACAGTGCACCCTCCCCCCTTCCCCCCCCCCTTTGCGTGTGAGTAGTATAATTACGAGGGTTCTTAATTACAGATACTTCCGACATGTAGCCCCTGGAATCGTTAGTCTACCACCAGGACGCCTGATATTCCGCTATCAGTGCAAACACGCTACAAAACAATGGATCAGCAGGGTGTAGTTCCGTGATGTTTTGCGTTGCTCTGCGGATTATTTCCATCGTCGGACAGCGATGTCCAATATTTGTATTCTGACTACAGTGATTTTAAAATAGGCGTTGAATTGTCAGTGTCATTAATCTCTTTTCATGGGTTCTGTGTGCGGTCTGAGAACCCTATGTTGGTGGAGTTAACTCCTCCGTTTCTTTTCGAGTGTGAAACGGTAGTGTATATGTAGCTAAATTCAAAGAGGAAGTCCGAGAAAGTAATCATAATACCTACTGTCTTATTCCACGGTATTCAGTCATATGGATCTTGTGTTGTGTGAAGTTCATGTTATTTTGTCAGATTTTAGCCAAACTTGGGGTTTTCTCCAGATTTTAGTAAAAATCCGGCATTACAAACCCGTAAGAAACCCCTCTATTGGGAGCTGAGTTGCTGCGTACGGACGGACGGACATGCAGATAGGATGACACGAATATTTTAGTGAGTATAGGTTGTCAAATTTGACCCAGGCGTAGTGAGAGGATAATATTAAAATGGATCTTGAAGAAGTGGAATGGGGCATGGACTGGATTGAGCTGGCTCATGATAGGGACAAGTGGCGGACTCTTGTGACTGCGGTAATGAACCTCCGGGTTCCATAAAATGCGGGGAATTTCTTGACTAGCTGAGAAACTGTTAGCTTCTGAAGAAGGCCTCTGCTCCATGGAGTTATTTATTTATTTATTTATTTAGTTAGTTAGTTAGTTAGGCCGTCAGATTTGAACATTGGGTCTTTCGAATTCGATTCAGGAGTGCCAACCATTTGCTCTCGACGTTTTTATGTTGTACTGCTTAGGTTATTTCGTTGTGAATTTGGAGTTACATGAAAGTAAGCGGCCGTGGACTATTTTGTGGTACTATGGTGAAGGCAGATTTGTCTCTGTACACGCCATGAGGCGTACGAGAAAGCGCAGTGTAGCTCAACTCATTCTTAACCTCAATATTAGATGGAGGTTAGTGTTTAGCTTCACGCTTCTGCCGGCTTATCCCTGCTAAGTGTCTGGCGATGCCCACTGAGTGTGAGGCTGGATGACACCGGTAACCATTTTGGGACGTTTTGAAGAGGAGAAAAGTGTCTTCCCTTTGCCGGGAATCGAACCACGATTTCTCGGTTTATCCATCCTATAGAGTAGTCGCTGTGCCTTTACTCAATCCTGTCTTCTGCCGTCATATGGTGTAGGAGGATTACATCCGTAAAGTCCCCGTCATTTCACGTGATAACCTTCAGCGCGAGTCTCACAAATCTTACGGCCCTCCAACCGCTGTCACATTACTGCAGCTGCTACGTAAGCAGACAAATACTGGCACCTCCACCGCTCTGACTGCAGAAATACGCTGATCTACGCGCACACGACTTCGCGCACTCTCCAGACTTGTGACATCGGCCTAGGTTCGCTAATCTTACGTGCGCCTGAAGCTAGAGAGTTTGTGCAATTACTGCTGCTATACTGTCTCGTGTTCGTGCGCCACAGTACAGTCTCTGCCTGGAAGAATACGTGGATGTTAAAAGACCAATTGTTACCTGAATCAACTTCATCGAACACGGTCTGTGTGGGAAGTGAAGTGCATTAAATCAGTCCCTTCAATTACCATAATTATAAGAGGGTAATTATGAACGTAGAGGGGTCAGAATTGGTGTGTTAAGTTGTATAATTGTACGTGATGTAAGCTGTTTCATTAATAGGTTTATTTAGCTTGCCGATTGCGTCATATTGCCTAAACGTTCTGCTCCATTGTGTCACGGACTTGACGGTGCTCTGCGCAGACGACAAAAGACGCGCCTCCATGCTTACAAAGGCTGATATATTGCACAGTTATCCCTTAAATCTGCGAATTGTAGTCTCTCGAAATTGCTGTTGAAGTGAATCTTAACTTGCTAAGTGCTTCAACGGCAATTCCATTGTCTGATGGCGCTGTGTGTTGACTTCTGGCGTCGCGAGCTGGTGACGAAGTCTAGTACCATGTAAGTTGCGGTCCGGGTGGTCGGTGGCGGGTGAGAGCAGCATAGTTGTGCCTTGTGCCTCTAATGCGTGACACTCTTTATACTGTGGGCCCCAAACATGACTTTCTCCAAGCGCGCGGTATATTGCTTACATTCTTTTGCGTTAATTTCACACGAGCTGTTGCACTGTTTAGATGGAGAACCCAGTTGTCGGAACAGCCAACTCGGAAGAAGTCACTTGTTAATTTAAAGAGGTGGGGGAGAACGGTGTGGGTGGGGCGGTGGGGAACGTTTTATATAGTGGTCATCTTTAGCGAGTTGAGCTTTGTGTTACTACAGAACAAACTACTGCAATAATTCGCGCAGGAACAGTCACGGAATAATCGGTTACACGCACCAAATTCCACGGATATATTAGCGTAACGGTTCCTTTATATACACTGTCCTGTGATTCTAACTCTCCGGTGTTTATTGTCACCGTGCATAACGCCCACAGACTACTCTACTAAATACGCTGAAGCCAGCGTGTAGTACTGGCGTATGGTATTTCTGCTGCTGCTGCTGTATTGAATGCTGTGATCTCACGGTTCGTGTAATCTGCCCCGTAATAGAAGCGCGCTCAATCACAGATTTAGGTGATACCTTTAACTGCTTTACAGTGTTTTTCGAAACAGATACAGGAAGCTGTATTCGTACTTTTTAAGCTACAAGACTCTTTGTTCCATTCCAGTTGTGTGTAGTACAGCTCAAATAATATTACTCCTTTAAAGACGAAGCGTATCTGTTTTATATATAAAGACCCAGTCCGTACCGCGCAGTAAACACACTCCGTCTCGGCTATAAAAACCAGGCAGTGAATGCTGTATAGGGAAATAATCGCTGTTTGTTCTGAGATCCACACAAAACACATAAATACACTGTGTGGGCAGAACGTAGAATTACATGCATAAGGACCCAGTTCTTAACGCGCAGTAAACACACTCCGTCTCGGTTATAAAAACCAGTCAGTTAATGCTGTATAGGGAAATAATCGCTGTTTGTTCTGAGATCCACACAAAACACATAAATACACTGCGTGGGCAGAACGTAGAATTTGTGAACGTCAAACCTGGTGGTATTAAAGTAACCACTGGGCTTTAAAGGGTTAAAGGCAGGGCATATGACATACTGAAATTATCTTCTGTTTTTGTGCTTTGTACATCTTCTTTCAGTTCAGTACTGCGTTTCGGAAGCTGACTGTGCTTCCATCTTCAGGTAAAGAAAGTACTTAAACTCCTAGACTACGTAGAGAGAGGTGCTTTCAGTCACCGGGCTGTTAAGAGGTCCACCAGATTAGATGCTTTCCTTTACCTGAGGAAGGAAGCAGAGACGGCTTCCGAAACGTAGCAGACTATAGCAGTGACAGTTAGGCGATGGACAGTCCAAAGAAAGATTACTTCACTAAGTCAGGGTTGTCAAACATTTTTGAAAAGTGCATGACCCGTTATTGTGGGCTGGTTCGCGGGCAGCACGTGTAGAAGTCACAGTGAGTGGAATAGCTGCCCGCCCAAATTACTGTGTAATTTCCATAGTATATATATATATACACACACACACATATATATACATATATATACACATACACACATACGTACACAGATACGTAGGTTACAAACCTGGCCACGGGTCGCGTAACACAAAGTGGCGGGCCGCGTGTTAGACACCCCTGATGTAAGGTACAGTGGCGCGCTCCCTTGTGCGTAATTAAGTAGCACGACGTGAAGACATATGGCGTGCGGAGGTCGCTATGACGTTCGTCTGTCCGTAAACCATTGGGTTGCCACCCCCTGCTGGGCTGTCAAGGATAATATGATAATAGAAACGTTGCGTAAACCGTTTGAATGTTGTACATTCCATGAAGTGTGGCATATTTCTTATTATAAAACCAACTATTTAGTGTAATGTGTAGTGTACAACAATACAGTACTGTATTATTGTACATACTTTTTACGTATGTATGTATATAGGCTATAATAATACAGTACTGTATTGCTACTTACATTTATTTATTATTATTTATATTTTGGTGTGTTATCATGCATTGTTATTATTTATATAATTTTTATTGCAAGCAGTTGGTTTTGTAACAAGGAAGTTCCGTCAAGTTTACAAAAGTTACTCAAGTTGCGATTGCACATTGTTACGTACCCCATTCGTGTTGAGGTGTTTGTTATTGTTGCAAATCTTGTATGCTGGAATATTGTGTTTTATACTGATATTACTGAATACTTAATTTAATTGGAATACGTCGAGTGTGTCTGCGTGCCTGCTGTGGCAGCACATAACCAAAGGGCCAAATCATGAACTCTTACTTGTGTTGAAAACGT
The DNA here is from genome assembly GCA_013340265.1 of Coptotermes formosanus. Lineage (NCBI taxonomy): Eukaryota > Metazoa > Arthropoda > Insecta > Blattodea > Rhinotermitidae > Coptotermes > Coptotermes formosanus. The sequence continues at coordinate 340,720 of BLKM01000814.1, forward strand.
GTAGGCCCTTAACCCTTTAAAAACGAAGCGTAAACTGTTTTATATAACAATCCAGTTCGTACCGCGCAGTAAACACTTTTCATCTCGGTTATAAAAGCCAATCATTTAAGGCTGTATAAGGCCGTGCCATGGCTCAGGTGGTTAGCCGCCGGCCTGCCACCGCGGAGGCCCGGGTTCGATGCCGGGTCAGTCCATGTGGGATTTGTGGTGGACAAAGTGGCACTGGGACAGGTTTTTCCCCGATTTCTTCGGTTTTTCCCTGTCAATTTCATTCCACTGGTGCTCCTTTCCTAGGAAAGGGACAAAAAATAATCATCTTCATCTTCATCACAGGGTTGCACAATAAGCCTCAGGGCTGCAGTGCGTCCGTAACGTCTGCTGCGGGGCCCTTCACCGTTAAAAAAAAAAGGCTGTATAGGACAAGAGTTGCTGTTTGTTCTCAGTTAAATACAATGCACAAAGTACGTTGTGGGCAGAATGCACAATTGCTGAATATTGCGTCAAGTAACCGGTAGGCTTTAAAAGGTTGATTTACCTAATGGTACCAATGCAGATGAACGGTAGAACTGTCCGCAGTACAACGGAAGTGAATCAAGCAGTCTGCGGCCTGTCACCGCGGGGGCCCGATGTCCCGCCCGGCCCTTCCATGTGGGATTTGTTGTGGACATTGTGCCGCTGGGACACGTTCTTCTCCCAGTACTTCGGTTTGCCCCTGTACACTCATTCGTCACCGACACTGTGTAATCTCAACAGTTGAGAGTGTCGTTAAACAAAGCACCGTACTTTACCGTGGATTAATGCTTTCACTAATCTGATTAATGCAATTAATACAAATGAAAGAAATACGGGTTTCTTATACTTCTGAGAATATGTTTGGGAATTTAAAATTTAAATTGTTGTGTTTACGTGGTACGACTGCTAGTCCGTGTTGGTGTTGTGTTTATATTTTTAAATGTGCTTGGTTATTGGCACGTGTCCAGGGCGTCTTGACGCTGACCTTTATGATTCTTTAAGTACCGGGTAAATGGGAAAGAGTGTTGACCCATTTTCCGCCCACAGATGTTATAATCGATAAAGGGCCCGATGCTGGCGATATCAACCCTTTAAAGACGAAGCGTATCTCTTTCATACAAGGATTCAGCGCGTACCGCGCTGTAAACACTCTCCACTTCGGCTATAAAAACCAGTCTCTTAATGTTTTGTAAGGCAAAAGTTGCTGTTTGTTCTGAGATCCGTACAAAACACATAAACGCAATGTGGGCACCACGTAGAATTTTTTAATGTTAAACCTGGTCGTATGTAAAGTTACCGCTAGGCTTTAAAAGGTTAAACTGCCGCTGTGCAATACGTAGACATAGCATTCGTACGTCGTTTGAACACTTGTGTTACGTTGGTGTGCACCGTTCAGTTTTATAATGAAACGTATCTCTGAATGTTTCCCCTTCTTTGTTTCCTGCCTTCTTCTTTCGCAATTTAGTCTCCTGATTAATTCGTTCATTCATATTTGACACCTTTAAAGGCAGCGTTACACAGAAGCGCCTATTAGACTCGCCATATGTCTGTCTGTGACAAAGGGAAAAGGCCTGAACGTATTTTCGTCAAATTAAACCTTGGAGATTCGTACCAAATTTTGTTGGCCTTTCATAGTTTTAGTCAACACTGAACAAAAAAAAACACTGATATTTCCGGCTTCCGCCGCGATGTTGATGAAATCTGTGCTCTTCTGAGATATTACCCAGCGTCGAGTGGTAATCCTTTGCCGACGTTTCGGGACAACGTATCGGTCCCATCTTCAAGGGAGAAGGAAGTCGAAAAAGAAAAGTCATCTTGACCCTCGAAGATAGGACCGATACGTTGTTCTGAAACGTCAGTAAAGGATTACCACTCGACGCTGGGTAATATCCCAGAAGAGCACAGATTTAAAAAGAAACACCCTGTACACGAAAACCTCCGTACATTTTTAGGCGAATTCCGAACGTAATTTGCTAAGTATTTTTGGGTTCTAAACGTGTTTGTGAGGTGCAGGTAAAAGTGAGACATCTCGTACTGAATGCAGTCTTCCGTATGTCTGACGATTTTCGACGTGATTAACCCTTTAAAGACGAAGCGTATCTGTTTTATATAAGGACTCAGTGCGTACCGCGCTGTAAACACTCTCCACTTCGGTTATAAAAACCGATCTCTTAATGTTTTATAAGGCAAAAGTTGCTGTTTGTTCTGAGATCCGTACAAAACACATAAACGCAATGTGGGCACCACGTAGAATTTTTTTATGTTAAACCTGGTGGAACGTAAAGTTACCGCTAGGCTTTAAAAAGTTAAATCGACACTCACGTCACCGTAGAGCTACCGACATGCGTACGTGTTCGTACTTCTTCCTCGTTGAGGTATTCTCAGAAACTGCGCGGCGTAGGTTGCTAGTCGACCACAAGCTACGCCCGCACAGTTTCTCAGCTGACGTCAAGTGCACCGTGGCGGACGCCCGAAATCTTGCATTCTTTTCCCTTCACCCGCGTCTCTCCCCACCTTGATGTCTTGCCTTCCTTCTTCCTTTCCTGAAATTAGTGTAAATTATATTTGGAAACTTAGCCCCCCCCCCCTCCCCACAGAAGATACTGTGTTGCCCCTTACAGACACCGTCCGGTTATTTCTTTGAAGAAATGGTTACTGCTTTTTCTGAGAATGGTGCCAGACACGCAGTTGCTCTCTGTTGGTTAAATGCAGAGTAGTTGTGTGGTCACGAAACCTGGGCGTGTAACAAACACAGCGCTTGATAAGGTTAATTCCCACAGGAGTGCTTTACTTTTTAGGCGCGTTCGCAAAATTGCGGAAAGCTACTATTAATTTCGTCATGTGTGTCTGTCTGTCCGTCCACATGGAACAATTCGGCTCCCACGGGGCGGATTTTCATGAAATTTGATATTTGAGCATTTTTCAAAAATCTGTCGGGGGAGATTCAGGTTTCGTTAAAATCTGACGAATATCGGATACGTCACATGAAGACCAATGTACATCTCGCTGAACTGTTCTTAGAATGAGGAATGTTGCAGACGAAACTTATGGAGAAAATCAAAACACATTTTATGTGCAATTTTGTTCCCCCCCGAGAATTGTGCCATTTATGAAACAGTGTGGAAAAATATGGTAGACCCAAACAGGCCACAGATGACAATACGTTACGGCGCATGCGCTTTGCATGCCACATAACTAAGGCAAGAATGCAGACACAGGCTGATAATATTTAATACTTATTGCCTTTCCACGGCAGCAGTGGTTACGCGAACGCTCCACAACCTTAACTTCATACGTACGTTGCCTGCCTTGTTACATATTGTGTGTTATCCACTTCATTGCTTTGGAACTCTCACGCATTTGACGTCACGTCTTAAAGTTTTAGAATTCCCATCCCGTTGTGCATGTATACAATTACTGTGTTAATCTGTGCAGAACAACACAACAACGTCTTGATGCTCCTTTATTATTCTGCGACATGTTTCGGCCATTGGCCATCAGGTAGATATATTGCAAAATCATAAAGGTATGTAGATGTGGTGGAGGCTTCCTCTTTTACAATAAAACTGGAAATTGTAACGTCTTCAGGTTGTAACTTTGGTCTCTTATCCAGTGTCGTAGATGTTCTGAAGAAATTTGCCAGTACATACTGACAGGAGTGTGAGGTTAGAATTTGACGCTAAGTTGACGCATCTGCCGTGTGCTGAACCAGACTATGTAAGTCCTAGAAACACACACTTGCTGGGTTGTCTGTCCGATGTATGGTTCTTTATAGTAGAATGCTTAACCTGGTGAGGGCATCACTGGTCTCGAAGTGGATGTCCAGGCCAATGAATACAGCCGCTTGTTGGAGTGGCTTGAAGTGCAGTTAACTGCTTCTGATGGACAGGTGCTGCCACTTGAATCTTCACGGATCACGGTACGTCTACGTCACGCCATGTGTCACGCCATTTTAAAATTTCTATTCTACGTGATCACGAATTTCATATACGAACATGGGGAAGGATCTCAGAAGTATGCTGTTCAGATGTGTTAATGTGATTGACAGAGACACGGAATGTCAAGAAGGTCTGGTATATGACGCTGTGTGGGTTGGTAAATACAGGGTGTATCTTTTGTTTTGTTCCTGAACACGGCAGTTGTCACAGAATAACGCTGCGGATGCACGCTTTTTGTGTGATAGAGCTGCCGTGCCGAGGGACACGATGAAAGGTACACTCTGTGTTCACGATCATTTCCGGGAAGCCTGCTGCCGTCATCGTCAGCGGTAGCAGCCTACGCCAGTTACATCCCAGAAGCCATATTCTTCATATTCGCGGTCATGGAACCAAAGATCTAACGGCAGTATTTTAAACAGTTTCCTCTTTTTACAGCAAGGATTGGAGCTTGTTCAAGAGCCGGGCTAGCTCAGTCAGTATAGTGATTAGGCTAAGGGCTGGACGGTCCGGGGATCGACTCCCGCCAGGGCAAGATATTTTGCTCTTTTCTGAAACGTCCCAACCGGCTCTGGAGCCAACCCAACCTCCTGTTGAACAGCTATTGTGGTACTATCCAGGGGGTAAAGTGGCCGGGGCTTGAAGTTCACCATTGTCCTCCATCTAGTGGCAAGGTTAGGAATGAGTGGAGCTGTACCTCTGCTCCCCCTATATGCGTTCGTAAGATGACAGGGCCAACTTTACGTTCGTTGTTAGCATTAGTATACCAGGGGTGCACAAATTCCAGGCAAGTGGGGTTGCCCGGTCGACTAAATCTTGTACGGTGGCGCCTAATGTTTCTAGCATAATTATTTTAGTTGTTATTTCCTTATGCACAAAAGCGTGTACCTGTTTACGTACATCGAGCAGAAAGAGACAGGTGGCAGTAGGGTTGACAGGTCACTCCGGAATTGTGGGTCCTCAGTATGGAACCTGCTGCATGTCACCGTTCTAGCGCCTAGAATTTGTAGGTGGCACCTAGATTTTAGAAGTTAGCGACACATTGTGTTATGTGTAACTGTAATAAAATTGTACGGTATCTAGCACTTGTTTTGTTGAGCCAGCATGGAATGGACTGCAGCTGAACTGCTATTACTGCTGTCGCTACTACCAATGGTGTTAGTAGTATTAGTAGTAGTAGTATCAGTAGTAGTAATAATGTTAAATTTCGTATTTGTTTTCTGGAAGCAGAGTTCACCAATTAATGCGAGCACCACGCTCTCTCTGTGTCTGTAGCCCCAGCACCCAGTCAATATGTGTGCACGTGACCACGGTCCACCCGCCATGCATATTCATTGGAATAATTTGGGCTCTTCAGGTTCTTTGACCTCGCAGCTTCCCTGATTCAATTGCAGCTTGCCTTTTGCCGGCGGATTATTTGCTACTGTGTCTCACGCACAGTGGTTGTCTGCCCCCACTGTACATTCTAGGAATTCAGCAAGGGACCGCAAAACGGAAATTCTGACGAACATTTTCAGTTGGATGCAATGGATGGGACGGAATGTTTGACTAACGACTAAATAAATTGCAGAATACCTTGCGCGAATTTGTTTGAGTAAATTGAACTGTTTAACCCTTTAAAGACGAAGCATATCTGTTTTATATAATGACTCAGTGCGTACCGCGCTGTAAACACTCTCCACTTCGGTTATGAAAACCAGTCTCTTAATGTTTTATAAGGCAAAAGTTGCTGTTTGTTCTGAGATCCGTACAAAACACACAAACGCAATGTGGGCACCACGTAGAATTTTTTAATGTTAAACCTGGCGGTACGTAAAGTTACCGCTAGGCTTTAAAAGGTTAAATATTAAAACTGCGGGTATTTCGGATGTAACGCCGTGAAATCTGGTGTATGATTACCAACATTTCCGAAGAGCGTACTGCATCCATTTTCAAGGGCGTAGGATCCTGGAATGGTGACAACTGCATAACCATCGTTAATAAAATAACATTTAATGCTGGTAAGAACATGTAAGGCCTTTATTGAATGAAGACTTTAGTTTAAATTTCAGAATGCTTGATAAACAACACCGAGACACTGTAGAAGTTTTAAGGCTATCGCAGCGTGCAGCTGACGTTTCTCTTGTCCTTGGATCCTGTTGTCCATTGAGGCAGCGTCATGTCCCGTAATTACAGAATCCTAAGACACTAAGCCGTATTAACTATCACACGTAAGATGGCGCACTGAAAAGACAAACTCTCATAAGTATTATGCTTATTTTCTACAAATTAAGGCTCTAAGAATGTAGAGACGTGAGAGTGAGTGTTTTATATGGTATTTTTCTCCGTGGCGCCGCAATAAGTTGTGTAAATACTGTATACAGGGAGTTCTTTTCTTAAGGTAGGACTGGGCGCAGGAAAGCGGAAGACATCGTGGCTGCATAAAGACCTACTTGATGATGCAGTCCGCTCTGCTGTACTCTGCCCCGCATTAAAACTCCTGATCCGTCGATTTATGTATTAAATTACCTAAGGTTTTTTTTTATCGACGAGAAGTCCGAAAGTGACACCGCTTTTTGGGTTATTGTTTCCGTCTTCTAAGAAGAAAGAAGGGAAGCATTTTATATCGGTATAAATTTTTCTGTGTTTGACCACCAACGTATCGCGAAGTTACGTGTGAATTAGTATCAGTCTGCTGTCTGCATTAATTGTCTTTATGTGCAATAGGTGCAGTCGTCTCTGTGGACACCAGGAGGCATGTTGTTGTGGAGGTGTGGCTCCACTGATTTCTAACCTTGGCACTAGTTGGAGATAATTGGTCAGCTTTACATCCCGGCCATTTTTATCACCAGGGAAAGAGCCCCCATTAAGTGTTAAGATTTCGGGTGGGCCGAAGGTTTGGTCTGGACACTTTGGAAGCGAAAAATTTCTTGGACGTGGCGGGAGTCGATTCAGTTTCTCTACTCATTTCCCTGATTTGGCCCATACAGAGTCAAGCAAGGCTATTGCTTAAAGCTGTGGACTGCGTAATGCTGGGCTCGAGCAAAAACCGGTAGAAATCTTAGACATTGAAGGAGAGGAGACAAGACCGTCCACTTAGTGTCTTCTCTGTTAGTGTGTGTGATTGAGTATTAATTATTCAACGTGTTATTTTAAATGCAGGGGCGCGCCAACGGGGGGGCTGCCGGGCTTCAGACTCCCAAACCTCCCAAAACCGAAATAAAAAAAAAGTTTTGTAGATATTACGATATCAAAAATTTTACTTGATTTACCCTCCAGGCGAAATCGGCCAGTGAAATCAGCTGATGACTAGTACATTAGAATTTTGAAAAATAAATTAATGAAATTAAAAAAACAAGAAGACAGGACACTGTGATTGAGTCATGGAACATGTAGTTATGTTCGTATGTATATAAATGCAGTTACAGACAGTGTTATGTTATACAGTCGAACCCGGTTTTAACGTCATGAAAGGGACTAAATATTTTGTGTCGTTATAAACGAGTGTTGTTATAATCCACGAATGTAATGTTACGGTAAACAATGACGAATTCATTGGTATCACAGACTATCTGGCGCTATAAGCGAGGTGTTGTATAAACCGATGTCGTTATAACCGGGCTCGACGGTACTTACAAATTATTTTTATAACATAGTTTTTAAAATCAAACATAAATTATATATAACCTCAGGGTCAGACCCCCCCCCCTCCTTTTTTCAAAATTCTGAGTGCGGACGTGTTTAAGTGTGTATCTCTGTAGCAGTTCCTTGCATGTTGAAGTTTAACACTGTCTTCTCTGATACTGACATACTGGCTCTTTTCGACTGGTAGTGGCCACTTTCGGCTGATATTGGCCACGTTCGACCTATACGGTACGTAATAACGTACGTGTTCACGAGGCATTACGATCCAATAAGTTTTTCCTCCCAGTAGCTTTCCAAAGACCGCGGATTCCTTGTAATTCTTTTTTAACACTTTGACTTCAGAGCCTCATAAAGACGCTAGTAGCAACGGAAAAGTTATTTCCGATATAATATCTCCAGCACTGCCACATTACGGGTTTGTTCTGGTCGTCCATAACACCGCGCTGACATTTTCATTCCAAGTTTCGTACTGAAACTTCGAACCTCCCCGTCTTCCTTGCTGCCACCCTACTGCCTCACGCTACCGGAAACTGTTGCGATGTGCGGGCTGTATCTACGCAGCGGATACAAGTACGGAGGGCGTTCGATACGTAAGGGTCCCTAAATCATAAAAAAATTATATGAGGAGTCATTACGACGTTCAGTGTTGCTCATTTATTCCACTGAAGTATCTTATTTTTCATCGTAATCTCCAGGGTACATCCAGGCGTTTGTCCCATCTTCGCATGAGTTTAAAAATTCCGTCGCCTTATGTATCGGTCTCTTCCATTCGCAGCCACTCATGAACAGCCATTTATATTTCCTCGTTATTTTATAGTCAGCATTTAGTCAACAGAGGCGTGTAACAAGTACAGGAGACATGAGAAATCCATACAAAATTTTGTTTGGTGATCTTGAAGGGCAGAAACTACGTGATAGAACTCTGTTTTGATGGGATAATATCGAAATGCAGACCATTTTAAGGTATTAGGTTATGGCAGTATGAATTGGTTTCAGCAGGCTTAGGATAGGGTCCTTTCGCAAGCTGTTTTGAAGACGGTGATGAATCTTCATGGAGGTAAATTTGATTGTTATGTGATAAGCCGCCAGTCTGCGAAGCACTACGCTGTATTCGGTTGGTAAGGTAGTGGCAGATTATCCATTAGTGCGATTACGGTCCCCCACAAACTTAGAAGTTGGAAAGTCCCTTTTTCGGATCCAGGGACGGAGACTGTCTGCTGCCATTGATGGTTGCTGTGGGTTTTATCAGTCCCGTCAGGGAAATGCCAGGGTGATACGTCACATTGGGTCGTGGTCGAATAATTTCGTATATGTAGCAGTTCGCTATTGGCTAATAATGAACTAACTCCACGGAGCAGAGTCCTGTTTGACATACCTAACATTTCGTCAGATAGTCAAAAAATGCCCCGCATTTTGTGGAACCCGAAGGTTCATTTCCGCGTTCCCAGGAGCCGGCAACTTTTCCCTGTCCTGACCCAGATTACTTCAGTTCATGCCCGCACCCTATTTGTTGAAGATCCATTTTAATATTATTCTATCTATGTTTAGGTCTTCTAATTGGTCTCTGTCCTTCAGGTTTCCCCCACCAAAACCCTATGTGCACCTCTCCTGTCCCCCATATCTACCACGTTCCTCGCCCATCTCATTCTTCTTGATTTGATCACCCGAATAATATTTGGTGAGGAATACAGTCCGTGAAGCTGCTCAATACGCAGTCTTCTCCATTCCCCTGTTAGGCCCAAATATCTTCCTCAGCACCTTATTCCCAGACACCCTCAGACTGTGCCCCACCGTCAATTTGACAGGCCAAGTTTCACACCCATAGAAACCGTTAACGGATTATTGCGTAGTGCAGTGTTATATAATCATGATAATAATAACAAGTGTCGTCAAATAAACAAAGGCTAGGCCTCGTTCTGTTAGGTACCTTTTTCTCGTACGAATGTTTGTGTAATTTGACACGCAGAACTTCTTGGAGGCGGTTAGCAAGTGAAGATAGGCCGCCACGCAATATCGGTACGTGTTGCAGTGTCGTCTAAATCGCCGTGCTTTCCTTTCTCGTCTCTTGCGTTTTGCGCTCTACTTGTGGCGGTGTGCATCACCGTCTATCAGCACAGTGATCTCGTACACTGTGCAGATTGTATTTGAAACTCCGCGTTCTCAGATTATACGCAAGATAGTAACACGAAAGGATGTAAAAACAAATGAGGTTACGCCTAATGTTGGAATTTGGGGCGGAGGAGTTGTGAGGGGCATTGGAAACTGTAGTGTTGGTGGCGTGTTTGTCGGGTATTAGCATTTGAGAAATTAAAACATTTCGTGCTGGAATGCCATTCATTGTAGGGTTTGTTAAGATAGTGTCATTAAAGCTTCAGCATTTGTTAGCATCCACAGAGTGGACGTGATATTTCATTATGACGGTTTGTACTTCGCGAACAGACTGTACTACAACTAGCACTAACCGCATGAGAAATTTTTTACCCCCCCAGTGGGGCAACAGCCTCTAGCGGGCCAGGGCGTCCTTATCATCGAGGCATCACGATCACATTCAGACACACCACACTCGGTAGTACTCCTCTGGACGAGTGATCAGCCCGACGCAGAGACCTCTACCTGACAACACACACACACACGCGCGCGCGCGCACACACAAGAGACAGACGTCCACGTCTCCGGCGGGATTCGAACCCACAATCCCAGCAAGCGAGCGTCCGCAGACCCACACCACAGACCGCTTGGCCAGTGGGACCGGCCCGCATGAGAAATGCGGTAACAAACTCTTGATAAAGAACTGATACAAATGAAGCGGAATCGTGTTTATCAAACTTTCCAGACATGAAGATTCAAGCCTTTTGTTACCCTTTGTCCTTTGGTACGTAGTGCCCGACGTTTCGCAGTATCCTACTGCATTTAACTGCGGTTCAGCAGCTTCTGGTTGTACCGCCTTAACGTGAAGATGAATGGACTACATTTGTCGAAACGTCGGTAGCTACTTACCATTCGACACACCATAACATCTCAGAAGACTTGAACTTTCAGCAACGCCGCTTTATGACCTCATATCTCGCCTTTTATAAACGTGACCAATTAGGCTGTGTCTAATAGTAACAGTTCAAACCCTGTGGAAAGACGATGTGAGGGGTGGAGAAGAATTTTTTAAGCTGCCTTTGTAAATATGACGGAACTTTGCGAAGTGTAACTTCACCGAACTGGCCCCTTGGAAAACACATTCGATTTGCACGCATTGCCCGTACTTGCCACTTGCATTCAGTTCTGGATGTACACAAATACCGGCCGGAACACTATCTAAACCTGACATCTCGCTTGAATCCGCCTCGTTTGTCCATTTGTTCCCATCCCGTATTCAGACGTTCTGTTATTTCATTGCCTTTGTACGTAACGGCCAATGGCTTATGCTCCTACACACTTCTTTGTCTGTCTGAACTCACAAGAAAAGCGTTTAATCCCATACAGTATCATACAGTTTTCCCTATGAAGCCACGTTTGGGAATGGAGGTTTACCTCCACTCATTCTTAACCTCGGCACTAAATGGGATGAATGTTAAACTTTAAGGTACGGCACCTTTACTCGCGAGGAAAGATTCCGTGGTAGCCATTCAGTTGGACGCTGGGAAGGCCCTAGGGCCGGTCTGGACGTTTCGGAGGAGGAAAATTTCTGTTACTCGTAAAGACCTACTCTGGGGCCCCAGCCAGCATCCTATTCAATGGTCACCCCGTGGGTAAAGCGGCCGGAACGTAAGTCTGACCGCTCACCTCCCTCTAGTTCTGAGATTAAGAATGAGCTCCGCCATACGCCGTCATGGAATGTATAAGGACACCTTTACCTTTTTTAACTTCCAGTCTTAAATATTTCTGAGACGCTTTTCGTGGTCTTCTTGCCGATCCGAGTGGCCGCGCGGGCTAAGGCGTAGATCTGCGGCCGAGCGCTTGCTGGGATCGTGGGTTCGAATCCCACCGGGAGCATGGATGTTCATCTGTTGTAGGTGTTTGTGTTGTCAGGTAGAGGTCTCTGCGACGGGCCGATCCCTCGTCCAGAGGAGTCCTACCGACTGTGGTGTGTGTCTGAGTGTGATCAAGAGAAAATAAACAACCTCGACACCTGCTGTGAACAAGTAGGTAGAAGGGGTAAGGACTATGAATTTCGTGGTCTTGCTCAGTTATTTCTTATACGACTGTGCGATGGCTCGATGTGGAGTTGTCATGTTATGGATATTCAAGCGTTATGTCGAAATTTCCCGCGGGACGCAGTATCCCTGTGTATGGGATGTGACGGAATGAAGCTGTCTGTGGGACGGAATTCATTAATCAAAATCGAAATGATGAAATATTGGACTGAAAATTGCGGCTTGGGGGCGGAGGGTGCGGCATGTCGAAACTGCTGTGGTTGGATCCTGTTTAAATAGAATTATCAATACCTCTCCCGTCCAAATCACGCTGGATGATTTGTAAATTTTAAAACAGGAATAATTGGAGTGGCACTTGGTTTTATTTAGGTCCATTGATTAATCTTTACGTTAATAGAGCCACAGTTCATACTGCTAACTCAATGGAGCAGCAGCCTCTTTGAGCAGCTGATGGTTGCTTAGCCAATAAAGAATTCTAAAAGGTTTTGACAGTGGTGTATAACATTGTGTGGTGATGGTTTTATGGACTTTATCCATCGTCCGAAGAGTAGAATATTAAAAATTAAAAAATTACAATCACGACGTTTCGGAAGCTGGCCCTGCTTCCGTCCTCAGGTGAATGGAAGGGTAGAAGAGAAGAACACCTATTATGTTGGGCCCCTTAGACAGAGCTAGTCTCCATCACTGCATCCAGTGATGGAGGCTTCTCCCCCTCCGTTCACCTGAGGACGGAAGCAGAGCCAGCTTCCGAAACGTCGTGATTTTAAGTTTTTAATATTTTACTCTTCGGACGAGGGATAAAGTCGATAAACACATCACCACACAGTAATAAAGAATTCCTTGCCTTGTATAGAATCGTGCTTTCGTTACGACGTGGCCAGCAGGTGTTCCCTGCCTTGTGCTGCTTTCTAAGTGATATTTTAGACAGTTTCCATGGTCTGGCGTTTTAGCGTTAAGGACCTTCATTTCTTTCACTTAGTAGTAACGTTTGAAGTGATAAGCGACCATTGTCAGCGGCAGTCCTTGAATCACGTGTAACCGTGTCTTACCTGTTCCCTATCGAACGTGCTTCCCGGTACTTTCTATTCTGCCCGTAATTCTCCGTCATTTATATCAGCTTCTTCAGGGATTTTCCGGAAAAGTCTTAAATTATGGGACCGCCTTCTGTAAGTACAGTTGAACTTGTCCCTGTCCACGTTGAAGGCATGTAGGGGGAGTAGAGGTGTAGCTCCACTCATTCTTAATCCCGGTGCCAGGTGGAGATGAGTGGTCAATTACACAGGCCTATTTTGTGTGGCGGTGTAGTGATTTCTTTATAGTACCAATAAAATACCATAATAAATCTGTACGATTTATTTGAACTGCTGTCGTTTAAATGATAATATTAATGGAGCGTTTAATTGTGCGTGTTGATATAATGTATTTCTCTCATAGACTCGTATTACTGTCTGACAAACAGACTCACACTGTACCAACACTACTGCAGCAGACGCCACTTGTGCAGAATCGCCACTACAAAAACCCGACGTGGTTCAACACCAGTTGTCGTATCTCTGTAGAATTTACGTTGCCTGTGTCTTCCATTTTCCTTCCTGCTCCTCGAATTACATGTTGCCTGTGTGCGTTCCTTGTCTTCGTATCCAGACACACAGCCGGTAACATCCTCTTGTGTGGCGTTGTAATTGTATTATTATTGTAACATTGTATCGTTATTGTGTTATGAGTGCGGGTATACTGCTGCAAACACGTAAGCAGATTTTAATTTCAGTGCAATTTAACCTTCAGCCCTAATAATAATAATAATAGTAATAATAATAATAATAATAATAATAGGTAAAAACAAAGGTGACGCCAGTAATAATAGGGGCAACTGGAACCATTTCAGAATCCTTCAGAAAATATTTGAGCAGCGTACCGGGAAAGCACGATATCAAGGAACTACAGAAAACAGCTATATTGGGCACAGCACACACACTGCGGGAAGTGCTAATGTAGAAGCACAGAAGAGTTTAATATTGCAGACAGCGCTATATGCACCATTAACAGTACGCGCAGAATAGCTGCGGCACTGTGTACCCTAGAAACGTGGTTTGTTTCAGGTATATATGTGTGAATACCCTGCATAAAGGGGATAACGTAATAATAATAATAATAATAATAATAATAATAATAACCGTAAGTAACATGACACTAAGTGTTGCTGTTCTCCAGGCCGTCCAGACTGCCTCTGGGTACCACCCAGGCACCTCTTGAATGGGCACCGGAGTTCTTCCCCGGGTGTAAAACGGCCGGGGCGTGATGCTGATTACTTACCCCTATCTAGTACCGAGTTGCGAACGAGTGGAGCTACACGTCTGTTCCGCCTACATACCTTCATGGCATGGACAGGGACTTTACTTTTTTTGCAATAACGTCAAGGCTTGTTTGCTCCATTGTTTCATTGTGACGTGTGAATGGCATACGGTACACGTGGCATTGAGTCGGCTGCGTTTCGAAGTAGAAAGACAAAGCCAAGAATGTAACGGAAGGTGAGACCTTGCAGTTGCCACGTGACTTCTGCTGCCAATTGTGAGTTGGCACTGTTTTTTTTTTGGAACAAATCAACCGGGTCGTAAGAAGTGAGCCCATTCAGTGTTGTTACCAGAGCGTGTCTTGCTGTTGGTGCTGTTTGTTAGACACAACCAGAAGCGTTTCCTTACGCCAGTAGCTGAAACTTGAAGCTAGCTTTGTGTTTACTTGGGCCTTGTTTGCTGGGAAGACGTGGTAGCTAGTCTGTGCCTTTGAATATTGAATGTTGTGGTATAATCTAATAATATTTATTGGACACACTCCATGCTTTCTTGGGCCTACTGCGGGACTAACCCCGGTTGCCACGTTGGTAGCGCCCTCTCTGTTATTCAGTGCTATTTAAAAATCTTCAGCTTTATTAACTTTTGGATGACGCTGGGGTTCAAATCCCAACTACTGCGCATGACGGAGGGTTTCTTCTTTATAGTGCCCTTAAATGAATTCGCAACCATATGGTGCACCGATGCCTGCAGCATGTAAAGGATTAACGGTCCGTACCGCGCACACAGGCTGGCATTGAAGGGTTAAACGACTTATATTTAACTTTGTCTATATAATTATTTGGATCTGTAACCATACCTTTATTATTACATCTTAGTGTCTTCTTATAAGGTATCTTCTCGTTCATATTCAACCATTTTTTACTTTGAATTCTATATTTTCATTTTCTGGGCAACTCATCGACGTGTGTTTGACATCACAATACGATGAAATGTTTCACACAAAAGTTTTATAGAATATCAGACCACACATTTTATATTCAGTAATTATTTTTCCGGAAAATCGTGCCGTTTATGAGATAATGTTGAAAAATATTGTAGAACCAGACAGGCCACAGGTGACAATATAATACGGCGCATGCGCTTTGTATGCTGGATAACTAAGGCTACAGAAACACACTCAGAATATGTAATACTTATTGCTATTCCACTCCAACAATCGTTACGTGAAGGCGCCTTAGCGTTACATTTGTACGTATACTGCATGTCTTGTTTTGTTGTGTAATTAGTAGTGACAGTTGTGCCGAGCCCAGTACTATTGAACGGCAGACTTGTGTGCTTGCTCGTACGTATAGACCGCCGTGGCGGCCTACTGATTGTTGCAGCTCGTGATGCACGTGCGGTTACGTCTATTGTATTAAATGGGGTAACTTGTTTGGGTGTGACCTGTTGCTTGCTTCTTTGAATAGTGACTATTGTCAGTTTGCTGTGGAGACTGCGTGCGTGTGTAATTTGAATGATACGGTTGACGTGTACTTCTGGCAACCAATTAGTTTGTATAGGTTTATGTTCTGAGACTTTTGAATAATGTTATCACAGTTTTAACGCCTTTATATTCTCTGAGATTTAAATTCCAACTACTGTCCAGGATCGAAGGATTTTAAATTTACAATAACTTTAAATGCATTTACGACTGTGCAATGCACCGATACCGGCAGCTTGTGGAGAATTAACCCTTTAAAGACGAAGCGTATCTGTTTTATATAAGGACTCAGTGCGTACCGCGCTGTAAACACTCTCCACTTCGGTTATAAAAACCAGTCTCTTAATGTTTTATAAGGCAAAAGTTGCTGTTTGTTCTGAGATCCGTACAAAACGCATAAACGCAATGTGGGCACCATGGAGAATTGATTAACCCTTTAAAGACGAAGCGTATCTGATTTATATAAGGACTCAGTGCGTACCGCGCTGTAAACACTCTCCACTTCAGTTATAAAAACCAATCTCTTAATGTTTTATAAGGCAAAAGTTGCTGTTTGTTCTGAGATCCGTACAAAACACATAAACGCAATGTGGGCACCACGTAGAATTTTTTAATGTTAAACCTGGTGGTGCGTAAAGTTACCGCTAGGCTTTACAAAGGTTAAAGGTCTGTGCAGTGCACCGAGGCTGGCTTTGAAGTGTTAATCGTAGTGTAACGGAGGGCGCTTTTTCCCGGAATTTTTTAGGCATCTTTCGTTCAAAGTGAACGTTTTTCTTTTATTTTAGTGACTTTAAAATATACAAACAAGGATATTTCTTACTGATTTGAAGAAAACAAAATATATTTCGATCACCCACTTTCCAGTGGTAAATCAAGTGTTACTTCACAGGTAACACATTTTTTTCCTGAGCACATTTAGGCTTTGATGCATCTTCTACCACTCGCCGTTAGGTTCAACCGTCGCCATGTGGGAAGAGAGCTGAAGGAAACATTTTTCTTTTCGTACATCGATTTGCTTTTGTTCCTCTGAAGTACTGTTATGTCGCTGTATATCCAAAGAGTGAATCCGCTGTTAATATATCTCACAAGTGAGGTTGGTAGCATTGTAATATGATGGCGGACTAAAGACTTGGAACATTCTCTCCTTTCCATGTAGTTTTTAATTTTTTTGTTTGAGTAGTAACACTGTTATGACACACGTGAAATGGCTGGTACGTTGTCGTAGAATGCACCAAAGACGAATATCGGTTTTTGGTCAGAATGTGTGAAAAAACCGCTGGAAGCTACGGCAGAAAAGGTTTTAATTATGGCGATACGCGTATGAACCGGAAGAAATTTTATGATTGTGTGGGGAAATTTAAAGGCATTTTGACGATTGTTGACGGTGTGCATTCTTGGCGGCCGTCGACTGATGTGTTGAGGTTGAGTGGAAGTTACAAGCTGTCAGCATACCCGGGACAACCGATGTATCGGCCTTGATCAAATTACGTGGAAAGAAAAACGACGCAACAGTGAAGTCCGTCCCACCCGAAAGCAGCGATGGACGTTGTGGACCGTCAGACTCGGATATGCTGGAAACAGAACGATCGTGTTCTCAAATAGTTCGTGTCTGAATTACTGTGTTATTATCTTGACAGAATTTATAAAACCTGTGCATATTGGCATTGTTCCGGAACATGCATGACCTCACGTCACTGGGTAGTTAGTTACTAACGTCGGCTTTTAGGTGCTCTTCCAAACTCGCGAAAAGCGACTGTTAGCTTCATCATGTCTGTCCGTCCGTCCGTCAGCAGGGCACAACTCGGCTCCCTCTGGACTGATTTTTATGAAATTTGATATTTTTGTATTTTTCGAAAATCTGTCGAGCGAATTCATATTTGATTAAAACCTTACAAGAATAACGGGTACTTTACATGAAGACCTGTGAACATTTATGACGATATCTCGCTGAATTCTTCTTAGAATGAGAAGTGTTTCAGACACAAGTTGTAGAGAAATTCAAAACACGCGTTTTATGTTCAGTAACTTTTTTACCCCGAAAATCTTGCCCTTTATGAGGTAATGTGGAAAAATATGGTACAGCCAGACACGCCACAGATGACAATATAACACGGCGCATGCGCTTTTTATATTTGATAACTAAGGCTACAGACACACACATAGAATACGTAATTCTTATTGCTTTTGTACAACAATGGTTACGCGAACGCATCTGTATGTTACGTGTATTAGTAGGTTGCCTTTCTTGTTCTTGGACATTTCCTCCCATGAAATGAGACCACTGCGTTGTGTCGAAACGTCGAGAATCAACTACCCAGTGATGCCGCGTCATATCCCGGTAGACTGAAACCCTCTGATCCAGCAAGAACTCGAAAATCTGTCTACACTTTTTGACTTACCGGCTTCATTGTAGTTGTATTGAAGGACACAAACTGACTTTGTAACAAGGGTAACATGGGATTTGGTAAGGTGGAGTAGGCTTTGTGTGTAGTGTAACGGCTTGTTACAGTACTGTGTCCGTATTTCAAAGACAGTGCGATGACAGGACACGCTGTGATGATAGTTTTAACTAGAATAATTCAGTGTTTATCCAGTATTCGTAATTAAAACTCTCTGCGGTACAGATCACCCATCGTGCCCTTATTACTGCACATTGGCTTTATTTGAAAACTTGGGCTAGTTTTTCTACGCATCCGGACAACGAATTTCAATGAAACTAACCTAATCAAGACGAACCCTACATGATCCCACGTACATTTACAGAGAAATTAAAGAGGGAAAATGATAGTGTCATTTCAGAGTGCATTGAAAAGCGAGCACAGGAAAAGGCCTCGTTTTTAGTATTTTTTTATTATTTTAGAATTCATTATTCGTCATTTGATATCTCTTCATTAAAACTCAGTCTGCCCTGTCCCAGTGGATAAAGATAGGATATTGCCCATATAGAGGGTTAGTTGAATATAAAATTGTAGGGTACGGACGGGCTAGAGTGGGGTTGGTTGAGGGGGTGAATACGTGAGATAATGCCCCAAACCATATAACTGAGTGCTCTAAGGGGTGGGGTTACCAAACAATTCGAATGTGCTACAAATGGATGTTCAAGTGTCTGCCACTGTCATAACCCTTTACTGTAATTATTAACGTACTGTTGGCTTGCGTACTTTCAGTTACGCAGCCAGCTGTGCACTCAGGGTAGGTTTGAGTGCTGCCTACGAGTTGAATTTTTTTTTTCGTTTTTCATTTTGGCAACACTTATAAACCAGGAAAGTTTATAGATAATTATTACAGACACTTTACTGCATTCTGATATGCTTGCTTTACATTAAACCCTTTAGCCTTTTAAAGCCTAGCGGTAACTCTACGTACCACCAGGTTTAACATTAAAAAATTCTACGTGGTGCCCACATTGCGTTTATGTGTTTTGTACGGATCTCAGAAAAACAGCAACTTTTGCCTTATAAAACATTAAGAGACTGGTTTTTATAGCCGAAGTGGAGAGTGTTTACAGCGCGGTACGCACTGAGTCCTTATATAAAACAGATACGCTTAGTCTTTAACCCTTTAAAGACGAAGCGTATCTGTTTTATATAAGGACTCAGTGCGTACCGCGCTGTAAACACTCTCCACTTCGGTTATAAAAACCAGTCTCTTAATGTTTTATAAGGCAAAAGTTGCTGTTTGTTCTGAGATCCGTACAAAACACATAAACGCAATGTGGGCACCACGTAGAATTTTTTAATGTTAAACCTGGTTTTATGTAAAGTTACCGCTAGGCTTTAAAAGGTTAAAATCAGGACAATAAACCAATTAACGAACCACGTCTGATGTATCTTTAGCGTCATACATAGGCCTACTGCGTCTAGTTGTCTTATACACACCCTTATTTCCAACTACTACACAACGTTTAGTTTTTGCGCTCTTACATGTTTAAGTTCTCTGTTGTAGCCACCATCAGGGAGCTATAATATTATAAAAACATAAGCAGCGTTACGTCTAACTGGTCAATAAATTGCAAACGTCAATACACTAGCATCATGCAATACCTAATTGATATAGAATATTATAAAAATTATCGAGATTAAAATATAAATTGAGTATTAAGATATAAAAAGATGCCTCAGTACTTCTTGTAATGTTGGAAATCTCCTGTTTATAGCGGAGCAGACGTCAGGGTTTTAGACGCAGGATGTTTACGCCATGAGTGTACGGGCTGCTCTACGTAAGCACATCCTTACATAGGGTCACCCTCGAAATACTAAATATAGCCACTCCATTTATTTAATCGAAGGTCTGAAATACATAAACTTCTGTTCCTCTACGTCACGACATTAACGATTAGACTGTTTCAATATAAAACAAGACACGAGGTACGTAATTAATGCGTATTTATAAAAGTTCATATTTACAAAACTAATATTAACTTTGTTTGTTGAACAAGAAACATGACGATACCTTTCTCTCTAATACACGAACAGCGCAATAAAACCCTTCCGTCATAACAGTTCTTCAATTACGAAACAGAAATTACAACATTCATAACTGAATAATTGAAAATAAATGCTGGTCACGAGGTGCGCTTGTCAAGTACATTACACTCCAGAAAATGAACATATAATACAGGTCTTCAATAAAGCGAACAGAGCTGGTTTCATAGGTTTTGTATTCAAGACTGCCCAACGTTCAACGTCAAAGTAAATGACACGGAATTCTTTGAAAGGGAAAGAAGCCCTAAGGAGCTGAATAGCCAAATGAATATTGCAGGTATCAGAACCGACCACTGAATATGATCAAGACCGGGCTATGTGGCAGCGCATGGAAGTATACAGCCCTTTGACTCGGTAAATGGAGGCACAATATTCGTCTGAAACATCTCCAACATAGCCCACTTCCAAATGTGCTACAATCCCCAAATAGGATCAGCGTAAACTTGAAAACAAGTAACCTAAATAACAACGAACAACTCAATTGCTGCTTCAGAGTAAACACTGCTTCTCAAATACAAAAACCAGATGGTTAGTTCTGATTATGGAAATAATCAGAACTAACCATCTGAAAACCATACTAAGCTCATAAATACACTATGTGGAATTTACAGTAGGTGCTACATATTGCAAAGTGCAGCTGTCCTTGTCTATGCCATTAAGGCGTATAGGAGAAGTGGAAGTATGAATCCACTCATTCTTAGCCTAGGCACTAGATGGAGGCGAGTGGTCACCTCCGCGCTTCGGCCGTTTTACCACAGGGAGAGTGGCCCGATATCCATCGAATAGACGGCTGGGTGGGTCACAGGGCTTTCAAGAAAAGAAAATTATCTTGATAAGCCTGGATTCGATAGTTCCTTAACCCCTTAAAGACGAAGCGTATCTGTTTCATATAAGGACTCAGTGCGTACCGCGCTGTAAACACTCTCCACTTCGGTTATAAAAACCAGTCTCTTAATGTTTTATAAGGCAAAAGTTGCTGTTTTTCTGAGATCCGTACAAAACACATAAACGCAATGTGGGCACCACGTAGAATTTTTTAATGTTAAACCTAGTGCTACGTAAAGTACCCGCTAGGCTTTAAAAGGTTAAAAACCCTACCAGGGTTCACGGTACATAAAGTACTGACCAGATTACTTGCTGATTGTTGGCGCGGAGTTAAAAGGCGCGGGCTGGTAAGAGGGGAAGCACTGCGCATGCACCACCAAGCATGTTCTGTCCGTTTGAAAAACATCCACAATGACTGAAGCTATGAATGCACTCCCAACACAGTAGATGTTTTTTAAAGGAGGTATAACACTGCCTGGCCATTCCGATGTGAGCCTAGCAGCGGCCACGCCGTGCCGACTGCTGCTATGGTCAGTGTTAGGAAGTTAAGCTACAAGCAGTCTACTGCTACGCGTATTGTTCCAGTATTAGTCTGTGGTTCCCATCCATCAGGTGGCACTCATATGCACAGCAGAAGAAAATTCCCCGCCCCCCCCCCCCCCGATGTGATTAATTCTAATTGAGTTTCAGGAAGAGGAAGAAGACAATGACGTTGGCTATAAATAAAAGTAAAACTGTTGTTATGTTTGACCGCATTGCCGTGAAGGCGTATGGTGGAGTGAATGACAGGCTCCTCTCACTTTCACATTCTCGGTGTCAGGTACAGATGGGCGGATGTCTTGACGCTGGCGCCGTATAGGACAGTGCTTGCGCCTGAGTGGCGGTGCGGACGCGTCCGTGTTGACGCTGAGTCGATGTGGACGTGGCGAAGAAGCGAAGAGGCAATGTCTGTCTTTGTCAGTTACTAACTGTGTACAGACAGCTGTTTTACTGACGGACGAATGTGAAAGTGTTGATACATTTCTTGATTCGTTTAAGATATTCTCCTTGCCTATGCTTACGGGACACGGCGTGACCTTGTAAGGTTCCTGGAAGCACAGAGGATGAGATGACTGGAACACGTGGGGAGAATGTCGGAGAAACGGATGTCAGAAAGAATGTTGAATGGGAGATTATTGTCCAGAAGAAGGAAGGGGCGACCACGTACAAGATGGATGGACAACGTGGTGACAGACCTTGTGGTGATGGTGTGCAGAGGCTGGGGAGGGACAGTAGATGGCAGGGCGGGGGGGGGGGGGAGGAGACTTGTGAAGGAAGCCAAAGCCCACCAAGGGCTGCAGTGCTGCTGCTGCTGCTGCTGATGATGATGATGAGGTATACCGCGAAGGGACAGCGTGTTTGCTATAGCGACTCGCTACAGCTTGAACGGATCGGGGCTCAAACCCCGCTGGGGGCAATAAATTCTATTTTCTTCACATCCGTTCAGACCGTCCCTGGGGTCCACCGAGCCTTCTGCGTACCGGTTCTCTTTGCTGAGGGTAAAGCAGCCAGGGCGTGGCCTTGACCACCTACCGCTATGTAGCTCCGAAATTAAGAATGAGTGGAGTTGTACCTCCATTCCCCTTCTGTGCCTTCATCGGCATGTGAAGG
The DNA here is from genome assembly GCA_013340265.1 of Coptotermes formosanus. Taxonomy (NCBI): domain Eukaryota; kingdom Metazoa; phylum Arthropoda; class Insecta; order Blattodea; family Rhinotermitidae; genus Coptotermes; species Coptotermes formosanus. The sequence continues at coordinate 363,166 of BLKM01000814.1, forward strand.
TGCACTTTGCCTGTACCCGTGTGTCCAGTGGTAACGTTTGGATTTCTGAACAAATTGTTGTGCTTTGGCATGAGAAGTGTCTGACAAACGACCGGGTCATGTTTTGTTTGTCGCCGTATATATTCATATCTAGGCCGGCTGTGTTGATACCGTGTAGGCGGGTAAGGTAACCTTTCGCAGGTACATAGTGTCTCCTTTTTCAGGTAATTTAAAGGTGAGTGTGTGCTTTCGGAACGTTGGTGGTTGTCAACCCAGAAGGATCCAATTGCCGTTTACCATCTCGCAACCTGAAATCTGATACGCCCCGCATGTTTCCTGCCAGTGACGCAGTCTTCACGCCGTAGTCATGGTCGTACATTCCTACATCATTCAGAAACTCTGATTTTTCTCTACTGTGGTCGGTGTAGTGGGATAAGTTATGGTTGGTGGCTGTGGAAAGGACTCGGCTGGGTTTATATCGCACAGAAACTGTTTTCTCCTCATTTTAGTGGTTGGAAATGGGACTTGCTAGGAATACGTGCGGCAGAACATAAGAAAACTCCTGCTTCTTAATCTAAGACGGTGCGTTTTCGGGGCGAAAGTGGGTTCAGTCGAGGACTTTAACCCTTTAAAGACGAAGCGTATCTGTTTTATATAAGGACTCAGTGCGTAGCGCGCTGTAAACACTCTGCACTTCGGTTATAAAAACCAGTCTCTTAATGTTTTATAAGGCAAAAGTTGCTGTTTGTTCTGAGATCCGTACAAAACACATAAACGCAATGTGGGCACCACGTAGAATTTTTTAATGTTAAACCTGGTGGTACGTAAAGTTACCGCTAGGCTTTAAAAGGTTAAACATGCGTCTGAAATGCAGTGCGGGCTGCATCTTACATTATGTGGTGCCAGCTAATTGCGATACGGAGTGTTTGGGCCTCAGACAGAGTACATTAGTTAGGCCACTGTTTGTGTGATTTCCGGCTTACGCTGCCGTGTAAGTGAGATCTTTCGCTCTTGTGGGATGTTACGCAGCGTAGATCGGTAGTTACCAACACTTCGGGACAACTTGTTTTAGGCTGCTTACCCTTGAAGATAGAACCGATAGGTTGTCCCGAAACGTCAGTACCTAACTACCAATCTGGGTTGCGTAATATCCAAGTAGGCCTCTGTTTGATTTTGAACAAGTAAGAAGAATTTGTGTGGTATGTTGTGGAATGAAAATACATTCGAACCCGGTTATAACGCCATTGGTTAATGTGGCACCTTGTCTATACCGTAAGATATTCTGTGGTACCAATGACTTCGTCAGTGTGAACCGTAACATGACCCTCCTCTGTTATAACAACACTCGTTTATAGCGACACAAAGTCATGACGTCATAACCGGGTTCGAGTGTATACGCTAGTCAATATAAAAAAAATACTCCCCAGTAAAGTCTTAAAAGTGAGACATACCAGTGGGCTGCGGATAGAAATATAAAATGGCTGAGTAGTTTACCAGAGTTGCAAAATCATGTATACTTCGCCATCGTCATTTTGCCACATGTTTCGACTGGTAGTTCGTCATCTGCAGGAAATCCTGGCTGTTTATGAAATGTATTTCTACATGCCGTGCTGAGCTCCTGTTAACGTTGGCATCCCAAATTATTGCACCAACTCTGTGGGCAGTTTAAACACTTCAGTAAACACAGAAAACACCAACACTCAATAACACAATTTGTAACGTCACCTGAATAACAAAGGGAAACTAGCAGTGCATGGCTGCACACTTATACGTCATAGCACAAAAATCCCATACGCAGAACAGTGTCTGACGTAGAAATTAGTACGGGGGGAACAATAGGAGAGAAATAGTGTTAATTTTAAGACTAAGTGCGGTAATCAGTGTTCTGATGCTCTAGTGAAAGTGTAATATATTTTCTCTACGTTGTTCGGCAAGTGCTGAGAATTTTAATATATGAACATATTTATATGGAATTTTACATGTACAAAAACACAAGTCACCAACAAATGCACAAAGAGAGTTTTATCATCAATCGTAACACACTCCTACATGTTTCGACCCTGCTGGGTCATCTTCAGAGAGAACTGTCCGTTACCGTTATACTAGGGTTGCACTTTATAGTTGAGTGAGAATGTGCCTGGCCCGGACGGCGGAGGGTTCACGCCTCCAAAAACAACACAGTACACAGTCAACAGCACATTCTCACTCAACTATAAATTTCAACCTTAGTGTAACGGTAACGGAAAGTTCTGCCAGAAGATGACCCAGCAGGGTCGAAACATGTAGGAATGTGTTACGATTGATAATAAAACTCTCTTTGTACATTTGTTGGTGATTAGTGTTTTTGTATAATATAGTGCACGGACATGGAACACATTAAATTTACATGTACGTTTTAATCGAATTTAGAAAGTGTTCGTAGCTGCATACAGTGTTGGTGTAGTGATTTTTGAGTTCACAGTTAGTTTCAGCGCGGCATTGCTGTGGAAATATATTTCGTTTTAACTATGGATTGCCTCAAAATGACTAACTTGTGGTCGAAACACGTAGCAAAGTGAGTATAACAAAGTACGTTAAGTGGTTGTACCGCCTATGTCTATAGCTCGAACCATTTTGTTATATGCAGGTGGATGGAAAATGGGGAGCAAAATATGGACGGCTGAATTGGATTATTTAAGGGGCGGGTGTGCTGGGGCGACAGGGGAGAAGTGAAGTGATGAACAAAACATATGGGGGGGGGGGGATGAAAGTTTCAACAGGGATAAGAGACCTAGAGGAAATGGGAACGCTGAGATAGCGTGGCCATATTATGGGGATGAAGACGGAAAAAGTTTAGCGAAAAGTGTGTTGTACTGGTGACCACAAGGAAGGAGCGATGGGTTGGTGGGGGGGGGGGGGGGAGGGGGGTACATAAAAGTGGAAAACACATGCTGGGTCCATTACGGAAGATAGAGGATTGGAAGCTGAAACCGGAAACGGCAAAATCGTGAGATGATAAAGCCCAAAACAGACGAAAGGAAGAAAAGAAGGCAAAATAGTGTCTGTTTTTCAAGTTTGTGAATCAGAACACATTAAAAGTGCGGTTAGAACACGTGTCAGCTTTACACATGGATCCCCACAGATTTTTGGATAGTACCACTGGGGCTGTTGCGGTCACGTCCACAGTGGCCGAACATCCCAGTCGAATGGTCAGCGTCCCTCTTTCTTATTCGAAATGTCCCGGTTTCAAGCCTCGTGTCTGAAACTATTACGGGATGTTTTGCTTTTCCTCATTCGCTACAGGCAAATGCGAGTTTAGCAGCCTTACCTTTAAAAGTGCAGTGGTTACTATTTGTACCTCCAGGTTTAGTACCAAAAGCGCTGCATTTTGTGCTCACACTGTACTTATATGTTACTGGTGAGTCACCGGGGTTGCACGAATCCCGGGCGCCCAGACATTCGGGTAACGAAATGCTGTACTTTGGCGCCTACTACTTACGGGTCCTCAGTATGTAACTTGCTCGATAACACGTCTCTGACTCCCAGAATTTTGGAAAATTTATGCACCCTTGCAGTAAACAGCCGTTATTTATCGAAACAACGCTGACTGATTGGTTTTTATAACTGAGGCGGAGAGTGTTTACTGCGCGGTACGAACTGAATATTTACATGTAATTCAGATTCGTTTTTATACTTCAGGTGTTAAGCAACGGTGCTCCAGCTGCTTACGTCTCTTCAAGTTTTCCATTTGAAATTTTGTGTGCATTTCTAATTGTCCCACTGTGGTCTGCGTCGCCTGCCCATCTCAGAAGATTGGTAACTGTAGAGGCGTTAACGAATCTAGCCTGAAGACAACAAAAAGTCTTAGTACATATGCAAAGAAAGCCGTCCTCGCAACTTATTCTTCGTTTATTAAAAGTTAAAAATTGGCAACATGTTTCGACTACCTAGACGGTCATCATCAGGCCAAAATAAGAATTTACCAGGAAATAATTCTTTTGCCAAAAATCTTAGGCCTGATCTCTCACATAGGGTATGATGTTTGAGTACAGCTTCTCTGGAGGGTGACGTCATACTGGTGGGGCGGAAGTGCGTAATGGAGAACTAGATATGTTGTCGCTTCACCCGTCAGTGTTTATTAGCGTGATGGAATTAAGGCAAATGAGACAGAATGTAAGGCCCCTGCAGGAGATGAGAAATGTATAAAGAAACTGGTTTGAGAATATTTAAGGGAAAATCCGCTCGGAAAACCGAGTGTGGGTGGGAAGATATTGTTTAGACGGATTATAAAGGAGTAACAGGTATGCAAGGGAGCACTTGGTCCATCTAGTTTCTGCAGTAGCGGCGTTGTCTCGATGCTACGCCGACTCCTCCACTGTGCACACCGTGTGAGCTACTGACATATGCCAACCAACGCCCGCACTATATTTTTATATCCTCTTGGGGCTTTACTTTAACCATCGCTGACGGGAAAAGCTTTACGTGGAGGGCGATTCTTCCCGCCCTAGGGGAATCTTGGGAGGGGTGTTCTTGTCCCCTTGGGTCGTAAACCTCCGTTGTTACTAGCGGACGTTATTCTGTGGACATGGCTATCTTGTGGTGGGCAGTGTTAATGCTATACCGCACGTATCAGTTGACTTACACTAGGATCTAGAATGAAATATTCACACTGCGTTAGTCAAGTGAAGTGGATGTGGCCTTCGAAACGAGTCACACACTTAAATGAACTGCAGTTTAAGTAACAGCATATCCAAAACAGTTATCTGCCCCATTAACGACATTGCTTCTTACGCCTTCATGCTCTGAACGTACTACCAATGGTGCAACGAAGAATAAGTATTACTAACAGAATCGAGCAGAATTCTGGGATAATATTAAAATGTATCTTCGGGAAGTGGAGCGCTTGGCATGGACTGGATTGAGCTGGCTCAGGATAGGGACAGGTTGCGGGTTCTTGTGAATGTGACAATGAACCTTCGGGTTCCATAAATGCGGGGAATTTCTTGACTAGCAGAGAAACTGTTAGCTTCTCAAGAAGGACTCTGCTTCATGGAGTTAGTTACTTTGTTTTTTTTGTTAATTAATTAGATTGTAACTAGTATTGGCACAGGTCGTCAATTACATTGCCGAAACATGTAGACTGAATGTAATGTTGGTTGCGCTGCAGTTTTACGTATTGCTGCGTTTTAGTTATTTTGTCGTTTAGGTTATAGGAAGTCGATACGTGCTTCTTTCGCCTTTTATGGGTTCAATGGCTTGCTTAAGAGAGCGCTGTAGTTCTGTAAATGCTGTGAATTATATACGGCTTAGTTCCCTGAATAAACTTCAGAAGTAATACATATCGGTCGCTGTCTTTTGAATACCGGAGAGGAAACAACGCCAGGGCTGCGTGTAATTGAAGGTGCAGATACCGCGCTGCCACTAGTTACAGCTGCTGTATGACTACTGGGGGAATCAACCAACCATGTAAAGTAATATGGATAAAGCTGGGAACCCCAAGCGTTACGATGACTCTATATTACTTACCATATGTAATACGGGTGCAACGGGGTCGTAGTTTTCATTACTGTAGGCTGAAAGAGAAGGAAGGGGGTGTTCTTGTAAACTGTGGGGTAATCCGCTCACATTAGTGGGTTCCTGAATTTGGTCCGTAGTAAACCGGTAAAGATGGGAACTTCAGATAGGCAGTGTTAATGTGTATTCACATAGTAGCAACGCAGTGCGTGTGGGTGCTTTGACTGTTTCTCTAAAATGCTACGTATTTTAATGTTTTAGATGGGCTGTTATTCGCCTGCGTTAGAAAACAGTGTTAGTTCAAACGTATTCAATAAACTAATAATATTCATATGCACAAGTTACGGTCGAACTCGGTTACAACGTCACGAAAGGGACTGAATATTTTGTGTTGTTATAAACGGGTGTTGTTGTAACCGAGGAGTATAATGTTATGGTTAACAGTGAGGAATTAATTGGTACCACAGAATATCTGACGCTATAGGCGAGGTGTCTCATAAACTGATGGCGTTATAACCGGGTTCGACTGTACTTGTCATGAATATTTGTTATGTTACGACTACAGAAAAAGTCTAAATAAATATAGTTTACAAAACCTACTTAAAGCCATTGTCAAAAAGTTATACGATTCGACCTGAACCTTTATTGGCATCGCTGTTGAGGCCCTGAGATCGCTGAACGTGTGCGTGCCTTGAAGGAACAGTTTCTATTTTGGAGTCAGTTGCTGTTGAGTGAAATGCCCGCAGGTTGTTTATTTTAAAATAAAATTACACAACGTCGGTCATTAAATACATTTTTCAGCTCCTTTTAATATTCTCCGGAGAGCTAATTACGTCTTTCAAAGCTGCGGTGAGTCATCTTTTCATAAGAACGTCTTGCTAGCATTACAGTCTCATCTGCAGAAAAAAGTGGCTTGAAGCTAATTTGGAATTTGAGAACGTTATTTCATGTTGCGAAACGAAGAGACGATGTTTTATTTTCAATTTTGAATGTTTAGAGGAGGGGGGTACATGTATCCTTTTAGTGTCCATGGGGGGTGGTATTTCTAAAGAGCATTCATTTTCATTGACAAGAAACATATTGCTTACATGGTAATGTCACATCCATTTAAATATTTGTAAAATCGATGTCTTACCGGAACTTGATATTCCCTTAATTAAATTTCTGCAGTGAATGCAGTGTGTTTTGAATATCCCCCGAATCACATGGTAAACTAATTATCACCCAGCAACCAAAAATATGTGTTGTTTTTCGCCTGCAAAAATTTTCATTTTTTAAATTTTGTGTCAGTTGCTTCAGTTGTCAGTGTTTTTGTGTATGACAGTCATTGTGGGTTTCTTGGTTTGACGTCGCATCGTATTGAATTGGATGTCCATTAGGCAGGTCGAAATATGACGCATGCGTAAGATACGTTGGTGTTTATTACACGAAGGAAAGTTGGCTGTCGGAAGGTGAAAGTTGAAGCGTAAGGACAGACCGAAAAAAAAACGTGATGGCTGCGAAAGGTCAGTCAGTGCTGGGTGCATTTACACAGTTTCGTTTGTGACACTTGCTCAGATGGGAATATGAGGAACTTTTCGACATTTCTGCATAACTTGAACTGTGTCGCTGAAAGAAATTTTGTACAGTCGTAGCTTTTCTTTCAGCAGTACCTAGCTGCACCCTTTTAAAATTTACTATCCTTGCCGGTTGATTTCGGGGGAAACGCTCAGTTTAGATATATCTGCTGACAGCGAGTGGGTGTTTAAGTATTCGTGTTAGCATTTCGCATACACTCGTGTATTGTGAAGCCTTCGACACTTTTTTGAAAAGATGGAAGTTAATATCGATGCGTTGTTTGAGTTGAGGACAGAATCATGTAAGAAATAAAAAAAAAAGTCATATAGATGTATATAGCAGCCGGGATAGCTCAGTTGGTATAGCGACTCGCTACGTGCTGGACAGTCCGGGCATCGAATCCTTATTGGGAGAAGATTTTGCAAAAACCGTTCAGACCGCGTCTGGGTCCCATCCAGTCTTCGCTACAGTGGGTACCGGCGTTCTTTCCTGGGGGTGAAGCGACTGGGGCGTGATGTTGACCACTTGCCTCCATTTAGTGCCGAAGTTAAGAATGAGTGGAGTTATACATCTTCTCCCCCTATATGCCTCCATGGCGTCTACAGAGACAAGTGTACCTGTTTTTATAGATAATGACAAATTTGTTACAAAGACCACCTTCCTGTGCACACTTTGTCATTTGTTTACGTGACTGACAGTAGCTTTTCGATGCCTCTGTGTGCGTCACCCTCTGGGCTTACGTGAAATGGTTTGATTCACACGCGTTTGGCTTTATCATTACTTGTGTTGTGTTGGAAATTTCTTAACGTTTTAGCATTCATAGATCAGTCTACAAGTGTTACAAAAATAATGATACTGTAAAGTAGCAAAGGCGTGATTGCGAAAGTACGTGTCTTTCTATGTAGAATACTTTCACATTTCTGACATACTGTCAGCCGTCGTAAGTTACAAAGTGTTGCAGTTAATGCGACCCTATTAATCATTTTATTACACAACACGCGCCCCAATAAATATCTCGCTTTTTTATGTGTGTTTCTATACCATCTGATTTGCGTGCGTGAACTGTCTCCCACGCAACTATGTAAAATTAGATCATGTATTCTGGGAACCGATCCCAGTGGTCGCGCGGTCTAAGGCGTGGGTCTGCGGCCGCTCTCTTGCTGGGATTACGGGTTCGAATCCCGCCGGGGGCATGGATGTCTGTCTCTTGTGAGTGTTGTGTGTTGTCAGGTAGAGGTCTCTGCGTCGGGCTGATCACTCGTCCAGAGGAGCCGTACCGAGTGTGTTGTGTCTGAGTGCGATCGTGAAGCCTCGATAATGAGGTAGCCCTGGCCCACTTGGGGCTGTTGCGCCACTGGGGGAAAAAATGTGGGAAATCCGCGTGTTTTTAGAAATAGCCACTTCCGCTTCCCAAGTTGCAGATCATTTCTTTATGAAGCACAAAACTTATTTAGTCTCTGTGATTGGTGCTTGTCCAGATGACAAAAATTCCTCTTCATTTGATGTCGCGTGTTCACTGACTGCGTAGCGGCTTGCTTAGTTTTTGTAACTTCTGTTCTACGTATAAACTCCCGTATTGCACTTGTTTTGAAAATGTTACGGTTTAATAAAATATTGTTTTATTTTTGATCGAATAGTTCAGTTGATGCCATTTTTCCCTTTGTTGCAGGTAAGTGGAGCAGCTGGTCTCAGGTATTCAAGCACGGCCATTGAGAACGACCTGCTGCGCACAGTGCCTCGTGCACAAGTCTCGTGTTGTCGGTGTGATGTTGAGGTAACGGGATTTTTTAATCTAACAATAAGGCGCTGCGAAGTTGTAGGGTTGGTACGTCCGGCTCTTGCTTGCATGGACGCTGGTATGATTCCTACTCAGTTCGGGTTTTTGTTGCGCTGTTATAAATATATTACAAATTATTGTTATTTTCGTTGTTTGTGGTGGTGGTGGTGGTGGTGGTGGTGGTGTTAGTAGTAGTAGTAGTAGTAGTAGTAGTAGTAGTAGTAGTAGTAGTAGTAGTAGTAGTAGTAGTAGTAGCAGTAGCAGTAGCAGCAGCAGCAGCAGTGACGGCCGTATTTCTTGCTACTGACTGTCTGGCTCCATGTGTTCTGAGTTTAGCCGCGTTGCCATGTGTATTAGTCGACCTGTCAAGAGCAGGACCGTATCATACATAATTCAGTTCGTGTAACGTTCTAGTGTCTACCCGGATCCTTAAAATTCAAGTGGTAACTATATTTACCACGTTCTCTAACATTCAGAAACACTACATTTTTCCCCACAGCGTGTACTCGCATGCTTTGTGGATATCAGAACAAATAGCGGTTATTTCCCTATACAGCATTGAATGATTGGCTTTTAGAAACGGGATGGAGTGTGTTTACTGCGCGGTAAGGACTGAATATTTTAATGTAATTCATGTTAATAATTTTAGCCTTAGCCGTGCCGTGCCGTGCCTCAGGCGGTTTGTAGCGGGCGTCACCGCAGAGTCTCAGTTTGTGTTGCGCTTGTGGACAAAGTGGCAGTTGGACAGGCTTCTGTACGAATACTGCCAATTTCCCCCTGTCAGTATCGTCGCACCAGTGCTCCATACTCATCTCCTTGCTACTCTTACAAAAAGGACAAGCTGTCAAACCCCGTGTGCCTTCTAACACTGCAGTATCTTTTGCTAACAGTTCTTAGTGCTTTAAGTGTTACAAGCGTTTGTAACTTGTTCTTCACAGAGAGCGATCTAGTGCTTTCGCTTTCAATTTGCAGTATCCTCTCGCTTCCTTAAAGTCACATAGTGGCCTGAATGTCGGTATAGTACATTAAATGTGCCATTATCGCTGACTCCCACGTCATTTACAATTCGGTATTATTTACTTAATCTGTCGCTTGAAGCGTGTGGTGTTTAGGAGTTCGGCATTAAATAAAAATAGAACGTAGCACAACAATGTGACTTCAGAAACAGGGTGTAATATGTCCTAATTGTGCTGTTTCTTGTTATAATTCTGCAGTCGGGGCGGTGGACGTGCCAGTGTTTGTCCGCGAGCGTAGTAGCTAAAATCACGTGACTGAGGTGGGTGGACCGTAAGGTATGTAAGATTCGCGCTGAAGACTATCTTGCGAAGTGACGGGCACTTTGTGGAAGTAATCCTCATATAACATCTACATTGATATTCAGTCTCGAGCCATCTAAAACCAATAAGGTCTGAACATATATTACTTCCACAGAAAAACGCAATCAGATCTGCTCTATCCGTTCCTAAGCGTAGTGCATTTTATAAATTGGGATTTAGTGTTTTCTGATGCCATTTGTTTCCAGTGTGGGTTTAACCGTACTGATGTCCACCGAGGTTTAGTTATTATGTCTGAGTAGCAGTACTGTGGAATTGAATTCGTGCACTAACCGGCCCGTGTTGAATGAAGATAAGTGTAGCTGGGGACAGGAGAACTGTCGCTATTAACTTGGACACCGATATATTCACTTATTCGCGTGCGTCGTGCAAAGTGAGACGAATGCGTCCCTTCATTTCGTGTCTCCGAATTCTCCAGGAAGCATCGACTGTACGTCTTTGGTGAGACCAGATACTGATGTGGTCCTACACAGAACACTGCAGTACAGTTTAATGGCATATTCCTATGGTTTGGTCCGGGGTTCGAATCACGATAGGGGCAACAAATTTTTCTCTTCTCCGAAACATCCAGGCTGACTGTGGGGCCCACCCAGCCTCCTGTTCAGTGGGTAGCCGGGTCCTTTCCAGGGCGTAAAGCGGCCGGTGCGTGGAGTTTACCACTGACCTTTATCTAGTGTCGTGGTTAAAAATGAGTGGCGTTATACCTGTACTCCCTCTATACGCCTTTATGTCGTTAACAGGGGGAATTACCTTTGTCTTTATTCCTGTGATTGCGTCAGTAAGAGCAAGATAGGAAATGTGCCTATGACGTAACATTGCAATGGTTCTGTAAGTTTGCTGCCTGGTGTGTTCTCTTATATGTGCTGTCCCAAGTGATTTACAAACAAGTGATATTGTTACTGTTTCGCAGTCTCTTCACATTCACTTCTACATGTTGTACCGCCATTCACGAAACGGAAACATTGCTTATTCATGTCGTGCTGTGTGCGAACAGTGCGTTTAATGTGATAACATGGTATGGGAACTCTGACATGTCGTCATATTTTATCAAAACCGTAGGTACATTAAGAGGCTGCTGCCGTCCTCACAAGCATTTGTTGTTAATTTGCGCGTTTTATACAGTTGTGCCTTTGCAAGCTTAAATGTTTAAGCAGCGTTGGAGCCTGTGTCTGCGAGATGTACAAGTGTTACTGCGCTGTATTGTGGATGGGGTATTTTCGTTTCCTTGCATTGTCCAATGCAGTCACGTGGGATCTGAAGTTAGGAACCTGCGAGATTTTGCTCTTCTCATTCCGTCATTTTTCCGCTTTTGCTCTCGTGTCTCCTATTCCTGCACTTCGTCTCATGTCTTCAATTTTTGCACTTTTAGTTTCCCTCTTCTCACCTTTATTCTGGCTTCTCCTTCGTGCGCATATTTTCGTTTTTCTTTTCTCGCCCTCCTACGTCCTGGTACAAACTCCATTCTACACCAACTTGATTTACTTTTGTGCCTTCTCGACAACCAGTCACCGGCCACGCCTTTCCCTGTACGATACGTCACCGGCATTCTTTCGGACTGCTGTACGCTTGAAGATGGGACCGATTGGCTTTCCCGAAACGTCGGTAAGCAGTTACCAACATACGCTGTGCAACGTCCCAGAACACCGACGGCCCCATTTAGGAGCTCTCTTTTTTGTTCTTGAAAGCCTACGTTGGTCTCTGTCCCGTATTTGTGGTACAGCGTTTGTGAAAGAGTTCCACTTTGCGTATCGGTTAAAAAACACATAGTGTGACTGTTTAAGTTTCCTACTTTCTATTCCAGTTACCTTCAAAGCGTTTTGCGTCGCTGATTTGTTCTGGGTACCGTTTTCACTTACAAAATCGATAGCTTCCAGTGCTGTAACTACTTGGACCCCCTTAATGCATCTAAATGTTTCATTTGATGGGCAACTTAAATAAACACTTGCAGTACAGTTTATACCCCGCCGTGCCCTTAATCCGTGTTTTCGTTTAGGGCGGATAACCCCAATAAAATATGCGTCGTCTTGTTCTGTAAGTGCTGTGCCATTGTTTCATTTGCTCGTGTAGCCAGACAATGCACTGCTTCCCACCGCCAGTCTAATCGTGTTAAACACAACAAGTGACGTTGTTGCGCAAACAATCACCAGTTTTCTAAATCAATTAAGTATGTTGGACTTAGCGGGGGCATATTAAATGGGAATTGCTTGTCCGTGAAATAAACTGGGTTGTACGAAGGGAGAGAGAACTACCGGTGTTCTTGGCCGTTGTCACGAGCACTTTACAGTTAATTTAATACGCTTGGGTTGTGTTTCTGTAGGTATTGTATCTCTGTACGTTTTTTTTCCCCTCTGGCATTCATAAATATTAATTTTCTCTTCAGTTCTTTTTGTACATCACATGCGGCATGAATGTGAAAGAATTTTAATGTGGAAAAATTAGGGTAGGCCTCTGTTAAACTGAGCCAATGTTCCTTTTATGACTACAGTTGTATGTAATGTGACTCCATTTGGCAGATGGTCACCAATGTTTCGGAGTAACTTGCTGCTTCCATCTTCATGGTGTATTTTTCTCTTCGACACGGTGAATGAAGGAAACGGGATTCCCGGAAAGGATTTTATCCATATACCAAATCACATGATGTCACATCGCACAAGGTCGTAAGTTGGACGCTAACCGCCTTGAGAACTTAAGTTGTTGCGGTTGACGTCTGATTTAATTACGTCGTATACAATAGTGGTATCGTCTTTAGCATGTGTTATTCTTTGTATTCTAGACTGGTGTTATTGAAATGCTTGCATGTCAATAACTAACCGTCAGCTGTTTGTTCTAAAAACCACAACCGCAGTTACGTCTTTGCGGTTAAATTTAAGGCGCCTTCAGGCTGCTAACAATCATACAGAGAGAAAAACGCTTAAATTGTGTGCGTTATTAGGCGCGTTCTCAAAATTGGGGAAAGCGACTCTTAGCTTTGACGTGTCTGTCTGTCTGTCTGTCTGCGTGGAACAACGCGACTTCCACGGATTTTCATGAAATTTGATAGTTGAGGATTTTTCGAAAATCTGCCTTGAAAATTTAAGTTTCATTAATGTCTGACAAGAATAACAGGTATCTACACGAAGACCTGTACGGATTTATGATAATGTATCGATGAATAAATGTTTCACACAAAAGTTGTAGAGGAAATCAAAACACACATTTTATGGTCAGTATTTCTTTTTCCGAAAATCGTGCCGTTTGTGACATAATGTGGAATAACACACAATACATCGTTGCGTTTTGACTGTAACAAAGGTTACGCGAACGCGCGTCAGTGTTACCTTATACGCACATTGCCTATGTTGTTTGCTTGTAAAAACTGAGATTGCAATTTTCATTATGCACTACAACATGTGTTTGTGGTTACAGTTTGAAATAGTACTTAAAAGAGATCTTTGTATTCGTATCGCTGCGATGTCGTGTCGGGTTTGTTAAACTTTCAGTCACCTTACTTTAATGCATGTATGGTATAAAATTTGTTGATAACCTCTTGGGTCTTAATGCATCGGGACGACACACATTAAGTCAACATTTTTATTTCTACATAGGCTGTGATAGAACATTCACTATAAATATTTTTGGCTTACAAGATATATGGCTGTGTTTAACTTTTTAAAGCCTAGCGGTTATTTTACTTGCCACCAGGTTCAACATTCAACAATTCCAAGTGTTTCTCGCATTGACTTTACGTGTTTTGTACGGCTCTCAGAACAAACAGTGACTTTTGGCTTAGGCAGCATTAACAGACGGGTTTTTGTAACCGAGACGGGAAGTGTTTACAGCGCGGTACGCTCCGAGTCCTTATATAAAATAAGACACGTTTCGTCTTTAAAGGGTTAATATATCCCGTAAAAGCAACGATTTTATTTTGTTCCGCTGTAACCAAACTTGAATTTGCTTGACAGAGTGTATTAAGTATTCTCCGTATGAAATTTCACGAAAATCAACCCAGCGGTTGCCGATATCCTTGCGAAGGGATGGACAAATCTGATGAAGATATGGCATGGTGTTCGCAGTCATTTTACGTAAAAAAAACAAATTTATATAAATCGAACCCGAAACCCTAATGTAGTACACACGAGTCCGCATTTAGTGTTGCGGCACTGAATTGTAACTGCTGTTTGTAATCATACCGATTTTTCGACTTTGTATTTATAACAACATTTCCTCGGAGAACAATCGTACTTGATTCTTCACAGGACTTATTGTTTATCGATGTGAAAGCCACTCGTTACGTGATGAATGCTGCGTCGTTGAATGAAATAACGTAATAAAGTTGTTAAAAGGGTGTCGAGGGGTGATTAATAATGCACAGTATTGTTTGCATGTGGCGGAACGAGTCGGAGGGGGAGGGGGGGGGGGGCGGATTGCAAGCGTCGTTAAACTAAATTGAGTAAACGGAAACCACCGGACAAAGGAATTACAAGTGTGTGTTGTGTGGTTTAATGGATTTACATTCAGGGATCAACAGACTCGCATGATGAAAGAGCGGAATCTACAGACAGATGAAGGCAAAACCGCGCTACGTATCGTACGGTACTGTAGGGATCAATTGGAATGTCTGCTGTTTGTTGAGGAGACATTTTCTTGGAAGGAAAGAAGCACTTTAATTTCTCGAAAATAATGTTTCGTATTTAGTATTTCTTATATTGCACGTAGCCTGTAATTTATCAACTGGAAGACGGCGCCATAGAACAGGCGGTTATTTGATTGTCTTTAACCTCTGAGGCTCGGGTACGATACCAGTTCAGTATGTGTGGGATTTGTGGTGGACCGGGTGGCATCAGGAGAGGTTTTGTCTAAGTACTTCGATTTTCCGTGTATGATTCCAACATTTATCCATATTCATTCGATGTTAACCTTTTAAAGCCTAGCGGTAACTTTACATACCACCAGATTTAACATTAAAAAATTCTACGCGGTGCCCACATTGCGTTTATGTGTTTTGTACGGATCTCAGAACAAACAGCAACTTTTGCCTTATAAAACATTAACAGACTGGTTTTTATAACCGAAGTGGAGAGTGTTTACAGCGCGGTACGCACCGAGTCCTTATATAAAACAAATACGCTTCGTCTTTAAAGGGTTAATCATACTCCTGCAAGTTAGTGATTATGCAGTATTTAATCCAACAAATTGCGCAATCGCTAATAATAATTTGGCACATGCCCCTCATACATGATTCGACCTCTGCCAGGTGATCATCAGGGAGGTATATACAAGGGCCAGTGTTTGCCAAGACTTGTTATTGATTTACATTTTTATATGTATAACAGTTTTAACTGACTATGTTGCATTTTAAGTCCACACACGCATTTCTTAGAAATCTGTTGTACTTGTATGCGTTTGCATGTACCTCCCTGATGAGGAATTTGTAGAGATCGAAACATGTAGGAGGGACACAAGCGTCCAATGATTGTTGTTACTGATTGTGCAAATTTTTTAATTAAATGCTGCATAATGCATGTTCACATTTCATTTATTTACCATCGACGCTGTATATTGACGGCAATTAGCAGCGTATTTCAATAAGACAGTTTCTCCTCCTTTATGATTGCGTCGCTCGAAGACAATCCAAATATTATTTTCAATGTAATTCAGCGGCTCATAACTCTTTAAATCCAAATGGTCACTTTATATACCGCCAGCTTTAACATTCATCAAGTCTACATTCTGCCCACACAGTGTGTTTATGTGTTTTTTGTGGATCTCAGAACAAACAGCGATTATTTCCCTATACAGCATTAACTGGTTGATTTTTATAACCGAGACGGAGTGTGTTTACTGCGCGGTACGGACTGGGTATTTAAATGCCACGTTCTGCCCACACAGTGTATTTATGTGTTTTGTGTGGATCTCAGAACAAACAGCGATTATTTCCCTATACAGCATTAACTGACTGGTTTTTATAACCGAGACGGAGAGTGTTTACTGCGCGGTACGAACTGTTTATGAGCGAGCGTAGAAGGTGGATTATGTTCAAAATGCAGCCGATCGACACCAGGGGCCTGCGTGTCTTTGTTGTCCTTAGAAGATGAAACGCCTGCAAGTGTTTGTGTAGGCAACACGCTGCTGCCGCGTGCTGGAGAAGTTGCCGTATGAACACGGCTTTCGCTTCTACCTCTGGGAATGACCAGTACCGTTGTTAAACAGGCCAGTGCAGATGTACGAGAGTTGATCAGAAAGTAAGTTGACTTGAAGTGTTGACGAATGCTGTAACAAGTCTGTCTAGACGTTATTGCAGAGGGGATTAGCACATACCTGAGTGTACTACTGGAATCGTATCGTAGATTCTGCGCGTTATTAATACGTAAGGCGATTTTCAAATACGTTTAGTGTTTGATTTTATACTTCTAATGGGCATTTGATGTCCTTAGTGTGGGGTTTCAGTTGCGATTTTGTCTATGTTTCTTTATATATTGAGGGGAAGTGCTTGAAAGACGGTTTCTTAGCCGTAGATAAATGCGAATTTGTTGACAGACCGCTCCATTGTGTCAGTAGACAGCCAGCATCATTTTAACGCCACGATCTGGGCTGTTAAAACACTGTGTAAAGATAAAACAATTAACACCTGTAACGTGACGCACACTCAGCGAACAGCTACTTGCATAACAACAGAAATGAGGGCTCGTGTTTTGTGTTTTTAACCAAACATAGTTATGATTGGGGTCAGATTGATGTGCAAGACTGTAACCCTCCAACTTGAAGTGTGGGCGTAGAGTACAGGGAGGATTTTTGGGAATTGGACACTCACGAGAGTACTGCTATCTAATGAAGATAAATAACAGTATATGGTCCGTAATTATGTAATAAGGAACTTCATAATCTGCGCTTTTCACCAAATCTTCGAGTGCAAATACGAACGTGTTATGGCAAAGAGGGGGAGGTGAGGAGTGCTTACAGGTGTTAGACCCCTAAACCTGAAGGAACAAGTATGACTGAGATACGTAGATGTCAGTGTATGCTACTGTATGGATCTCGTACAGAAATATTTCTTTTTATCGTATCTGAGCACGGTAGCGTTATCGCATTGAACTGCATCCGTAGGGTCATCCATTGACACCTTTTGTGCTGAGGGACACGATGAAAGAAACACCCTGTGTCGTCATTAGGAGAGTACTGTTGTGTCGACTGTTATAGTTAAGCGCTTATTTATTGTGGACACTGCACAAAGGGAGGTACTAATTAAGAACATAAGGAAGAAAGAGACATCGTGCATCTTGGTGCTCTACAGAGTAGCCACTGTGGTAAACGTTGGATCTCAGGTTTAGGAAAATAGCAGTATTGAATTTAAAGCTTTTACGGCGTCTGACTTCAATAGGATATTCTCGTGCTGCTAGCGTGAGAATATTTTATTGAATATAGTTGTACTATTTCACATAGCATATTTTCCTAAATACATTCATACTGGCGTCGTGATGCGGTACTAAAGTGCCGAAACATGTAGCTAAACTATAAATTTCTTAAGAAATATAGTTCCGTATTCTACGTTTATTTAGTTGTGATTTTGAAGTAGCAAATTGGGCGAATTTGGACTGAAACAAACTCTGTCAAGGTGGAGTGCAGTGACAAGATTTTTCCGAAAAAATGAATGACTTTTTGTGTTTCGTGGAAGGCTATTTTGACCAGAGTCACAAGGGGACTTTTCTCTATATAATTCACAAATCAATGCCCGTACGTGTCTCGTGGAAGAACAGTAACTGGCTAACACATTAACCCTTTAAAGACGAAGTGTATCTGTTTTATATAAGGACTCAGTGCGTACCGCGCTGTAAACACTCTCCACTTCGGTTATAAAAACCAGTCTCTTAATGTTTTATAAGGCAAAAGTTGCTGTTTGTTCTGAGATCCGTACAAAACACATAAACGCAATGTGGGCACCACGTAGAATTTTTTAACGTTAAACCTGGTGGTACGTAAAGTTACCGCTAGGCTTTAAAAGGTTAAAGACGAAGTGTATCTGTTTTATATAAGGACTCAGTGCGTACCGCGCTGTAAACACTCTCCACTTCGGTTATAAAAACCAGTCTCTTAATGTTTTATAAGGCAAAAGTTGCTGTTTGTTCTGAGATCCGTACAAAACACATAAACGCAATGTGGGCACCACGTAGAATTTTTTAGTGTTAAACCTGGTCGTATGTAGAGTTACCGCTAGGCTTTAAGAGGTTAAGTACCACATGACGAGTACAGTGATTTGGCGTGTGGCTTTATGTCACTGTTTTTTCAATGTTTGCTGCGTTTCGTATAGCTGACCGGATCTTCCCCCATCGTTAAAATCGACCTGACTGGGTAGTAAACCGAGGGAGTGGAGAGCGACTGTAGCCATGGAAGTTGGGTGCCGTTTGTTTGTATACGTAGGCGTTATGCTGGCCGGGTCTTAATTAGTGATTGCCACCAGATAATAGAACAAACGCCAGCGCACTTTTGGCTACTATATGGAGCGCAATTAGTGAATGTCGTTAGATCAGGTCTGCTGCACGATACAACTGCGGACTGTTGCTTCCAGGCTGGGAGAAGAGTAGTTACGGCCGACGTACAGTTGGTATTTGCTATGGGATTCTGTACAGTTGGTATATTTGAACTTTGTATGTGGCTCAGCATGTTAAAGCTTTATGCAGTATTATAATTGGCTACTTTGTGCGGTAAAGACAAGTTTAGGAATGATCCGTGTAGCAAGCAGTTTCCATGTGTGTCTTCGAGTTTGCTGAAGTCTGCAGATGGACGGGCGATTTCTCCGTCTGACTGACTAAACAGAAATGCAGACTTAAAGACAATGTACTATTGGATGGGATATCTGATAGAGCCCAGTGGTTACTATATGCACCACCAGTTTAACATTCCATAAATTCTACGTTCTGCCCACACAGTGTATTTATGTGTTTTGTGTGGATCTCAGAACAAACAGCGATTATTTCCCTATACAGCATTAACTGACTGGTTTTTATAACCGAGACGGAGTGTGTTTACTGCGCGGTACGATCTGGATCTTTAAATTAGTTCAGCTTGCTCTTAGTCTTTAAAGCGTCAATCTTCTTTGTTAGTGGGCTTTGAATGTGAAAATAGTAGTGTAACGTGGTAGAGCTCTTTGGACGCTGTGTGTAGGAACGCGCACGTGATTTGTGGCAGGTGTCATTTAGACTGTACATTGGTAACATCTTGCGTTGGAACTGCAGTTTTAAACACGTTATTAACGGAAAGATGGAGGGATAGAAGTGACAGGAAGACGAGGAAGAAGATGTAAGCAGCTACTGGATGACCTCAAGAAAAAGAGAGAATACTGGAAATTGAAAGAAGAAGCACTAAATGGCACTCAATGGAGAAGGTACTCAGTAAACTAGAGGGTTATGCTTACCACTTGTGATTTGAAATCGTGCGGCCCTCTAACCGCCATACAATAAAAGTTGTGACCCGTCGCTTAAAAATGCTGCATACCCCTGGTCCACATTATAAAGGCTGGCTGGTTGGGAAATAATCGCTGTTTGTTCTGAGATTCTGAGACTGCCTAGCAAACGTGTGCAGGTGTTAATGCTAAATCAGGCCGTTGGTGTAGGTAACCACTGTGCAGGCTCGACGTGTGTTTCGGAGCGCGGAACAATGAAACTGCAAGAAAGGCCACGCAGTACCTGTTACGTGTATCTTGACCTCCACTTTCATATCCGCTCGACTGTCCTTGTCATTTCTGTCCCGCGCACCTTGAGCCGAGTCCTGACAGTGCTCAGGGCGGCTCGCGGCTGGCGTTCGAGAGGTTCATTGCGAAATTCTTGTCCAGAGCTCGGACATGTAGACACCAACACTGCGTGTGCCGTAGAATGCGTGGCCTTCCTTATGATACAAACGGAATACTCTGCTTACTGTTACTGTACGATTTTCTTTCTGTGTCCCTGAGTACACAGAACACCAACTCATTGACGTTACTGTAGGTATATTCAGAGTAGCTACCGCCTCAGGGCTATTTATCAGTAAAAAACTACATTGAAGAATATTAACCTTTGAAAGCCTAGCGGTAACTTTACGTACTACCAGGCTTAACTGTAGTCAATTCTCCATGGTGCCCACATTGCGTTTATGTGTTTTGTACTTACCTGGGAACAATGTGCAACTTTTGCCTTACACGTCATCAAATGATTGGTTTTTTAAACTGAGGTGGAGAGTGTTTACTGCGCGGTACGCGCTGAGTCTTTATATTAGACAGAATGTGTTCGTCTTTAAAGGGTTAAACTGCAGCTTTTGAATGGCATAAAAACACGAAAAAAATTGTTTTGTATGAAGTAATTATTTTGTCATAAGAAACTGCTTTCTTCATCTGTTACTTTACACGTAAATTCCCATCAGTGAACCCTTTTTTAGAGCCCACCTATCCTGATCATATCGCTGTGTTACATTTCGGACTTTTCGGGACGTGTTTCTGGTAGTTATTTCCATTGTTTCAAACAGGGTTTGGGTTACGTTTTTGCCTCTAGTATATACGCCCAATCGTATTTAAATTTATGACGTCATAGTTTGAAGTGTCATTGATGATGACTTACGTTTAACATTAAAAAATTTTACGTGGTGCTCACATTGCGTTTATGTGTTTTGTACGGATCTCAGAACAAACAGCAACTTTTGCCTTATAAAACATTAAGAGACTGGTTTTTATAACCGAAGTGGAGAGTGTTTACAGCGCGGTACGCACTGAGTCCTTATATAAAACAGATATGCTTCGTCTTTAAAGGGTTAATGTTATTCTGAAGTTCATCGCAGCCTCTTCTGCGTTACATACAGGCTGTCGGCCTCTAGTAGGTGCAAAGTACCAAGGAGAATGTTAAGACCCGGAGGTTGGTAGGAGAGAAGGAATATGATGGTGGACAAAATTACAAAAGAGGGAGGCTTATTCTCGTATTTCGTAAGTATGTTCTTTTGTAAATACTATTAGGGTACTCAAACGGAACTCGTTGAAATGGACACGGCGTTAACGTGGGAGAAATTAGACATGAGTGCATTTTAATGTGAAAATTTGAAGGTAAGATGCCACTTGAAAGACCTAGACGTAGATGGAATATGGAATTTAAATGGGTGTAAAGAAGTGTACTGTGAGTCTATAGATTTTATTGAAATTATACCACGATAGGATCCCATGGCGGACTTTGTGAACGCGGTAGTAAGCCTTTAGGTTCCGTAAGTTTTTTTGGAACTTCCTGGATTCACTGTGAGCTTATGAAGGAGGATTCTGCTCCATTAAGTCAGCTGCATCTCAGTTTCATTAACGTGGCCTGAACGGTTTTGATCCCCTCGATGACAGAGTTTAGTTACAACGGCGAGATCACAGGGGATCACCAAATGTCACTTTATATAACAGATGATCAAAATTAATGTGCGTTAGTGAGACTTTTTTTTGTGTTGGAAGTAAAAAATGCATATTTAAAGCCCCTAGAGAGGAATGGTAAAATTGGTCTGTATACCTGCACTGTCTTGACAGGTTATACAGGACGGACACAGACATGGGGAGAGCTGGGTAATTCTGCACAGTGGGTAATTCTGCACATTAGTATATCTTCAAACCCATAGTTCACATAAATATCTGACTTGTGCTGAAACCTGCTGACAGACTTGATAAATCGTCCCATAATGATTGAGCGCCATTCCAATACCGTTTCCATGCAGTGAAGAAGAAAGATTTATTTTGTCCATTCTGTTATTAATTTTGACACTTGAAACAATTCAAGGTAAAGGCACCGTTTCTTCAATTTATGTCACTATACTTCGCATGCATGCAGTCCTTTGTAATCTGAAGCTTTCTGGGGGCTTCAGGACACTGAAAGTAACCACAAACAGATTTTGTATTTGTTGTATGAAGAGATAGAATTCTGGTGGGGCAATGCAGCATATCTTAATTTGGGCAGTACTTCGCAGCGCATTATTATCCCGCATTGTAATGCATATGATTTTGCAGAGGCTAAGAGAATTAAGCGTAGTTCAACAAAACTTCAAAACAAGTAGGCACATATTGGTTGGCTTTGTTTCTCAGAAGAAATATTACAGTTACGTTAAGGGAACCAGAAAGTACGAGCATTAATAGAATCACTTCCTTCAGTCACGGTGCAGTGAAGAAATATTTCGACTGCCTATTGCTGATTATGGAGAAACACAAGCTCTTTGAAAGACACATTTTTAACGTAGAAAAAAATAAATATCTACTGTTTTAAAAACCCACTGAAACTTTAGGTTCGAATGGCCAAAAAGAGGTTGATGCAGGTATTTCTTGGGAACGAGGGATGACTGTATGAGTTGTGTGCAGTTGGTGCCTCAGGTAGTTAGTTCGACGTATGCTAGTCTGTTCCCAGATCTCTTATGTCTCTGCAGTTTGGAAAGGGTTGTCGTGTTGGAGCTATTTGTTCTTGCTCCAGAAACGGGTGGCTTAATAAATTGTTCTTTATCTAACTTCAGCATTTTAAAAATTGTGTCAAACCGTCTACTGACGAGTCAAGCAACTCACATTTCCCTCCGAATGTGTAATTACTGCGAGGGAAATGAAATAATTGTAGTTTATATCCCTCGTCACACGTCTCATCGTTAACAGCCACTTTATCTTATATCTGAAGGATCCCTGGAAGCTGTGACGCAGTGCCGTCTGGTAATTATTGACTGCCGTGTCGAGTGATCATAATACCTTCTTCTTCCGGGCCAGATATTTCTTTTGGGACTGCTTTACCCGGAGGACTAACGGCAGTATGATACCTTCGAAACGTCTGGAAATTTATCAGCCGGTATAGCGTCGTACTCCAGAAGACTAAGCTCTTTATCCCCTTATCTTTATAAAAATATTGTATTTCTACAGGGTGTTCTTAAAGCCTAGACGATTTTAAAGTATGAGATGTCTGTTACATGCGTGTCTTTGAAACGCTTCATGACGAAAGAGTGAATGAAGGTTAATGTTCCTATACTGGCGGTAGGTTGTCTTTATAACGGAAGTTGCTTTAACAAAATCGTTGTCAATAATCTGCCGTCAAATGCAGCTCTGATCATGTCTCTTCTGATGTCACATGTCTGCATAACTGTCTTATGTTGCTGACGTAAAGGATTTAAGAAGTATGACGTCGGGGTGACGTCCCGTGAAAATCGATGTACCTGTTCAGAAGTCTGTCAGGCGCAGGGTACCCAGCAAACTGATATACGTTACGGATGTGTTTGCACTTGTGTAGGCACATCCGCGATATAAACAGCGACTGGAAGCGATGTTTCTTGTCTGTCCCAATGAAGGTAGACTGAAATTTAAAGAAACGTCCTTGCTGTACGCCATTTAATAGTACACAGACGACGCATTACGTGTAAAGGGCTTCTATTTGTGACGTAATTTTAGCGGCTCAACCGCTTGTCGGATTTTCATGAAATTCGAAATGGAACTTCTTTGTGAAAAGTTGTCGAACGAGCATGAGATTTGTAAAAATTGGCGCATTGACGGTCATACTTTACTTATGGGCGTAAATTAATTTCTTCCTTTACTTTCCATATTTTTGGCCGATTTGAATGAAATTCGATGTAGGTCTCTAATGCTACTGTGAAGTTTTGATTTTCGTGAAAGTTGATATGCTTATTTCGTATGACCGTTAAAATGTCTAAGTAAGAAACCCCCTGTATCCACGAAGCAGGCTAAATCAGTAATTAACGTAAAATCATGCAATGCATTGTTACGTATGCTACCGGTATGTATTCGTTTCGCAGTCCTTACCTCTTCTACCTACTCACAGCAGGTGTCGAGGTTGTTTATTTTCACTTGATAACACTCAAACACACACCACAGTCGGTAGGACTCCTCTGGACGAGGGATCGGCCCGTCGCAGAGACCTCTACCTGACAACACAAACACTGTACAAGAGACAAACATCTATGCCCCGGTGGGATTCGAACCCACGATCCCAGCAAGCGCTCGGCCGCAGATCGACGTCTTAGACCGCGCGGCCACTGGGGTCGGCGGTATGTATTCGTAGCTATCTAAAATCAGCTCTGAAATATAAATTTTTAATTTTGGGTACCTATCTTCAGGACACCTTATATATAGGCATACATAACAAGGATGTGAGGATTCTTGGTTGTTTTTTCAAAGCCAAAAGGGGTCTGTGAGCAAAATATTTTGGGTAACACTTCTGAAGGGGTTCTTGGTTTTGTATTTGCGTATCTGTTTAGTAACGTGATACTGCCCAGGTAGAAATGCAGTCCAACGCACGTTGTCTCATAAAAGGTGAAAAAGTAGGTCATTATTTTATTTGGCATTTGTTTTAAAATGTTCTGTCATTTAATCACAAGTTATACTTCTCATTTTTGCTCTTATTTTCTCTCCTCCCCCTCCCCTCCCGCCTCCCCCCCGTCCGGCCCCACGGAACGTTATATTGTATTTCCATACATTTATTCGCACATCAGCAAGGACAGCGTTTCAAGTATATACGCTGTAGTTTGAACTTTATGTGGCGCTTTTGTAAAATTGTGAATTGTTGTGCTGTAGCTTTTAGCGTGAATTCATTAAGTTAGGTTCTCTGTATATTTCCATCATATATTTTTTTTTGGTATGTGAAACGTAATACGAAAGAACGAAAATTACTCGACCGTAAAGTACGTTTTATAGATCGTGATGTTCATATCTGCCCCCTAATATCCAACAAGATGAACAGTTAATGAAACAAAATACAGTTCTGACGCCAGCCTCTGACTGTTAGCTTCTTCAAATGAACGAGGAATGGGCACACCAGTGTTTCAATATACGCATAAACGCAGATATTTAGCAGCTCTGTCCGTGTCCGTAATAAGCACGTACGAAGGTCGAACTGATGCCAGAGTGACACACTGTCTCCGTGTCGCATATTTGCTACTTTTTCACTTGTCAACTGGTACAGCAGTAAAGTGGCTGGCTGCGAACCGGACGGTCCGGTTGCAGATTGAATGTTCCTTACTGTCAGACTGCTAGCTGCTGGTAGGGTCACCCGTGCCGAACAAGTTTTGAGGGAGCTTTTGGAAAAATTGAGATACTCTGGCCCTCTAGGTTTTGGTGTTGCGCGTGGGGCTTTCATCCTCACTTCGTAAAAATTTAATTGTCTCAAAATCTGGGCAACAAAGAGGTCTTGGCCCGAAAACGGGCCGAAGCGCAGAAGAAGAAGAAGAAGAAGAAGAAGAAGAAGAAAAAGAAAAAGAAAAAGAAGAAGAAGAGGAAGAAGAAGAAGAAAAAGAAGAAGAAGAAAAAGAAGAAGAAGAAAAAGAAGAAGAGGAGGAAGAAGAAGAAGAAAGAAGTGACTTTTTATGCGAGGGTAAAGCGGCTGGGGCGTGGAGGTGACCACTCACCTCTTCCAGTGCTGAAGTGAAGAATGAGTGGAGGTACATCTCCCGCCCCCCATACGCCTTCATGCCGCGTAGAAGGACGACGTCATAACGTATAGGCTTGTGGCTCTGATTGCTCCCTTGTACCTGGAATGCGTAGAGCTTGTTCCATTTACCTTCCTGACATGTGGGGCAGCACCAGATTTACCTCCTGTAGTTACCCTATAAGCTATTTAGGCCTTCCTGTTGTTTCAGTTGTTTAACCGTTTAAAGACGGAACGTATCTGTTTAATATAAGGACTCAGTGCGTACCGCGCTGTAAACACTCTCCACTTCGGTTATAAAAACCAGTCTCTTAATGGTTTATAAGGCAAAAGTTGCTGTTTGTTCTGAGATCCGTACAAAACACATAAACCCAATGTGGGCACCACGTAGCATTTTTTAATGTTAAACCTGGTAGTATGTAAAGTTACCGCTAGGCTTTAAAACGTTAATGTGGGTCTGCATTTCCGACAACGTACCGGTCTAGCCCAACCCGTATAGTGTGGCGGCTGAGAAATCATAGATACCCGTCGAGGACAAGGAATATTTCCTAAGGCTTACACACCGCCCCTGGGGCCCAACCAGCTTTCTGTTCAGTGAACATCGGGAGCATTTGGCCCGGGGTAAGCCGGCCGAGGCGTGAATCTGACCACTGATCTCCGTATAGGGCCAAATTTTAAAATAACCTCCACTTTCGCATATGCGTTCACGACGTGGTGTTATATTAAATCTTTACCTGTGTGTTTTTCTAATATAGCCCTACTGAGGTGTAAATGTGTTGATACTGAAACGTGCTGTGCAGGAAGGAAAGGCAGAAAGGTGCCTACGGGCCGACAGTCTTGTTGTAGTGATGTTTTAGTGCGACCTGTCAGTAAGGTTAAAGTGATCGCGTAAAAGAGAGAGGCCTTCGAGGTCACAGCCTGGCCAGTGGATGTACTGACAGCTAGCAGCCCACACATTGTTTTCCATTTTTGTAATTTCACATAGAGAACGCCTAGAAAGTGTCCCTGTAGCTGTGAAATTTGAAATTGCAGGTGGCCTTGAATGAAACAGAAGTATAATCATTTGAAGTGCATTTAATATTCGTACCCATATAGGTACCTAATGCCTTCTACATGTCTGACCGCATAACATACATGAAGGACTCTTCAGTTTCCTAATTTGGGGCTGATCAATTCTTCACATTTATTTTGCTTTTACACGCATTCGTCGGAGGCTGCCAGGCTGCTGGGTCCTTGACTGCTTGTCGCTTAAAGATGCGGCAGATAGGTTAACCCGAAACGTCGGTACAGAACTACCACTGAGCGGTGCGTAATATCTCAGAAGAGCGCAGATCTCATTTACACCGCGGCAGAAGCATTAGGCTGAATCACGCATGTTTCGGCTTATTTATTTCAAACCATCGTCAGGTCCAGATTACAGGCATTCAAGGACATTTGTGAATTTTCTGCATATTGTGTTTAGAAGCGTAAAAGAGTTGTGTCAGATAGGAATCCACGTCTTTAATTGACATCACCGACAACAGGGTGCACTCATTCAAGATACCGTATTGAACCCGTGGGTTCTGTAGAAGGCGTGAATTTGTTGACAGTGTCGTATGAAAACATGCCCAATTTTGTGGGGAAGAGAATTACTGCTTGGTTTGTTGCTTGATGTTAAACACAGAAATGTTGTATTTTGGCCTGTCTTTGTTCTGAAATTATTGTTTTTTTTTACCAGGTGTTAATTAACCTTTTAAAGCCTAGCGGTTACTCTACGTACCACCAGTTTAATATTAAAAAATTTCACATGTTGCTCGCACTGTGTTTATATGTTTTGTACGGGTCTCAGAACAAACCGCGATTATTTCCCTATACAGCATTAACTGACTGGTTTTTATAACCGAGACGGAGTGTGTTTACTGCGCGGTACGCACTGAGTCGTTACATAAACAGATCACATTTCGTCTTTAAAGGGTTAAAATTAGTTCGTATTTGACTGATTTGTTACAGTAGTTTACATCTGTTCGTATGCGGTTGGTTTCACATATAATGCAATACAGCGTTTTTGTATTTCTGTCCCCTTCCCGGCGTCCAACTTTTTCACTTTGCTTCTGTCACCCGTTTAGTGAGGCAGGGTGGCGCGGTTGTGGTTAAAGCCCACCAAAAGGGCGGGTAGCTGTTTGTGCACTGAAACACACAAACGGTTACTCAACGTCGTATGAGCGGTTTTTATTGAGTCTAGACGCATGTGGCCACGTAATTATTTTAAGACATAGAGGTGCCACTAGCAGGAGGTATGAATAAAAATGAGTGTAGCGACACAGGTGTAAGTGAGCTGTTACCTGAAGTCTGCATCAACGTGTTTGTGCTAGCGACTTATGTGCGTGCCGTGAGAACTGCCGGCCGTGTCGGTAGCTCTCTGCGTGTGTGTACGTTAGGCTATCAGCACAAACCTGGAAGGTCGCGGCATGCACAGTGGCGTGTGTTTGTCCGCGACTAAAGTTGGGTCTGTAAAACCCTCACAAGCATTGGAATTTATTTTGAATTCAAAGCGTTTATTGGTGCCATAAACTTACTAAACACAGCAATAAAAGGTAAAGCAGTCCCATTACAGGCCTGGACAGGCCCAAAGGGTTCCAGGAGGTTGAGGCTCCCAGATTTCCAGACAGTCGGCACATGAAGGTGGTAAGGTTGTCAGCCCTACGCACTGGCCGCCTTTATCCATCAGGAAATATACCTGGTACTCATTTCTGTTAGCGGCTGGGTCGACCTCAGGGCCATAGTGCCGCCGGAAGGATTATGCCAATGAAAAATTCCAATGACACTATCGGGAATCGAACCCGCGATCTTCCGGGTTGTGGCGCAGTCCCTCAACCAACTGCGTCACCGCGGCCCCTACTGAACACAGTAATAAAAATATAAAATAACATCAGAAAGCACGAAGATTTATTTGTAATAAAATACAATTTTTTTTTGTGGAACACAGTTGGCATAATATTCAATAACACCACCAACGAAGTGCACACAAGTATATTAAAATAATTACATACGCAATGACCTGCTACATGTTTCGGCCATCATTTTATGTGTGTGTGTGTGTGTTTGTGTGTGTAGATAATTTTTGATAGTTCAGTAATTTAACCTTATATGTATTCATCCTTCGTGCTTTACCTCCATGAGGATGGCCACATGGTTGGCCGAAACATGATGTTATTGTGTATGTACCTATTGTTAATATATTTGTTCTTTATTTTATTTTTTAAATACAGGTGTGTGTGTGTGTGTGTGTGTGTGTGTGTGTGTGTGTTTTGTTGGTACTGTTGTTATATGTAACCGACCAATTCCCCCCTCTGCGGGTCATATAAAGCTGACAAATAGCAGTATATTATTGAAGGAGAGTCTTATTCCATGAAGCAATTAAGCAATCGATCTTAGTGAAAGGCTAAGGTCGACTGCGTTGACAGTGGTCTGCGACATAGTGCGAGAGTGGGGGAAACCGAATGACCACGTATCAGCCAGTAAACGTTTCTTTGTACAATTAAAAAGCAGATTCGTACAAAACGGATCATCTTAAAGTCGTTTTAGTAATATTATCACACCGGTTTGCAGTGTTGCTGCATATGAACCCTGTGCTGGCTCTGTTGGCTGTCGTCGGTTTGTCTGGGTTCTTGAAGCCTCGGTGAGCTTCTGTATTCATATGCTTTGCTTTGTTCTGTAGTGCAGACTGGTGATGCCTGTAATTTAAGGATTCCTTCCAAATGAAGTTTACCCTTCCAAATCCTCGCGATATAATCTTATTGTAGGAGACTTAGACCCTGCCCCGTTTCTGTCTTTGCTCTTCACACTGCAGCCGTCATTAAACGTCGACGCCTTTTACACATTTCAAATGAAACTCATCGCACTCCATTACGATTTTGCAAGAAGGGCTTAAGTCTTTTCATTAATTAATTTGAGCCCCGCGACCTTACTTTCCAAAAGTCTACAAACCGGATTTCGATTCAGTGCGTAACGACTGGACTGTACAGGTTTTCATAAGGGCGCAAATGCAGACGAGACAACAATACAGAGTGTTGCCAAGCACGACGTACCATAAAGGGGAACAAGGACTGTGGATAAGTATACCAGAAATTAAACCTTTATGTTTCTGATGATGGCATTGGTATGAAAGCCGAAACATGTGGCTGTTTTAAACAAAATGAATTTCTTTACAAATGAATTTGTGTCGCCTGGGTCGTAAAGTATTCTTAGTTTCCTTATCGTCTTGGTGTGACGAACTTTTACCTGCCAGCTTTTATTACAATTTAAACATTTGTACCTAAACCTTTAGAATGATGATTTCCCTACGAATTTTCAGAATAACCACCGAAGTCCGATTAAATCGTAACAGCTGCTCAGCTTATCGTACGCCCTGTATATCGTGAACCCTGAAGGTTCATTAACGTGTTCACATGAAGGTTCATTAACGTGTTCACATGAAGGTTCATTAACGTGTTCACATGAAGGTTCGTTAACGTGTTCACTTGAAGGTTCGTTAACGTGTTCACAAGAACTCTCTGCTTGTCCTATCCTACGCGAGATTAGTGCATTTCTCACCCCCCGCCCTGTTTTCTCGAGATCCTTGTAATAATACCCTTCTATCTCTGCCTAGGTCTTCAAAGTTTTCTCTTTGAGTTTTCTTTTGTGTTTATTTTGTGTTTTCTACACATTTTCACCCTGTTACCTGTGCTGCATGCTTCACCTATGTCATTATTCTTGGAAACTGACGCGTAGGAAGTTACGGAATTCCAAATTTCCATTTATGTTCTGTTCCTTAAGAGCATTCCAAAGAATTTTTCCCAACTCCGAAGTCATGTGTAACATTTTGTATCTTGGGGATTGCTTGCGATACTTTATACACACAAAAAGTGGCTGAGGAAGGCTGTGGTAAGAGACAGCGACATAGCGAAAGTGATCGTATGGCTTGTGTTATGGCAGTATGAAGTGATGTGGAATAAGGTACGGGGTTGCACGTTGGCAGTAAAAGCTTGATGCAGTTCCTGCAGCTGCGTTGTGTACACAAAGACACCAACAGAGGTCCCTCAAAGACAACACTTATTTATTGAAAACCTAGTAGCATCTACGTGTTTGGGCTCGTATTAAGCTATCACAGGGCCATACAAGTTCATGTAATTAGAAAAGAGTATTACGTGCATAGTTTACGTTTTTCTTTTATACAGTTCTTTTACAGCTTAAGGATGGCTTAACACGAGCCGAAACATGTCGCTGAAATTAGGTGTTTAATAAATAGGGTTTGTGTTTGACGGGTATTTGTTGTTAGTAACGGTGACAGATGTTGTGGTTGCCTAGAAGCGAGGAATTTCTGGATAGAAACATTCAATACTCTCTGGAAAACAGGGGCGCACCCGAAGGGGAAAGCTGCCGGACTGCAGCCTCTACAAGCCACCCAAAACTGAAAATAATAAAAAAAACCACACATTTTGTAGATATTATGATGTGAAAAGTTTTACGCGATTTCCCCTCCAGCCGAAATCAGCCACTGAAATAGGCTGATGACCAGTACATTAGAATTTTGAAAAATAAATTAATGCAATTAAAAAAAGAAACAAGAAGACAGGACACTGTGATTGAGTCATGGAACATGTAGTTATATCCGTATGTATATAAATGCAGTTGCAGGCAGCGTTATGTTGTGCTTACAGCGTGATTTTTATAACATAATTTTTAAAATCAAATTATATATAGCCTCAAGGTCAGCCCCACCCCCAATGAAAAATTTTGGGTGCGTCCCGGCTGGGAACACCCTGAACCAGGGCGCCGGTTGTCGCTATTTAAGTTCAGGTTGTACTAACCGGTTGTCTGCAATGAAAACGGAAGGTACGCCCAACGACACCCACGTGACAGTGTTTAAATTTTATGGTTTGTGTAAGTGAAGCAGCCTGGCACTTCGTTAACCCGAGTGACGTTTACAGGTGATAAACCGAGCGGCTGAGAACGGAAACGTTTCTTTAGTTGTTCCTTCTGACAGTCTTGTGTTACTTACTGTCACACGTTCAAGGGAGCATTCTGTAGTAATTTAAACAATGCTGCTAACAAACTAATTGGATATTTGGCAGTAAACAGCGAAAACTGAACGCCGCGAATCCCAATCACATTAACTGCCATAGAAACCGAAGCCGTCTAAGGGCCTGTAATTTCAGAACTGTCATCCATAATCCAAGTTGTGCTCTGAAGGTGGGTGTTAGTCGCAGTATAAACACGTTCAGACTAACGTAGCGGTCTGTGTTCCCAAGTACGTGTCACACTTTGGGAAATCGGCGTTGGCCATTTTTTGTAGCGGATTCTGATCGCTGCTGTAAAGCAGGAGAAGGGACCTATTGGTAATACTACGTATTTTGTAGCAAAGTTCGGCTAGTACGTTAGAACAGTCGACTGCATGCTGTGAGTGCATGTTTATTGAGGGGGCATGTTACCGTCGTCTAAATCCTGTGGTTCATCCTAATATTCATTGTCAATTTTTATTTCTGTTGTAATTTATTCTATTCTTTAACCCTTTAAAGACGAAGCGTATCTGTTTTATATAAGGACTCAGTGCGTACCGCGCTGTAAACACTCTCCACTTCCGTTATAAAAACCAGTCTCTTAATGTTTTATAAGGCAAAAGTTGCTGTTTGTTCTGAGATCCGTACAAAACACATAAACGCAATGTGGGCACCACGTAGAATTTTTTAGTGTTAAACCTGGTTGTATGTAAAATTACCGCAAGGCTTTAAAAGGTTAAATGGCTTTAAAGGGATTATCCTGCACTATTGAAATTTTATCTGTTTTCTTTTTTACTTTTCGTATTGCATCTCCTTTGTATTTAGTTTTTTGTTTTAATATATATACAGTACTTAATATTATATGTTCTCTCTTTAGCTACCTTAATTTCTTTGATTCATCTTCTTGTATTCTGAGTGGTCTTCTTCATGCCTTACCTATGTGTATTACCCGCAGTTGACTGTCCTCCCTTCATGTGTGTTGGTGCTGTTTCTGTAGTTGATCCCCCGGTTGTTGAGGCAGTACGTGAATAAACATTAATAATTCAGTTCAGTTCAATTCAGTTCAATTATAGTTGGTTAATGTGCGGAGTCTACAGCCAGAAGGCCGGTTACAGAAACAACACAACACAAATAACAACGGACAGTGAACAGGACACAAATGAAGCAGACACAACAAAAACAAACAAACAAATATTTAAATAATTAATTAGAAAACCTTATAATAATATCGTAAAAAATATCACATCTAGGTGTGTTGATGATTCAATGCAATTCAGTTGAGTTCTCATTTATTATAGTGCTAGTTCACAGCACAATGACCAATAATAATAATAATATTATGATTATCATCACCATCCCCTTTATGCAGGGTATTCACACATATATACCTGAAACAAACCACGTTTCTAGGGTACACAGTGTCGCAGCTATCCCGCGCGTACTGTTAATGGTGCATATATCGCTGCCTTCAATATTAAACTCTTTTGTGCTTCTACATTAGCACTTTCCGCATTGTGTTGTTGTTGTTGTTATTGTTGTTGGTGTTGTTATTGTTGTTGGTGTTGTTGTTATTGTTGTTGTTTTTGTTAGGGATTGTCCGAAACTATGCCGGGTGTTGTCGTCTTCCCAGATTTTGGGATTTGAACGCAGTATCTGATGGGGGTTACATCTGGGCATATTGAAATGTGTTTATAAAGCCGGGCCCACGGCAAACTGACACGACTAGGGGCTGTCAGTCTCTTCACCAGATAAGTTTGCTTCGTCATCGATGAATTTTCTCACGGTGGAGCAGGTGTTCAGCACCTGGCACAGGTGGCGTGGCGGCTGACTGAGGTTGGTGAGGTTGTGACTAAACCTGCTAGCAGACGATACCAGTGCATTAACCGTAATCTTTTTCGGCTGCCATGTTGCTTGCTTTCACGCGCCAACTGCTGATATTTGCTTTGTTTTTCTGTAATTGTGGCTTGTAGATTGTGGGTTAACGGAAGTGCTGTGTCAGTGAATGCAGCTTCCTTGTTTTGTCAGTCAGTGTTGTGTCTGGCCGATTGAATGGAACAGCCGTGTTCGTTCATACAGTGCGATCCTAATAGGGTCTGCAGCTGTCCTCTTCCAGGGCGACCGGCGGCTCGTATTTAAGATATAGAGATTATTATTATTATTATTATTATTATTATTATTATTATTATTATTATTATTATTATTATTATTATTATTTTGTCTCTTGCCACAGACCATTTCTCCCCGGTACTTCCCTTGAACCAGCGGCGATCCCCACCGCTCAGGCTTCCAGTTTCAGACTGCAGTACTTCCCGTGTTATGTGTGATGTTCCAACTACAGCTGTCTCTTGTAGTGACTCTACTGAACGTTTTCCCGGTACGGCTTCTAAATTTTTCCTTGAACCTTTTGTTACCATTCCGGTGTCTCCAGTTATTACCCGTATAATCATACGTTTCATGTTCCACATTTGCTGTATCTCTATACATAAACTCTTGCATTTTAGTTTATTTTATAATTACTGCTGCTGCTGCTGCTACTACTACTACTACTACTACTACTACTACTACTACTACTACTACTACTACTACTACTACTACTACTACTAAAACAGTAAGCGGTATTGACGTTCCGTCTGTAGTGCTAGTATTGTTGCTCCTGCAAGTACCGACATCCCGCCTGCAGGTGCTGTTGGAACACGTCTCACCCTGGTGGTGTGTTTCCGTAATCACTCCGCCTGTATATGTGGTTGGTACATATTCGAAATTAAAATATTTTCGTCGTGTAACTTACGTGCGAGCGAATATTTTAATTATTTTCGTTACGGGAGTTGTTTGTTTTCATCGCGTTCGTATTTTTTTCTCCCTGCAAACTTAATTAATTAAAAGTGGGAACCTTTGTGGGACGCTGAAGTGGCTAGATGTTAGGCTGTTCATGCATGACCAACGTCTTTTTTAAGGACCCATGCTTTCAATCCAGATGCCAGTGTAAGCGAAGTTGTCGCTTTGCACACCATGAGGGTGTATATGGCAGTGAAGGTATAACTCCTTTCATTGTTAACCACGCCACTTAAAATGACATTTTATATAGGTCCTGTTATTGTGTGGAGCCTGTGACGTCACAGGTTCCGTGGAAAAATGCGTGAAACTGGGATTTGAGGTTTTCACAGCTTCTCGCCCCAGAACAGGGAACTTTCATATGCGTGTAATATTACGACAGACTTTCTTCTTGGTCACGTGGAGTACCTTATGAAGACCTGACAGCAGCTTGTAGCAGTGCGGCAGTTCCTGTGTAAACATCGCCGTAATCTCGTGTTAAATTCAGCTTTGCTGCAGCAGATAGCGGTAACAGAGAAAGAAACGGTTAGCGATTTTGTGGAGAAGAGCTGCAGGAAACGGCGTAAATCCTCATCAGCAGAACCAATTCGTAAAAATTAACCTAGGTAAGCCCTTCTTGATTACGTGACGTAAATTTGCGTTCACGGCGTAGTTGTTTAAGTTTTATCTGTTTGTTTTAGATAATCCGCCCTCCGTTCGACTGTTTTTCCATTCCCTTTGATTCAATTTCCCGTGTGTTAAATGAGTTAAATTCTATTATTGTCCATTGCAGTGATTTCGTTTTATCTCATTCCATTCGAGAGTCGAAAAATTCTAGCCTGTGACAAATTCCGTTCCATCCCCTTCAGTTTGATATATTTTATTTCCTTTCGTTAAGTTCCTCTCCTATTCTGTCGGTTCTGTTCGCCTTCATGATTTTTGGACAGTAAAATTTCACTTGGTGCTCTTTAATTAGGTAATTTCCCTTCGCGTCCATGTAATTGTGTCTCCTGCCCTTTATTCACCTGTTGACTTGTATTTGTTATTATTTAAATATTGTGCGCTAAATTCTTTTTGTGTTTCTAGTTTTCAAAATTTGACCCGCCCCCCGCCCTTCTGACATACTCGGTCGGTTACTGAATTCATGCAGAATACACGTCTGGCCAGTTACAGTGCTCCAGCTGTGATGACGTAGTTGACACGGTGTGAAATGTCTGCAACTTCTTTAATGTCTTGTCACCAGAATATTTTACTGTTGTCATAGGTTGGTACATAAATATTATTCGGGTATTTAAATCGAGAAGAGTAAGATGGGCGGGGCATGTAGCACGTATGGGGAGAAGAGAGGTGCATACAGGATTTTAGTGGGGACATCTGAGGGAAGGCAATCACTTGGGAGACCCAGGCGTAGATGGGAGGATAATATTAAAAGGGATCTTCGGGAAGTGGGATGGGTGGGCATGGACTGGATTGAGCTGGCTCAGGATAGGGACAGGTGGTGGGCTCTTGTGAATACGGTAATGAACCTTCGGGTTCCATAAAATGCGCGGAATTTCTTGTAGCTGAGAAACTGTTAGCTTCTCAAGGAGGCCTCTGTTTCATGTAGTTAGTTAGTTAGTTAGTTAGTTAGTTAGTTAGTTAGTTAGTTAGTTATAGGTTGGTGCATTAATTTCCTGTAGACTGAGACGGAACACGAGTATTAGCCCTTTGAAGACTAATATCAACATGAATTAAAGACCCAGTCCGTACTGCGCAGTAAACACACACCGTCTCGGTTATAAAAACCAGTCACTTAATACTGTATAGGGAAATAATCGCTGTTTGTTCTGAGATCCACACAAAACACTTAAATACACTGTGTGGGCAGAACGTAGAAGTATATTTAAAGTCCCAGCCCGTACCGCGCAGTAAACACTCTCCACCTCGGCTATAAAAACCAGTCAGTTAATGCTGTATAGGGAAATAATCGCTGTTTGTTCTGAGATCCACACAAAACACATAAATACACTGTGTGGGCAGAACGTAGAAGTATAGTTAAAGTCCCAGCCCGTACCGCGCAGTAAACGCACTCCATCTCGGTTACAAAAACCAGTCAGTTAATGCTGTATAGGGAAATAATCGCTGTTTGTTCTGAGATCCACACAAAAGACATAAATACACTGTGTGGGCAGAACGTGACATTTAAAGGCCCAGTCCGTACCGCGCAGTAAACACTCCGTCTCGGTTATAAAAACCACTCAGTTAATGCTGTATAGCGAAATAATCGCTGTTTGTTCTGAGATCCACACAAAACACATAAATACACTGTGTGGGCAGAACGTAGAATTGTTGAATGTTAAACCTGGCGGTACATAAAGCAACCACGGCGCTGTAAGTGGCTAGGTTCTCTGTCTTCATAACTCATACGGGCGACCGTGTTTATACGTCGTTGCATATCACATACCCGTCAAAACGCCATGGTGTCTGTAAGTAACGCTTGATTTTACATTAAAATAGTCTATAGTTTGCCCGCGGAGTGTATCGTGTGTGTTTCATGGGATTCTAAGAATAAGTAGCGGGGTTTTCCTATACGACATTGAACGACCAGTCTGTATGATTGGGTATTGAAGTTTGCTGTAACAGAGGTAGCGGGGTTTGATGCTTTGTGTGTGTGAAGTGCAGGATGGACCAGGATAGTCTTGTCTTCAATGAATTCTGTTTTGCATTGCATGAAGTATCTTCCATTCGTACT
The DNA here is from genome assembly GCA_013340265.1 of Coptotermes formosanus. Classification (NCBI taxonomy): domain Eukaryota; kingdom Metazoa; phylum Arthropoda; class Insecta; order Blattodea; family Rhinotermitidae; genus Coptotermes; species Coptotermes formosanus. Next base: position 400,230 of record BLKM01000814.1, read on the forward strand.
AGTTAATTCCCCGTAGAATGTAAGATCTGAGACCTATATTTCAAACTCAGTTCATCAGAAATACCAACTGAAGTGTCGGGGTCATGGACAGGGTTACATTTCGTGAAATACATAAGATGTTTTAAAACTAAACCAATTATACGGTACTGCTGGGGATCTAAACGCAACGGTCAGAGTTTAAAATAAAATACGCGTAAGAAGTGTGATATACAGTGAAGTGCCGACAGTTTATTGGCTTTGAAGTGCCCGTTTCGTGACTGCTTTATCTTCTTCAGCTGCAGCTTTTACCATTGTCATTTTGTGTGATAACTGCAGTTGCAAGGGGAACGTGTGATGTCAGATACTTCGATCTACTTGCTAATACGTCTTGCTGCTGTGTTCTGTCTCACCTCCTCACACTTGACGAATACTTGCAGATCCACCTGTGCCTCCCCACACGTCGGAAAGGTTTTGCCCCTGTTTCCAATCGCGAACCTGTTCACCTCGCTACAACGGTCAGGCTCCTTCAGTTCCACGTGGGCACTTAATTCCTAAAAGTCTTATTTTTTACCCCCTTGATGTTTCTTGTTCTTTCTCTTGAGGTGTTTGTGCTATGGTCTATCAATCCATCACTGGCCCTCCCCTTACCCTTAGCGGTTAATTTGTTGTAGGAAAACTTGGGGCCATAATTTTCAGGCGATCGTATTTCGATGTGATGTACAGGCCAAGGTTTGGGTGTTGCGGGTCGTTTGTCAGTTGTTCAGCAGGGGTGATGAATGCCCTCGAAGTGCCTTAAGAATGGGCTTTATGTGTTGTTGTTTGCACCACACAACCACGAAGTTTTCGTTTTTCTGTTTTACAACGTGCACTTAAAATGTAGGCCGGAATGAATAGAGATTCTGACTGACTAACTAACTAACTAACTAACTAACTAACCAACCAACCAACCAACCAAGCAACCAACCAGCCAACTCCATGGAGCAGAAGCCTTCTTGAGAAGCTAACAGTTTCTCAGCTAGTCAAGAAATTCCCCGCCTTTTATGGAACCCGGAGGTTCATTATCGCATTCACAACAGCCCGCCACCTGTCCCTATCCTGAGCCAGCTCAATCCAGTCCATGCCCCCATCCCACTTCTTGACCCATTTTAATATTATACTCCCATATACGCCTGGGTCTCCCAAGTGGTCGCCTTCCCTCAAGCCTCCCCACCAAAATCCTGTATGCACCTCTCTTTTCCCCCATACGTGCTACATGCCCCGCCCGTCTCATTCTTGTCGATTTGATTACCCGAATAATATTTGGTGATGAGTACAGGTCATCAAATTCCTCGTTATGCAGTCTTCTCCAATCCCCTGTCGCCTCGTCCCTCTTAGGCCCAAATATCCTCCTCAGCACCCTATTCTCGAACACCCTCAGTCTTTGTTCCTCTCTCAGTGTGAGAGACCAAGTTTCACACCCAAACAAAACAACAGGTAAAACTACAATTCTGTATACCCTAATCTGTATGTTTTTGGATAGCAACCTGGAAGGCCAAAGATTCTGCGCCGAATGATAGTAAGCATTCCCCGACTTCACTCTGCTCTTAATTTCTTCATGAATGGAGTTTCGATTCGTTAGGGTTGTTCCCAAATATTTGAATTCTTCCACCCTTTCAAAGGATTTACTATCTATCTTCATGCTGTGATTGTGTCCTGCATTCTGATTTCGAGACATGACCATGTACTTAGTTTTCACAGTATTTACTTCTATACCAATCTCCTTACTGGCAATGACTAAATGAATACAGATTCACGCGTTTTATGTCACTTTGGTCTTGGACTGTCCAGGACAGACGTACTCATGGGCACGACCCGCGTTATGTTACAGACAGCGTTTGCAGTGGCGTCTTGTCCTTACAACATCGTGACTGTAATAAGCTAAGCAGTGAAGACACTGCTTAGCTTATGACTAGCTGGCGCGTTAAATAATTCGGTACCCCTCCTTTCCACAACCACGCTTTGAAACACCTTAATTAGAGGGGCTTACACTTTGCACGCCCTGAAGGTGTTAGTGCATTCTGGATTGACTTTCTCTTTCATAGCCCTTCGCAGTGGAACTGTGCTGAAACTGATACCTTTAGGAACAGAGCTAGGTGTTGTTGTTGTTATTATTATTATTATTATTATTATTATTATTATTATTATTCTCTGCCTGCGTTTATGTTATGTATTTTGTGCAAATACATTTTTGCGGTTCTTAAACTCGAATCATCACGCGCACGAATAAAAAGGTAATGTTTGTTACTGACTTGGTATTAGCTGGCTGAACTCCAATGAGCAGAGTCGGTCTTGGGAAGCTGATAGTTGCTGAGCTGGGAAAGACATTCGTAGCATTTTATGGAACCCGAAGTTTCATTACCGCGTTCACAAGAGCCCGCCACTTGTGCGTACACTGACTCAGATCAATCCAGTCCACGTCACTTCGTATTTCTTGAATTTCTATTTTAATATTATCGTTCCGTCTACTCCTACGTTTTCTTTCCCTCAGGCTTCCCCACCGAAACCCTATCTGCACCTCTTCTCTCCCCCATACGTGCCACATGCCCTGCCCATCTCGTTCTTGTAGATTTTGTCACCCTAACCATATTTGTTGGAGGGCACGCGGTGGCGCAGTTGGTTGAGGCACAGCGCTAAAAGCCGGAAGGTTGCGGGTTCGATTCCCGATTGTGTCATCGGAATTTTTCATTGACATAATCCTTCCGGCCGCACTGTGGCCCTGGGGATGACTCAGCCTCTAACAGAAATGAGTACCGTCAGTATCTCCTGGGGATAAAGGTGGCCGGTGCGTAGGGCTGACAACCTTACTCCCTTTATTTGCCGATTGACTTGAAATCTGGGAGCTTCAAACTCCTGGAACCCTCTGGGTCTGTCCAGGTATTGATTTACCTTCTGATAATATTTGGTGAGGAGTACAATTCATGAAGCTTCCTTTATGCAGTCTTCTCCAGTCTCCTGTCACCTCATCCCTTTACAGGCCTAAATGATACCTTGTTACTAGGAAAAACATTTTTCCCATGCCACTGTGCTCACCACATATTCGACATTGACTGGCTTGGGATCGATACCTGGCCTCTGCAGTGAGAAGCCGTCGACCTACAGGACGTTATTTCTAAGAGAATAATCTCTGCCTTTGGTGGTAAAGGAGAATCCCATGTATTCCACTGACTGACATGTCTCCGATCAAAGAAGCATATGTAGTAAAGGACTGTAATATAGTTCTATGAACTGTTAGCTGTCTATTGCACGTTACCTTATATAAGAGTTAAGGACAGGCGGTTAGATTGCGAAGAAACTTTCTAATGTAACTTCATTACTCTGGAGGGGTTTGCCAGTCAAGCATGCAGTACGCTGGAATATTGAGTAGAGCCTGGCGAAAATGTGTGTGGCTGTGCTGTGTGGCACTGGAGCCTCAAGCAATTCTGCTGAATATTCAGTAGACTGCGATAAGTTATTTGTTATCTGCGAGGGACCGTGATGGAAGATAGTCGAAAAAAGAAAGTTTTGTGTAAGGCAGATGAAGTTAAACAGTAGGTTTGAATTTCATTTTCTATTCGGTGGTTGGGGGAAGTGATGATTTCGGTAAAAGACCAAGTATAGGTGTCTTGTCACCGAGTTTTGTGTAAACACTGAATTGAATACTGAATATAAGACAAAACACTAGAGAAAATATTACAGAAGAAAAGATATCAGAACGTACGTACAATTATAATGGAGTCTATAGATTAACTCTTTAAAGACGAAGCGTATCTGTTTTATATAAGGATTCAGTGCGTACCGCGCAGTAAACACTCCACTTCAGTTATAAATACCAGTCTCTTAATGTTTTATAATGCAAAAGTTGCTGTTTGTTCTGAGATCCGTACAAAACACATAAACGCAATGTGGGCACCACGTAGAATTTTTTAGTGTTAAACCTGGTGGTATGTAAAGTTACCGCTAGGCTTTAAAAGGTTAGTGTGCTCTGATGTCCTCTTAAAACATATAGGACAAACAGAAAGATCCGCTACAGTTCGATACAGTGACATATCCAGGGGTTTTGCAACAATGAAAGTAATTCCAATTCTGTCCACATTTTAGCTACTGTTCATTGATTTCGAAATATGTAAGATATCGTGTAATCACTTTAAATTATTAAGAACGGTAGATACTTGAACGCTTCAGAAAAATGTTATATATTCAAAACTAGTAAAATGTGGGTTCAATTAAATGTGATTGATACAGTGATGTGAAATGTACTTTAGGTATCGCAGGTCCGTATGAAGTCAGCGGTGGTAGTAACACCTACTCTTCGTTGAGAGTACGTAAGGCCCCTGCCTACCCCGCGTTCTGGTGGCCCCTTGGGTAAGAGGAGTCCCCAGACGTTCAGAATACTGCAACATTTGGGGGTTTTGTCGGACTGGTGTCCGTTCTTCTGACAGACGGCAGTTTTCTGGATGCGTGTTATAAGAACTAGCGGTAACTTTACATACCGCCAGGTTTAACACTAAAAAATTCTACGTGGTGCCCACATTGCGTTTATGTGTTTTGTACGGATATCAGAACAAACAGCAACTTTTGCCTTATAAAACATTAAGAGATTGGTTTTTATAACCGAAGTGGAGAGTGTTTACAGCGCGGTACGCACTGAGTCCTTATATAAAACAGATACGCTTCGTCTTTAAAGGGTTAATTTACGACATGTTTGCAGTAGCAGACACGTTGTATCATACACAAGCCAAGCCGTATTCCTGTGATGTCGAATGCGGTACAACAGCATATGCGTGGTTAAAGCTACAATTGTTAGATAAAATGCTGTTTATTTTTCAGTGGCATATTTTCTTCTTCTAAATACTTAATGGGTTTTGTGGTTTGTGTAAAGTGTTGTAGTGTGTGGTGGGTGGCGTAACGTGCTAACTAGTTCGTACTGGTTAGCACAAATGGATGTCGCAGTGACAGTTATGCTTGTTGTGGTGCCCGTAAGTATGACATCTCTGATATAATGTTCCGAAGCTGACCCTGTGTCTCAGATTCGTAACGTGCGACCCTTTTGCAGTGCTAGACGTGCCTGTTATCGTTTGTCCGCATTCAGCAGTCAAATGCGCCCTTCATATAATGCAAGGGCTTTTAGCCCTTTTGTGCCCTGGACCCCTCTTATAGGCCGATAAAACCTAAAGACCCCCTTCTCAGAAAAATGTATTTAAATGAATAAAATAGAGGCAGTGGGATCTATTGCAGGTAGCAGACATTTTTTGGAGTGTAAAGGCGATAAATTAGTTTGTTGTTTACATTCATTATTGAATGAAAAGCTAAAATTCAGTTAGGTGTTAGTGACAATAAATTAGTACTGTTTCTTGACATCCAAGCTCACGGAGCCCCTGGAATATATCCATGGACTCTCCAAGAGGACCGTGGACTCCAGGTTAAGAACGGCTGATGTAGCGTCTTTGGACGCTTTATAATGCATACAGTTGATAAAGCGCCGTCAAATACAGCAGTTGCGTACTAAGGAACAAAGAGACAATGCTATCTCATCTGGATACCGTCTTCAGACGGTGCGAACTTGCTATGGAGCCTTAACCCGCCGTCCATTTGTATGAGATGCGAAAATAAGTTAGAGGCAATCGAAGGAAAAAACGCAAAGGAAAATATTTTGACGCACGATGCGTTGTGTAAATGTGGAATGTGAATGTGAGGAACAGTGGAATGTGTACAAGTCATCGAGTATGCTTAGTTGGTCAAGTAAAGAAGACTGCCGCTTCTTGGACACGTAGCGTTTATTTATATCAAAAGATTGAAATGTACTCACGTTAGAGCCGCACGCAGACATATACGCAATGTTACTGTATTGTGACAGTGCGTATCCCGGGTTCGATACCTGATGGCGTCATTGCGATCTTTCATTCACTTAATCCTTCCGGCCGCGCTATGGTCCTGGGGTCGACTCAGCCTCTAACAGAAATGAGTACCAGGAATATTTCCTGGGGGTAAAGGCGGCCGGTGCGTAGGGCTGACAAACTTACCACCTTCATGTGCTGATTGTCTCGGAATCTGGGAGCCTCAACCTCCTGGAACCCTGAGGGCCTGTCCGGGCCTGTAATGGGACTGCTTTACCTAACATTGCCTACGCAGTGGTACGCTTCTTTTTTATATTGTTGTAATATAATATAATATAATATAATATAATATAATATAATATAGTATAATATAATTAGTTACAGCATTACGTATACAGTTGCAAGTTTTTCTGTGTTATTATACTGTAACACTTGGTATATAATTGCACATAAGTTTCTGTTTTTATATAATTGTACACAGCCTGTTGGTTGCTTAACATTGCCGAAACATGTAGCTAAATATGAATTTTAATGAATATTTCTTGTATGGTTTTTTTTTCTTGTGTATTCCACAAACGTCTGTGTTTCTGGGAAATTCAGCAAACGTTTTTAAATAATTTTGTTTCGAAACATTGCAGTGAACCATTAAAGAATATAAATCTGAGGGTGGTTTATCGGAATGCACCCTGGCATGCAGCAAACTCGCAGGGGGCTGAAACCGTGAATTATGTAAGAGTGTTGCAGCTTACGTAGCGACGAAACATTGATTTCTTGCCCTACATTTTTCATTGTTCCTGGAATGGAAATAACATTCTACTGCTGCTGCTGAAGTATTTAACTGCTTGTGTTGTTTTTTATGTGTGTTATTTTGGTAATGGAGGGCGCTTGTGTGTAGCGCTTTAAGTATTTATTGCTTCTAGCGAACCTGGTAAGGAAAAGTTCAGTTTTCGTTCTAAGGCTGTTACTTAGAACAGCCAAATGCACTGCAGTGAGCACGCAATCATTGATGCTAATGTTTTCCGTTGCGTGTGGCCCGCGAACCTCACTGCTTGTGACGTGGTAAACTGAAAAAAAAAATCATTTGAAAATCGGTAAAAATGTAAAGCAATCCCTGTACACGTCTTGACAGGCCCTGAGGTTCCCAGGTTTTAAGACCGTCGGTACATGAAGGTGGTAAGGGCAGGCTTACGCACCGGCCGCCTTTACCGCTTCCCAGGAAATATTCGTGGTACTCATTTCTGTTAGAGGCTGAGTCGACCCCAGGGCCATAGTGCGGCCGGAAGGATTATGTCAATAAAAAATTCCAATGACACAAATCGAACCGGCGACCTTCCGGCTTGTAGCGCAGTGCCTCAACCAACTGCGCCAACGCGTGCCCCACTTAAATATCAGTCGACGCAAAGTGTTTGTTTAAAGTTCAGGTGACGGCGTGTTTGGGATGTCTAGCAACGCCATCAGCAGGCAGAAGACGAAGATTGAAATACACAGGGAACATTCGGTTGTGGCAGTGCGTTGTTATTCTAAGTTACTGACTGACTGACAGGGACCCACATAACACGGCCTTATAATGCAAAGAAATAAACTTAGGTTTTCTTACGTTGTAAGTTTTGTATATAAAGTGTCAAAAATGTGTATTGCGCTAGTTTTTCTTTACGTGTTTGCAAGAAGAATTCGGGTAGCAGTTAAGTCAAAACGTCTGATTTTAAATATGAGTAAAATCGTGTATTGGTTCAACACGGCACAGCCTGTCTCACTCCTTGGCGCATATTCCTTATTGATAAGCTGACAGTTTCACAGCTAGTCAAGAAATCGCCCGCCGCCTTTTACAGAAGCCGTGGTTTCAATACCGCGCGCAACACTCAGCTGAACAAAACACGCAGTATTGTTTGTCAGGTATTTGTACTGTAACGCCACATAAAATATTGCTACTTGCATCGATTCCCAAGCAGTACTGCACAGAGCCAGACTAGCAACGTTTCCACACGGTAGAATTGGCGTAAAACAGACAGTTAAAATATAAACTGTTCTCTGTAGTGCAGTGGTGTGGGTGTCCTGCATCTTGGCACAGTCTCTCGGATGCAGCTAACGTACTTGACTAAGGAAGAGGCAGTACTGTGCTAATTTGGCCTTGTGCACCGTTGCTTTGGGTCCTTCCCTGATGATGATCCCTTGTGGATCGAAACATGTAGGAGTGTTCAATGTGATATTGTAAAGGTAAAGCAGTCCCATTACAGGCCTGGACAGGCCCTGAGGGTTCCAGGAGGTTGAGGCTCCCAGATTTCTAGACAATCGGCACATGAAGGTGGTAAGGTTGTCAGCCCTACGCACCGGCCGCGTTTACCCCCCAGGAAATATTCCTGGTACTCATTTCTGTTAGAGGCTGAGTCGACCCCAGGGCCATAGTGCGACCGACAGGGTTATGTCAATGAAAAATCCACTGACACCATCGGGAATCGAACCCGCGACCTTGCCGGTTTGTAGCGCAGTGCCTCAACCAACTGCGCCACCGCGGCTCAATGTGATATTGTAATATAAATATCTAAGGGACAGTATTGTGCGTTTTGTTGGTCTGGTGCTGTGAATTGGTTATCGACAGTCCATGGAATGTTCAGTGTAAAGTTCCTTACCTTATTCACAAAAGCCCGTAACTTTTCCATACCTTTAGCGCTCGCTGCGAGGAGCGCCTACAAAGAAATGAAGAAAATTAAAGGATACGAAGAGGGATGGTTTGAAAATACACCCTCGCCACTTTATATTCGAATCTGGCTGCACTCTTGTCGCTGCTTCTTATGCTCTTCTTTTGGCGTGAAAATGAAACCGGCTTTGCTGGAGCTAAATTAAGACGCCTTGACATAGGCAACTTGTATAACAGAGCAGAGTCAGACTGCATTAGTTGTTATTGCGAGAGGCGGCCATAACTCCTTTGAATAACCTTTCGTATTGAATGAAGCGGCCTAAGTGGCAAATGGAGTAACTTGATCCTGGGGACTTTTGTTCTGCAGTGGAGCTTTTGTAGTAAAGTCTGTATTAATTCTCTAAGAAGCCAGCTTTAAAACTTTCCAGATTATGTATTGAACTGCTCCTAGATCGATGCCGACTATTCCGGGTTTAAATTCCTAATAAAGTTGAAACTTCTGCGGATCTGGAAGAACGTTTTTGTGAGTACGATTTCGAATTGTAAGTTAGCAACTTTACAACTAGAATTTCCGATTCATGTATCAGAATATCATGTTTCGAAAGTTTTTTTCAGTGTCTGTCTCGAGTCTGTTTATTGCAGGTCTGCATTTTGTTGTAATGTTTATTTGCGTGGACTTAGGAGGGGTAATTCTGTTGATGGATATTTGAAAAACGCCTGCTGTGATTGTGTGCTCCACTCAGTTTGTGTGCTTACTGTCCACAAGTACACAGACGTACTGTCACTGTTCGTAATTAGTGGAATTTTTAACAACATTTGTTTAAGCTGTTAAAGAAGACCATCGAAGTGAGATACGACATGAAAATTAGGCACAAAACAAATCAGTTTCATGCTGTTCCAGCTTTTGTCACACTAATTTATCTGCTTAGATTGTGAATATGCGTATTTACAGGCATTAATCTTGGTGAAGTGCAACGTGCTTTTATTTTAACCTTTTAAAGCCTAGCGGTAACTTTACGTACCACCAGGTTTAACATTAAAAAATTCTACGTGGTGCCCACATTGCGTTTATGTGTTTTGTACGNGCGGTACGCACTGAGTCCTTATATAAAACAGATACGCTTCGTCTTTAAAGGGTTAAATAACTAACTCCATGGAACACAGTCCTTCTTCAGAGGCAAACAATTTGTCACCCATTCAAGACATTCCCCGCCGTTTATGGAACCCGAATGTTTATTATCGTACTCTTAAGAGCTCGCCACCTGTCCCTATCCTGAGCCAGATCAATCCAATCCACGCCACGTTTCCTATTGAAGATCCATTTTAATATTATCTTACCATGTACGCGTAGGTATTCCAAACGGTCTCTTTCCTTCAGGTTTGCGAACCAAATCCTGTATGAATGATTTGTGAAGGCCAGAAACGTGAATCCCTTTTCTTTTATAAATAACACACACACACACACACATTCGCTTTCTTGGCCTGTCAGTTGATTGGTTCTTACAGTAGGTTTGTGGCTTGGGGGCATTCGTTGTGATCTCCTTTCATTACACTTGGATTAAGTTAAATTCGTTCCGTCTGAAATCTTTGCCACTCAAATGGGAGTTTAAAACGAGGAGTCTGAATTATTTAAATTATTTTATAGGTTTGTCTTTGAGAATTTATTTTACTCGTGAATCTAATAAGGCTTGACGTTGCAGTCGTAGAGCGAAATACAAGTGAATCGGAAAGAAGGTATATTAGAAGGGTGTTAAAATTATAGCTGGTAAGATCTGGCTACACGAATGCTAAATTGTTTGCTGATTTAAAGCGGCATTTGTCTTTGGAGTGTCGTGTGTGGACCTGTAATGCATTCAAATTAAAACACGTCACATAACATCAAATGATCGTTATTCCCTTTCATGTTGACTGTTGGATATTTCCATTCGTGTATGCCCGACACGTTTGCGGTCTGTTTCCGTGGTGGATGAATAATGGATTAATTCAGATGAGGAAAGTAATTGTCCTTTTGTCTTTTTTAGGATAATATTCCGGTGTTGAGTTATAAGGCCATTATTGCCGCAGTCTGGAAGCGAATCCATACCTTTGCAAATACAAAGTAGTGCTGTACGCTTACGACATAAGTGAGGTCACACAGTAGGTTTATTCAAAAACACTAATCACCAACAAATGCACAGAGAGAGTTTTATCATCAATTGTAACACACTGCTACATGTTTCGACCCTGCTGGGTCATCTTCAGGGAGAATATATTTTGTTATCGTTACACTAAGGTTGCACTTTACAGTTGAGTGAGAATGTGCTGCTGACTGTGTACTGCGTTGTTTTTGGAGGCGTGAACTCTCTGGACCGCAGAGAACTCTCTGGCCCGCAGAGAGTTCACGCCTCCAGTACACAGTACACAGCACATTCTCACTCAACTGTAAAGTGCAACCTTAGTGTAACGGTAACAAAAAGATCTCCCTGAAGATGACCCAGCAGGGTCGAAACATGTAGGAGTGTTACGATTGATGATAAAACTCTCTTTGTGCATTTGTTGGTGATTAGTGTTTTTGTATAATATAGTGCACGGACATGGAGCACATTAAAGTGGGGTTTTCCTAGTTCCGAATTGCACCATGAACTGGAGTGACGAACTGGTGGGGTGTCGGTGTAGGAAGCTGAACTTTTTCTTGTGATTTAAACCGAGGGATTTAAATCATAACGTGTAACATGTTGCTTAAGCATTTATCGTTTATTTTTTGGTCTACTAGAAACTCGTTTTGTCGAAACGTCGGGAACCACTCATCCAACGACGCGATGTACCGCTGTGAGAACCTCAAAACTCATCTTTCCGTTTAACAAAACGCAGTTGCAGCGTTGCGTATGTTTCTGTTACGAAGCTTAATTGAAGCAACCACTCTGCAGATCTGGCTACGTCGTAATAGGGTAAGAGTGTAATCCCTTTAACAGTCTGGTGCCTTCTCAGTTCGGGGGTTTCTGCAGTATGGCTGGAGATCGGATTGAGGCAGGGCAATGGTATGCCGTCTGTGTGCTGCAGCTATGTTTACGCTTGCGGCCCCTGACTGTGATTAATTTGATTGATTGCTTGATTAACATCTTAGTTTGCAGCCACATCAAATTAGGGGATGAGGTGAAAATTTGATATTGAAACACAAACCGGGATTCGAACCCTCGAGAGATGTGAGAGACGTTCATAGTTGACACAACGCAATTCTTGCTTTCCCTGTTGGTTTAACCCTTTAAAGACGAAACGTGTCTGTTTTATATAAGGACTCAGTGCGTACCGCGCTGTAAACACTCTCCACTTCGGTTATAAAAACCAGTCTCTTAATGTTTTATAAGGCAAAAGTTGCTGTTTGTTCTGAGATCCGTACAAAACACATAAACGCAATGTGGGCACCACGTAGAATTTTTTAATGTTAAAGCTGGCCGTACGTGAAGTTACCTCTAGGCTTTAAAAGGTTAAATCCCTAACGCGACCCCCAGCTACTCGTTTATAGTATTTACTTCTTTGCTGTCTGCCATTTTCGTTCAAAGGAACTTGTTGCATGATCAAACCAGTAAAACTCGTCGACAGTTCTAGTCCTGTTTGTACGACCTCGTGCCCCCTTTATAGTTCTGCTTCTTTTTGTACGACCTTGTACCCCCTTTATAGTTCTGCTTCTCTTTTTACGATCTCGTGCCCCCTTTCCAGTTCTGCTTCTCTTTTTACGACCCCGTGCCCCATTTGCGTTTCCTGTCCTGCTGTGTACGACGGTATGCCACTTTCACAATTATTTTCGTCCAGTGTCTGTTGGTGTGATATTGAATCACATGGAATGCCAACTGTCTAACACGGAGTTTCCTCTCGATTGGCGGAAAATTTCGTGTAAAATATTGCTCTGGGCCACCTTGCCACAAAGTTCTACCGTTTAAGTTCCACCATCGTCTACCTTTCCTTTTTTACCGCACTTAGCCCATTATGTCACAGTGGGCGTGACGGTACCGCCAGCTGTAACATCGCAGTACTGCTGTAGCCCCAAAATATGTTTATGGATTTTATTTGATTCCAAGAATTACATCTGTTATTTTACTAAATGGCATTGACCGTTTGGAGGTTTTTCTTTGTAATGCAGCGTTGTTACTCTAACATTTTGAGTGAATTTTAATATGTTGTTCAGGTGAACGTCAGGTTTCAAAGAGTGAATACAGTGTAAAAGTGCTGCGACAGTTTCGGGTACCCAAAATAGATGTTCCTTTTTGCATATTTTCATTGCACGGCGTCCAGTAAGCTTAGTTTTTGTTCCCAGAAATGTAGTATTGAATGGAACTGTCCAGCATTTAAGAATACAGTTACGTGCCTAAGTAACAGAAAGGTCGCTTACTCTGTTTATCTGCTAGTATTTACAGTGTCAGTGTTGCCAGTGTTTAATCGTCAATATGTATCGTTTCCTTTCGCAGTCCTTACCTCTTCTGCCTACTCACAGCAGGTGTCGAGGTTGTTTATTTTCACTTGATCACACTCAGACACGCACCACAGTCGGTAGGACTCCTCTGGACGAGGGATCGGCCCGTCGCTGAGACCTCTACCTGACAACACAAACACTGTACAAGAGACAAACATCCATGCCCCCCGGTGGGATTCGAACCCACGATCCCAGCAAGCGCTCGGCCGCAGACCTACGCCTTAGACCGCGCGGCCACTGGCATCGGCCAGTATTTATCACACACACAAAATATCAGTAGAAATCCAGATACGGACTTACCGCGTTTAGAAGTAAGTATAAAACTGTTACATGTTTCTGAATGTATTTAATTAAGTACGTATGGTGGTTGATATATTAATGAGAAGAGTGTGCACGGTGTGAATAACATATTGTTTGCAGACACTGACTGGTCACATTGCCACTGAAGTAAAATGTCAGCAGACATCGGATTCATTTTAAATCGTGACCTATTCAGAACAGATCTTCCCAGTTTGTATGTGTTTGGATGAACTTAATTTGTCGTAACATGCTACTAATTATTATACGCATGTCACAATGTTGTTGTTGTTGTTGTTTTTGTTGTTGCTGTTGTTGTAGGGTTTAATGTGTCGATCGTATTGCATGTTGCAATTGGTTTTAAGTAAATCATAGGCTGTGTATTTTAACAGCAATACACGTAATGATTATGTAATTAAAGGACGTCAATATCGTCGAAACGTGTCGCCACTGGCAGTTCCGGGCAAACGTTAAAATGCTGGAGTGTATTTATCTGCGGTTATCTGTGTACAGTACGTGTCACTGTCCAAACAAGTTAGGAAGAAGCTTTACGCACACACTTTAAAATGTCGCTGATGAATGCAGGCAGGCAGGTGGGCCGTTTATTATGTCTGTATTTGTTATTTTTGCTGCCTGATGTGGGTCTTTGTGACGCCAACAACTTATATCGCGTGTAAGGAATGTCAAACTTAGGATGAGTCACAGAATGTGCTGGTAAAGAAGGTCTGCTGAATGGAAATATCAGAGTCTTCATCAGTCTTATGTCGTTGTAATAAAAATCAAAGTTGTCCCTGTGTACGCCATGAGAGCGTATGAGGAAATGGAGGTATACCGCCACGCATTTTTAATCTCGGTACTGGATGGTGTGAACGGTCACATTTATGCCGCGGTCGCATTGCCTTCTGAGAGAGAGCCCCCGCGGACCCTGGAGGCCGGGTGGGACCCCAGAAGCGGTCTGTACTGCTGCTTGAAAAGGGGACTAAATCTTGTCGTCTTGTTCGGAATCGAACCACGGTTCCTGTGACGTTTAGCCTACATTTGCATAATACCATTCCATTTGAACTTTACATTCATGTTACTGTCAATAGTTCTGCGGGAGTTGGCGGAGAGAAATTGAGTTATAGCCTGTAATACAAGAGCAACGTTTGTGAGGACTGCAGGTCAGTTACGACTCGGCGACAGAGAGAAGCGAGTTTATTGTACAGAATGCCACTAATTGTACAGGGTGCCACTAATCGTACAGGATGCCACTAATCGTACAGGATGCCACTAATCGTACAGGGTGCCACTAATTGTACAGAGTGCCATTAATTGTACAGGGTGCCACTAATTGTACAGGTGCCACTAACTGTACAGGGTGCCACTAATCGTACAGAGTGCCACTAATTGTACAGGGTGCCATACGTTTACGGGAATGAAATTGTAACGTAACAATTCCTGCACGGTCGGTCACTTTTGTTTAAAGATTTCGGAAACGAAAATCCTAAAAACATAGGCGACGTAAAATTCATAACTTGTTTTTCCGTTTACATTTTTTTCGCTGTTAATAAATATTTAGCATGATACAGTCAAGTGTTTCCGATATTTAATTCTGCTGGTTGCCAGTTATTTGGCATTTTGTAGTTTTAATTATGGGGATCGTTGCTTTATGTTGAGGCCATTTCCAAAATTTTAATTAAATGTAAAATATAATATCTCATTGTTCCCCTTTACTCGCGAGGGTTGAGGACTCCACCCTCTCCTCGAGACGCTCATTGAATACGCAGCAGGGGTGTGAATTAAATTACAAGGGGTTGGATGGGGTAGCAAACACCTCCCTTGCTTTGTCGCGCACGAATTTTTAGACGTGAAAAATTGAGGTCATTTGAAAAACAAGTTGCTCCCAGCCTTTAGTCTGATGCGTCTAACACCAAATGCGAGGCGAGGAAGCGACTTGTCTCCTGTGGTAATAACAGATTCTTTGGGCCATAACACGCTTCGCTGATGTGCGATCTGCAAAATGTCGTTCTGTTGGCCGCCGATAAATCAGTCGGTAACTCAGTTCATTGCTCGTATAACGTCTCAGAATGTGTGACTCCAGCATATTTCGGCACTCAGGTTAGTTGCGTCTTGTGCTGTAGATATACCAGAAGAAATCTGCTGCTGCGGTTTAAAAGTCTTATGGACTTTCCATCTGTAGTTGCGCTGGTCTTCTTTATCATGAGCAAGAATGCCCACATAGGCAGGAAGAGCTGAACAATGAATGTATTTGTTTTCTACGAATTTGTGTGCTTTGTTTCTTTCATTACTAGATATTATATCTGCCGCTGTGTTTTGTGCATGTATCATATTAATTTATATTTATGTTTATTTTCTTTAAAAAGATTATGAGGTTTATTTTGTATGTTATTGCGTCATATACAATATACTTATAATTAAAAATATCTGAAATTCACTTGACAATGCCTAATTTTAGCCGAAAGTCATAATTCATATAAGACAATAAAAGTAGCGTCATATTGTACGTTTTAATATTTCTTCTTCGAATGGCACAACAGCCCCCAGTGGGTCAGAGCCTCCTCATTATCGACGTTTCACGATCACACTCTGCAGGACTCCTCTGGACGAGTGATCGGCCCGTCGCAGAGACCTCTACCTGACAACACACAACGCTCACAAGAGACAGACATCCATGCCCCCGGCGGGATTCGAACCCGCAATCCCAGCAAGCGAGCGGCTGCACACCCACGCCTTAGACCGTGCGGCCACTGGGATCGGCACTTGTGAATACAATAGTTGCGTGAGTTGCATCAAAACTTCGTGTTTTATACGGGACAAACTCTTCTGTAGTTATAATGCGTATGCAAATACTTACTGAAGCACGTGGTGTGTTGTGTCTTCGTCAGGATAATAAATGAGAGTCGAACCCGGTTATAACGACATCGCTTTATGCGAAACTTCGCCTATAGCGTTAGATATTCTGTGGTACCAATTGATTTCCTCATTATTAACCATAACATTATACTCCTCTGTTGGAACAGCACTCGGTTATAACGACACAAAACGTTAATTCCCTTTCATAACGTTATATCTGTCTTCGACAATATGTAATACGGCACTAAAACTTCGATGTGTAGAAGAATTATAGTATTAAAAACCTCAGTTTAAGCCCAAATTATGCCCTGAATACAAACCAAACGGTTCACAACATGTCGGGCGTAGTGTAGCACAAACTGCAACAGATATGGTGGTTTTCAAACAAACAACACAATACGAGTACGTTCAGTTATATAAGTTGTGCTGAACTGAGCGTATTGTGTTGTTTGTTTGAGTGTGCGTGCACATGGGGATGGATCGTGTCGAATTTATGGTGGTTTTGTCAGACGGTGTGCAGTTGGTAGTTACGTACGTGGAACGCTGGAGCTGCGATCATGATGTTGTTTTTGTAAGTAGAACAACACGAAACAACAGTAATTTTATTAACTGGCGTATAGAATTAAAACTGTGTGCGTTAAGGAAGTTGGCTTTGAGCTCTGTTCAGGCCTGCTTTTTGCACGCTTCAGCCCACTTTGTATGTAGCCCGTGTGCTATCGACAGTCAACAATTCGGAACTGAACCAAGTGGCAGCAGGCTACATGATTTTGAATCTGCAAGTCATGTGACTCGGGATTCAACTAATTTTCTTTGTTTTTGTCTTCAGTTTCTTCAATTGAATTCTTTTTTGCGCCTGAAGAAACTTGTGCATACAGGATTTTGGTGGGGAGACCTGAGGAAAGGCGACCACTTGGGAGACCCAGGCGTAGATGGGAGGATAATATTAAAATTGATCTTCGAGAAGTGGGATGGGGCATGGACTGGATTGAGCTGGCTCAGGATAGGGACAGGTGGCGGGCTGTTGTGCATGCGGTAATGATCCTCCGGGTTCCATAAAATGTGGGTAATTTCTTGACTAGCTGAGAAACTGTTAGCTTCTCAAGAAGACCTCTGCTCCGTTGAATTACTTAGCTAGTTAGTAAGTTAGTCTAAAGAAACTTATAATAGCTAATTAAGTCTTTGCTGCTGTGCATCCATCATATGCAGCAGACTGACACGTAATGTCACGATAACAGAAGAGAAAACACTTTTGCTAATGTCTTTCACATTAATGGAGTGTTTCTCAACAGGTGGTTTGGGTCTGAATTGGTGTGTGAATGTTGTATCTGTACCGTGCAGTGTTCATACTGCAGAGGGAGAGTGACTGCACGCGGCGCAGCGTTATGTGCCCCTCTGTAGTTACACTACCGTATTGCAGCACAGTTTTATTAACTGCCAGCACAGTAGCCATCTGTTCTTCGCCCGGAATGTGACTCTTTAATTGTTAAACAAAATAAATTGAGTCATATATTTTAAAGAAGGAATAAAACTGCAATTAAGAAATTAAACCGCATTACTCTAATTAAATGGAACGGGGAAAATAGTGACGAATATTCGAACAGACTCCAAAAATTATACCGCAGTACAATGGCAAGACTAATTATGGAATAAATGTCGTGGTATATATATGTTGGATTGTCTTTGTTACATTCGCTGTTGGAAAATGTAAAGTTACATTTTTAACCTACCTTCATTTCTAAAACGAAAATGAGCTTACATCACCAGGGTGTGCGTGTGTGAGACTGTAAGTGTGAGTGAGTGAGTGAGTGAGTGTGTGTGAGTGAGTGTGTGTGAGTGTGTGTGTGAGTGAGTGTGTGTGAGTGAGTGTGTGTGAGAGTGTGGGTGAGTGTGTGTGTGTGGGTGAGTGTGTGTGAGTGAGTGAGTGTGTGAGTGAGTCAGTGTGTGTGTGTGTGTGGGTGAGTGAGTGAGTGAGTGTGAGTGTGCGTGTATGTGAATGTGTGAGTGAGCCAGTAAAACTTTTCATTTATGAGACGGAGGCACCATTAGCGCCATTTAGGGGTATATACGTTAAATGGAAACGAGTCTGGAACTTGGAAAAAAAAACAGTTTTCGTAAATGTAATTTTCTTCACAATGTGAAATAAGAACATGGAGGCCGCGCGAAAAATTTTTGTACCTTTCGATTTTGTTGGCGATAGCTGAGTGTGTGAAATTTGGTATGTGGATTTACCGTAATGCCGTCTACACGTTGCATGTGGAACATTTATTGTAAGTCGAGAGACACTAAGGTAAAGGTCATGCTGGACAGTTTTGGCACTCACAGCTACTTTGGGCTTGCTTAACCCTTTAAAGACGGAACGTATCTGTATTATATAAGGACTCAGTGCGTACCGCGCTGTAAACACTCTCCACTTCGGTTATAAAAACCAATCTCTTAATGTTTTATAAGGCAAAAGTTGCTGTTTGTTCTGAGATCCGTACAAAACACATAAACGCAATGTGGGCACCACGTATAATTTTTTAATGTTAAACTTGGTGGTACGTAAAGTTACCGCTAGGCTTTAAAATGTTAAATAGACCCGCTTAGTAAGTAGAGGAAGACAACATATCAGATGATGTATAACTCTGTGAAAAAGGAAATGTAGTCGAAATTCTTATAAATTCCGAAGATTGACATCAGCAGAGATGTTACATCTTATGTTTGTGGCTCTTTTCCGAAAATCGCGCCGTTTATGAGAACAAATGTGTAAAAATATGGTACAGCCGGACAGGCCACAGATGACAATATAACACGACGCATGCGCTTTACATGCTGGATAACTGAGGCTACAAACACACACTCAGAATATGTAATACTTACTGCTTTTCCACGGCAACAGTGGTTACGCGAACGCGCCTTAATGTTACTTTTATAGGTACCTTGTCTATCTTGTTACATACTGGTTGGGCGGTACACCGAAAACACTGTGTGTTGTAATGCGTCTGATTTGTATTGTTAAGGTGTGTGGTTTGTATATCGGTACCGACGTACAAATTTTGGGATCCATTAAGTAGCTGTGACGGAATAGGAAGGGTAATTCGGACTGTGTTACTTGCCCTCCTGTGTATATGATGTCTATGGAAGCTCTGAATCCCTTGCTCAGTAATGGATGACGCTATTCGCCGGTTGTCGGTTCCATTGATGCCGTTCCTTTTCAACAAGGCACTCAAAGTAAGTGATAACGTTGAAAAATGTTGCCGCCATCTGACTATTCATGCAGCACTTAATGAATTCGTTCTTAGGAGAGAACCCATTGAGGTGGTCACAGAGCGAACTGACACAGTCCTGTGATTGAAGCAGGTCACTTGATACGCTAAGTGAACTCGTTGTCGAAAGACATTCCTGAGTTCGAATTGATTAGTGTGCCGTGCTACACGTTCCGGTTAATTAATTTCAGACAGATGCCACGTTTTGTAAAAGTGAGATGGGTGGGGCATGTAGCATGTGTGGGGGAGAGGAGATGCATGCAGGATTTTGGTGGGAAGACCTGAGGGAAGGAAGATCCGGCGTAAATTGAGGGATAATATTAAAATGGATCTTCAAGAAGTCGGATGGGGGCATGGACTGGATTGATCTGGCTCAGGATAGGGGCATGTGGCGAGCTCTTGTGAATGCGGTAATGAACCTTCGGGTTCTGTAAAACGCGGGCTAGTTTCTTGACTAGCTGAGGAACTGTTAGCCTCTTAAGTACAACTGTGCTCTATGGAGTTATTCTGTTTGTTTGTTGGTCAGTGAGTGAGTTAGTTAAATAACACGTATTAACTGAACATAGCAGCAAGTTGGCTGCGCCTAGCTGAGGTTGTTTTAATGCATTATTTTAAAATAATACCTGTTGATGTTTGTTGTTATATGGGTCGCTGTCATCTCTGCAATTCACGCCCGCTGGAGACAGTGTAGGAGATAACCTGTAGATTTGGAGGTTATCTGCCAGTCTATTGAAGAGTCAGTTGCGGACAGCAGACAAGAGGCGGTCCTTCCTCTTGGGGGTTGGGCAAACAGCAAACAACTGCTCACTGTAAAAAATTAACATGTTACTAAAAGCTTTCCAGCTGTCAGTTGTGTCGCTGTTATATCTGTGCGTGTCCAGGGGTGGGACTGGTAGGTAAAAGAAGCCAATTTGTACCTGTCCCAGCCATGAAGGCGTAGGGGGAGTAGAGGTATAGCTCCACTCATTATTATCTTGGTTACTAAGTGGAGGTGATTGGTTAGCTCCACTCTACGGTCGCTTTACCGTGAAAGATCCGCGGTGCCCATTGAATAGGATGCTGGGTGGGCCCAACAGCCCGTCTAAATATTTGTGAGAAAAGGTAAATCCCTTGGCATTACAGGGGTCCGAAGCACTGACCATTCAACCCCTATTTCAGTCGGTATTTCGACTAGAACATCCCTGTTCACGTGAATATTGAGTAACGAACTGAAGAAGGTGTATGAACGGTCTTTGCCGTATTTGGGGGGGGGGGGGGGTTAAAATTAGTATATGGGCTTGTACCACGATAGAATGGTGGAGACCACAACAATCTGACTCAGCATAGCCGGTCATTTACCGAGATTCGAGCCCTGTACCTGGCGAATATCAATCGTGGTTGCTGCCTATTTGACCGCGACGTTTGGACTCACTTTTGATGTGACTTGTCTGCTGTTACTGAAGTCATATCTCTGCTCCTGTAACGCCGCGTTCCCAGCAAGCTGCCAATTCTATATGCACCTGTTTGCTTAGCAAGTGCTGCTAAATTAAACGCAGCTTCATTCGCTGTGATTTACAGACAACATAATGCCTGCACCGCCCACAGTTTCACGTCATTACGCCCTGCCACCCGTGGCTCTTCTCTTCTGGGTTCGAATTTTGATGTTATAGGCCTATAGCTTTTTATTATACAGGGTGTTCTTAACTTTAAAGTATGTTTCACCAAGGATCGTTGGAGGTAGAAACGACCGTTCATTATAAGTTGTAGTCCTGATGGTTAACGTGATTGTCATTGTAATACAGGGCGTATTATTGCGTGAGTCTTCCATAATATGTAGCAGACAAAATTATTTAATTACCGAACTGTGTATAAAACGATTCACTGGCTGAAGCCTTTACTGTTGTTTTGCGATGTGTTTTAAAATGGAATGTTCTTGTCGCTTGGATACGATAGCCAAACGGTTGGAAATTGTAATGCGCGTTCAGTCTTTTGATGTGATTAAAGAAATTTGCTCATATCTCTCCACTCGTTCACTGCCGAGCGCCAACATCTTTTTTGGTTTGTACGTGTATTCATTGAGATTATAATGGCCTTGCGTGTCCGTACACGGACAGCTACGTGTAGAACTTTACAAAATACAAGTAAATCGTATCTCACTTCTGTGGTTACCATTGTCCTGAAATTCGTTTATCGTTTGAACTAAGTATTTTTAGCTGGAATTTTTGTTTCTAATGGCGCAACAGCCCCAAGTGGGCCAGGGCCTCCTCATTATCGAGGCTTCATGATCACACTCAGACACACACCACACTCGGTAGGACTCCTCTGGATCAGTGATCAGCCCGACGCAGAGACCTCTACCTGACAACACACAGCACTCACAACAGACAGACATCCATGCTGCAGGCGGGATTCGAACCCGAAATCCCAGCAAGCGGACGACCACAGACCCGCGCCTTAGACCGCGCGGCCACTGAGATGGGCTTTATCTGGGGTTATGAAAAGAAGAAATCCGAGACGGTTGTGTGGGTTACCTTACACTACTACTAATTTATTCTTTTAGTGTGTGTTGCATGTCACACGTGCTGAAGGTCGTATGGTTCCAAAATTTTACTAATTCTGAACCCTGTAGTGTTATGTCTGAAATGCACCCGATTTGCCAGACGGTGTTTTGATTTCTGCGCACTTTACTTGATGTATCTAAAAATTCTGCCTTATTCCATAATGGAGCTATGTATCGTGACCTGTTAATCACATCTGGAAAACATAACCTGATTTATTTTTTCCGAATTTAGGACAACTTACTATCTGCATCACGAAATTTGACGGCTTTTGAACTACAAAGGCGTGTTTATTATCTTCGATTATCTTTATAAACTGCTGCGTCGCTTAACCGTTTGAAGGATAAATTTAACCTGAATTATATTTAAAGACTCAGTTCGTACTGCGCAGTAAACACACTCCGTCTCCGACATATCAGTTTTTGACAATGGCGTAACTTCGCTAAATTCACAAACACTTAGTAGGAATTTTTCTATCGTCAACACAGTTAAAAAAACACACACACTGAAAAAACCATTACGTGTCGGAAGAAACTTGTTCCGTCCTCAGATGACCACTGATCCCAGACACAAGCAAGCTAAGGCGTGTATAACCTTATCAGAAAACATCGGTGAGACGTACTTAGACCTGCCGTCCCTAAAAAATGTACCGTCATCATAAACATTAATCCTAAATGATAAAATATATGAAACGCTAAGAAATTCCAAATTGTACAATAAAAGCATGGTTAGAATGGACAAAAAATTAATAGAAAATTATAAAATTTTATTCTCTTTGTTTTTGTATTTTTTTGTTAATTTTTCCATTTTTTACCACGTTTTTGTTGTATAATTTGGAATTTGTTCTTGTTTTATATGTTTTACCATATGTGTTTAAGCTTTGTGGCGGCGGTACATTTTTATGGAACATTCTGTCTCGGTTACAAAAACCAGTCGATTAACTCTGCGTGAGCAACCATTCTGCCTTTGCTGTGCTAATCATACGAAACACATCAGTAATTCTGTTGTCATAATGTAGGTGTTTTAAATGTGAAACTTGGCAGTACGTATAGTAACCACCGTATTTTAGAGGATTACAGTGGAATATATATTGTTAGTGATGTAATGACTTTGTCTTTTTTTGTGCGTCTAAACTTATCTGTGTGTACGTGACCTATGTATTCGTGTGTTGTCGTGAATCAGAAAGTTCATGAGTAATTTTTCGTAATTTGCTCAAAAATTAGGGCAAGCAGGGACTATTTTTATTTAATAGCAAACAGCGCTTTGGAAACGGGAGGTTGCTTGCAGTAAGTGCAAGTGTGTGCCGGAAGCTGTCGAATGAAGGTTTGTACGAGCTACTAATGAATGCAGTGTGAATGCTGAGATCGCAGTTCGAGTTTCCTGCAACAGTGGCACAAACGTCCAGTCTGCTGCTTCGTTTCTCTTTCGCCAGGACTTTTGTACCTTGGGGCTCAGTGTGGAAATTAATTGTGCTGTTGAAACTTCTGGAAAGCTTTTCTGTAGAAGAGTTTGAATGAATTTTTGATTGTTTGATTAATTAACAATTATGTATCTACTGCGGAAGCTATATAGAGACTAATTAGAGGGGAGAATTGTGACAGGCAACTCGGAAAGCATTTAAAGGGATCGAGCGCGGCCTACAGTGGAGTAGAATCTGCTAATAGTAGTTGGAAGGCATTTATGATTTGCGAGTAACACGAAAACTGCATTTGGTATGTCTTAAACTGTAACTATTTACATGTTTACGATAACTAATAAAGGCATTTGTAAGTTATCTAGCATCTTAGTACAATCTGTTATTTTGGCATAATTTATTAGAAGTGCTATCAATGAGTAGCTAGGATTGTATTAAATAAGCAGTTGCGGACAGCCGACAGAGGGTGTTCCTCCAGCTTATGGGTAACGTGCTAACAACGCCTCACGACCATAACTTGGTATTTTACGAAAATGGAAGGAATCTCTGTCGACACCATGAAGGTGCGTGGCGGGAGTAGAAGTACCACTCCACTCATTCTTAACATCGGCACTAGATGGAGGTGAGTGGTCAACATCACGCCGCGGCCGCTTTACCTCCCTGGAAAGAACGACGGTACCAGTTGAATAGGAGGATGGTTGGCTGCCATAGCCAATCTGGACGTTCCGGATATTTTCCGGACACCGGACAGTTTCTCACGTAGCATAATCACTATACCAACTGTGCTATCCAGGCTCCGGAATGTTACGCAACATTTCATAATGTAGAGTTTTTGGGACGGCGTAGCTCAGAATAGGGAGAGGTGGCGGGCTTTTGTGAACAGGGTAACGAACCTTCCATGACATGCTGGGAATATCTTGACTAGCTGAGAAACTGTTAGCTTCTGAAGAAGGACTCGCCTCACAGGAGTTAGTTATTGTTACCTCCCGGAAGGTTTAAAGGTCCTGCACACAGTCAGCAGCTGTTGCTAGTAGACACACAGTCAGCAGCTGTTGCTAGTAGATCGGGCTTGACAGCAGTGTTGTGTTGATCGTGCAATGACAGTATCAGTGTAACTGGTGAGAGAAAATATTGATGAAAAGTGGTTTCATGCTTTTCCAAATATTTCTGTTATTGTCAATAAACATTGTTCGTATAAACACGGTTGTTATTCAACCAGCATGTATAGCCAACCCACTCGGGTTGCTGATAACCCCCATATGAAATGCCAGAAAGACGCCTGCATGCAGGCTATTGATAAAATGTTCTGAATAGGTTTTGACCCCAGTGTATTGAAGGCACTGTTACTGGCTTTCAGTACTCCCTGTGTTTTGTCGGGACAGCATAGTCAGTATAGCGACTTGCTACGGGCTGCATGGTCCGTGGATCGAATCCCGGCGAGGGAGGGGGGGGGATTTTCCGCATTCATCCACACTGGCCCTAAGGCCAACCTGACCTCCTGTGCATTCGGTACGGGGTCATTCTCGAGGGCAAAGCGGCCGGAGCGTGGCGTTAACCAGCCCTCCAATCTTGCGCTAGGGTTAAAGAAAGAGTAGTGTAATAACTTTGTTCCCTGTGTGTGCTTTCGTGGTGGGTTATGGCATAAACTTTGCCTTTAGCCCCTTAACCTATGTTTTGTCGTGTTTCTGCTGAAGGCAAACCCATCCCGGTTCAAAACGGTGTGCATATTCAAAGCCATATTATGCGTTGGTGTTAAGACAGTGTAGTGTGTTGTGTGCTGGCGGTTCAACGGTGTGGTTATTGATTTCATTAACAATCTGTATGTTATTCTTTAAATAGATATTATACACGAGTAACTATAGAAGCAAATGCGGTGGCTCAGTCAGTATAGTGACTGTGATACGGGGTTGTCGACCTAGGAATCGTGGCTTCCATATCCAGTAGGGGAACGAGATGTTTCTGTTCTCCAAAATGTGCAGACCGGCTTTTTTGGGGTCCACCCAGCTCCTTATTCGGAGCGTACCGGGTGCCGCAGATGGCACTAGTGTTCCCATACTGGTGCAGTAAACACCGCGTGTCTGTCTGAATGTCGGTGCCTTCCCAGTGGTGAAAGTGTACTGATGCAGTACGACCCGTTGTAATGCAGCGCATCGACATGCAATGACAGTATAATTCTGTAAGTACATAGTAGGACAATAGCAGTACTTACATAATAGTCAGCAGTACAATTAATTGCGTACAGGAATTGTGTGTAATACGACACCAGCAATATTGTACACTTAGTGCCGGCATACAAACACGGAATTACATGAGATCTGAGCTACGAGATGTTAATCGAATGTTCTGTTAAAAGAAACAATCACACATAGAGTACACGGATCATTTACGTGAAGAAATAATGAAGTTGTGTACAAATCCCTTAACAACATGATGTATGTATGTATGTGTCACTTCTTAATTAACCCTTTAAAGACGGAACGTATCTGTTTTATATAAGGACTCAGTGCGTACCGCGCTGTAAACACTCTACTTCGGTTATAAAAACCAGTGTCTTAATGTTTTATAAGGCAAAAGTTGGTGTTTGTTCTGAGATCCGTACAAAACACATAAACGCAATGTGGGCACCACGTAGAATTTTTGAATGTTAAACCTGGTGGTATGTAAAGTTACCGCTAGGCTTTAAAAGGTTAATAACGATAAAAATGTTGTTTGCGGTGTGTATATTCCACTTAATAAGAGTAAGCGGCCGCAGACTGAGTGCAGTGTAGATTACTGCAGTAAAGCCTGTCGCGTCGTTGAATGCAGCTCCGTGACGTCAGCTGAAGTCACAGTAATCCCGTATGTTCGCCCAGGATAATGTCGCGGTCGAGATTCGAGCCACAGATCCCCTTAATGCCAGCAGCGCATAATTCTGACCGCGCGACCTCCAACAGAGGTGACAATTAATTTGAAACTGGATTACCTTTACACGGAAGTTCCATATAGAGGGACCTGTAAGGTCTTCCAATGTAAGAGTGATGCATTTTGTGTAGGTAATTAATGGACATCAGGTACAAAATGTGACTACATTATGAAGTGCTTGCCGTCAGTTAGATTGGGTAGAAAACTGGGCAGAAATGGTCACATACGGAACATTGTCTGTGAGAGTTCTGGCTCAGTTGCTTTCTCAGACGTACTCTAATCCGAACTGTGACATGAAAATGTAGTATTTTACATTAATTAATGCCGGTCCCAGTGGCCGCGCAGTCTAGGGCGTAGGTCTGCGGCCGAGCGCTTGCTGGGACCTTGGGTTCGAATCCCACCAGGGGCGTGGATGCTTATCTCATGTGGGTGTTTGTGTTGTCAGGTAGAGGTCTCTGCGACGGGCCGATCCCTCGTCCAGAGGAGTCATACCGACTGTGTTGTGTGTCTGAGTGTGATCAAGTGAAAATAAACAACCTCTACACCTGCTGTGAGTAGGCAGACGAGGGAAGGACTGCGAAACAAAACATTAATCGACGCGGATGTAGGGTGTTTTGAAATGCGTTTAGAGGAGTATGATGTTGCAACAAACAAAGTGCACAGTTTTTATACAACGATACTTATTTTTCGATTCCTGCATGTTTCTGCCTGTCAGCCATCTTCTTGGAAGTCGTCTAGGTACTAGGCTACTGCAAGGATGTATTTGTAATCTAGAAATTATGCGCGTTTTTTGTTTGCATTATCAGATAGAATTTGCGTGCCATATACAATATTTATTCCAACTAATTACACATATAATTACGAATGCCTATTTGTCATTTCGTGATATTTCTCCCACATGTTTCGGCCCTTGAAAGCCATCTTCAGGGACAACTTAGTTACATTTATGATTTATCATAAATTTGTAAGTAACCTTGTAACTAAGCCCATGATGTGGGCCACATACGGAAAAAATACGACGTAAAGCCTTCATTAGTGTTCGTGTTGGCCCAGTCCCATGCAGCAGGAATAGCTCGGTCAGTATAGTGACTGCGGTGTGGGCTGCATGTGGTTCTGTTTGCAGCAGGGGTGCGAGGTTTTTCCTATTATAAAAGCCTATGGAGCCCACCCAGATGTCTATTTGTGGGTACTGGTGGCTCTTTCTGTAAAGTTACGGTCAAATGAAGCTGAACACTCATCCATGTATCGCCAGGGTTAAGAATTAGTGGAGTTGTGCCTCCGCTCCCCCTATATTCCTTCAAGACGTGCACAGCTACTTTACTTACTGTGTCTTATATGCCACTGTTGCTGTACAGCAAAGAAACATGTTCGGATAAATAGTAGACATCTGTGTACTTCCCCGTCAGCGCTGTGAGCCCGCGCTGCGCCCCCCGCCCCCATAAAGACGAGAAACAAAAGTTCATTAATTGTATTCTGCGTTGTTGTCATTATATAGTTTCTTGACAGCCAATTAACTTGCTGTTTTCAGAGTATGTTCGCAGAGAATTTCCGGATGAAATTGTTAACCGTGTTTAAATCTTTACGAAATATTTAACCTTCCTCTTTGGTGGATCGAAACTTTCTGTTGTATTTCTTGTTATTCAAGCACTGTACCAGAAGCTTTGAGTCCCAACTTCCGCGGTTTCATACGAGTATGGAAAGTCGCAAGGATGACGCGTGCGGTATGACGAATGTGCTTATACAATTTTGCCTCTATTGTGTTCGGCGTAGCGTGCAGATCCCATTTCGCATATGTGGAGCACTCATTTTGCACTGAAGCAGTTTGCGTCACACAGCTTGGCCTGTATTGCTATAGCTATGTATTACACCACAGCCTGTAGCAGATATCATATTTTCGTTGTTTAACCTTCTAAAGCCTAGCGGTAACTTTACGTACCACCGGTTTAACATTAAAAAATTCTACGTGGTGCCCACATTGCGTTTATGTGTTTTGTACGGATCTCAGAACAAACAGCAACTTTTGCCTTATATAACATTAAGAGACTGGTTTTTATAACCGAAGTGGAGAGTGTTTACAGGGCGGTACGCACCGAGTCCTTATATAAAACAGATACGCTTCGTCTTTAAAGGGTTAAGAGATTGGTTTTTATAACCGAAGTGGAGAGTGTTTACAGCGCGGTACGCACCGAGTCCTTATATAAAACAGATACGCTTCGTCTTTAAAGGGTTAAGAGATTGGTTTTTATAACCGAAGTGGAGAGTGTTTACAGCGCGGTACGCACCGAGTCCTTATATAAAACAGATACGCTTCGTCTTTAAAGGGTTAAGAGTTGGTTTTTATAACCGAAGTGGAGAGTGTTTACAGCGCGGTACGCACCGAGTCCTTATATAAAACAGATACGCTTCGTCTTTAAAGGGTTAAGAGTTGGTTTTTATAACCGAAGTGGAGAGTGTTTACAGCGCGGTACGCACCGAGTCCTTATATAAAACAGATACGCTTCGTCTTTAAAGGGTTAAGAGTTGGTTTTTATAACCGAAGTGGAGAGTGTTTACAGCGCGGTACGCATCGAGTCCTTATATAAAACAGATACGCTTCGTCTTTAAAGGGTTAAGAGTTGGTTTTTATAACCGCAGTGGAGAGTGTTTACAGCGCGGTACGCACTGAGTCCTTATATAAAACAGATACGCTTCGTCTTTAAAGAGTTAAGGCAGCCTTCTTGTCGTTACGCGTTATTGTCCTGTATAATTAGACTGATTACAGGATTCCAGGCTACAGTTATGACGCTGTATATGTAATTACAGTGGGCACTGGGGTTCATTAGTCTGTGTGACGTCTGAATGTGTAATGGTACGCTGTAGCGTCTGAGATTGCAAAGGCAGTGATTCTGAAGGCTGTGGTCGTATAAGATATGACGCCGTGTAAGTAACAGAAATTAAAACCAGCAAAATATAAGATCTTTGCTCTCCTGAGATATTACGCGGCGTCGTGTGGTAATTGTTTACAAATGTTTCGGTACAGCGTATCGGTCACATCCTCCCTTCTCAGACTCTTGACCCTTGAGGATGGGACCGATACGTTGTTCCGAAACGTTGGTGAACAATTACCACTCGACGCGGCGTAATATCCCAGACGAACGCAGATCTCATCAACGTCGCGGCGGAAACCTGAAATTAAAACAAAAAAAATACTATTTTTATGGAGAAACCTCTAATTGTCTTTCATCTGCTACATGTTTCGGCACTGCATGGGCCCCTATCATGGAGTGACAGCAAGTACAAAGGGAAGTGTGTCGAGGTACAGTACTAGGTACAAACAAGCCAGTTATGCGTGTAGAGTGCGAGAGAAGTTTAATAACATGTTGCAAGACAGGCAGGGTATGTGTAAACATAACATTGAGGCGCGTTCGCGTAAGCATTGTTGCCGTGGATAAGCTTTATGTATTACATATTCTGAGTGTGTGTCTGTGTCTGACATTTTATAACTGTAATAACATTTTTTGAACACAATATATAGTAAGGTATTTGAAGACAGGCCTAGGAGGGACGATAATATTAAAATGGACCTTAAATAAATCGATTGGGCGGCATGGACTGGATTTATGTGGCTCAGCATAGGATCAGGTGGCTATTATTAACGCGCTAATAAACCATCGGGTTCCATAAAATGACTAGCTGAGATACTGTTAGCTTCTGAAGAGGGAGTGTATTCCATGTAGTTATAACATTTGCCGAGTAATACGAACAATGTACTGATACTGCTGTTGAATAAATTAGAAATAATTAACGTTTTAAAGCCTAGCGGTAACTTTACGTACCACCAGGTTTAACATTAAAAAATTCTACGTTGTGCCCACATTGCGTTTATGTGTTTTGTACGGATCTAAGAACAAACAGCAGCTTTTGCCTTATAAAACATTAAGAGACTGGTTTTTATAACCGTAGTGGAGAGTGTTTACAGCGCGGTACGCACTGAGTCCTTATATAAAACAGATACGCTTCGTCTTTAAATGGTCAATACGTAAGGAGTGTAGCGATATTTGTTTTGGTTATAATTTAGAAGCCACTTAATCAAGGTTGTCCTTTCGACCATCCTGACCTAACACACTGTGGATTTTGGCACCAAGGACAGATGTGCAAACATTTCTTTTTGTTCTTGTGTTTTATTGCCTCCCATGTTAGATACCCAGCGTTTGCGATCCATACCACGTTTCACGTGAGGATGTTCAGTGAACCGAAACGTCGTACTTGTGGTACCATTACTGTTTTCTCAGTATCGAATATGAAGGGTTGTGTTTCAAGTTTACACCCCCCAAGCGTCATATTTATGTATGTGCATTTCGTAGTTCTCCCACGTGACTGTTGCGTCACATACGCGTATCATTCCATTCCATGGTAGAATTCCGGTTCGAAATTAGATAAGTGTGTTTAACACAGGGGAGTATGTGATAGCAATACACAAGCCAGCCAAATAAACTTTTCAAGGAATTTTGGCTTTTTTTTTCCAAAATAAGTTTCGTATTCTAATTGAATATGGGTTTTTGTAAGTCAATATGTGGGTCTCACATTTTCTTTCAATATTCTTACAGTTATATGGCGCAGTACACACGTTGTTTATATGCTTGGGACGTCTGTGAACATGTACAGAACTGAACCCGGATATTTTACAAGTTATGACTGTATTATTGAACAATATGTGGTTATTGCAGGAGTTGAGGGGAGTTTTTCAGTGATTAAAAGGGCAAAAGAATATTAACCCTTTAAAGACGAAGCGTATCTGTTTTATATAAGGACTCAGTGCGTACCGCGCTGTAAACACTCTCCACTTCGGTTATAAAAACCAGTATCTTATTGTTTTATAAGGCAAAAGTTGCTGTTTGTTCTGAGATCCGTACAAAACACAATTAACCCTTTAAAGAAGAAGCGTATCTGTTTTATATAAGACTCAGTGCGTACCGCGCTGTAAACACTCTCCACTTCGGTTATAAAAACCACTCTCTTATTGTTTTATAAGGCAAAAGTTGCTGTTTGTTCTGAGATCCGTACAAAACACAATTAACCCTTTAAAGAAGAAGCGTATCTGTTTTATATAAGACTCAGTGCGTACCGCGCTGTAAACACTCTCCACTTCGGTTATAAAAACCAGTCTCTTAATGTTTTATAAGGCAAAAGTTGCTGTTTGTTCTGAGATCCGTACAAAACACATAAACGCAATGTGGGCACCACGTAGAATTTTTTAATGTTAAACCTGGTCGTATGTAAAGTTACTGCTAGGCTTTAAAAGGTTACTATTGACTGATAATAGTAGATCAGGCGATAGTTGTTTCGCTGTGTATGGAATCTTAACATGCTGAGTGTCTGTTGGTGTGTTCAGAAGTTGCGTGATTTCAGGCTTCCGCCGCGTCTGTAAATGAAGTCTTCGCTCGCCTGGGATGTTAAGGAAGCGATTTTTGGTAGTTAGTTATCGACGTTTCGGGACAACCGAACGGAACTACCAATCGACGCTGCGTAAGGTCCCAGAAGAGCGAAGACCAATTTAAAAGTTGTTAGATAATTCTGTGGGGGAAATAGGGTCGACGAGCTTTTCGACTTTGTCATCATTAGCTATAATATGCAGTGTTTTAAAAGATTTGGCTGTTTTTGTGTGACGTGTTCTGGCGTAGGATTGTTATTTTCGATTGTGTAATTTCCATACTGTAAATTGATACTCCGTTAGTTGCAGAAGCTTGTGTTATCTTTTGTTTTCGCGCAACGGTGTTAACTTTTTTCCTGTTTTAGTGCAAATTTAATTTTAAATAAAGTGTAAATATTTATTATTCACCATCAACACAACTAATTATGTTGTATAATATAATATAATATAATATAATATGCATAATCAACAAGTGATACCTGTTATGTAGACTTATGTCTGCTGAAAGACATTCTTTTTCGCGATTAACTGTACCTGAAATTGTTTTTCGGTTCATCTGCATGGGAAAATCGTGTATTTTTCTTATAGTAGTTTTGGGATATTGCCCATAATAAATAATATACATTTTCACCTGCCTACACTAAACATGCATAGTAGCGTGAGGCGAGTTGCGATCCCTTGCCTCCTACAACTCGCACTGATCAAATCTCTGTAGGGTAATCAGTTATATTTTTGTTGTGTGCGCGGGACCTCGCATGCTCATATTTTTCCATTATCTGGAACTGCCAGGCGACCTGTGTGTACTGTGTCAACGTATTCCCAGTACTCATCCATATTCCCCTGTTAAACTCTGTGTGTGCTTTTGCATCTGCAGTCGTTATTTGGTTGCCGAGACAAAGCCGTGTCACAACTCACATCTCCTGACTTCCCAGACATTGCGCGGCATTGCTGTCACGAGTGTTAGCCCTAGGGATTCCCATTTCCCGTGAAGGGACTTCAGATTGTTCAGTTGGTATAGCGGCTCGCTATGGGCTGGACGGCCGGGGATCGAGTCCCGGTGGGAGTGAGGTTTTCCGCACCCGCCCTGGGGCCAACCCAGCCTCCTGGTCACTTGGTACCGGCTCTCCATCCCGGTGGTAAAGCGGCCGGGGCGTTGCGTTAACCACCCACCACCATCTAGCTTCGGGGTAAGAGTACAGCTATACCTCTACTCCCCCTCTGTGCCTTCATGGGCTGTTATAGGGTGAACTGTATGAAAGGGCTTAAAAATCTACAGGTTCACGTCAAAACTTTTCAGATGATTGCCGTGTTAGTTTTGTAATTCTTCCTTCTGTAGTATTGAAACAATTCCTGTTGTTGCGTAATTTGATAATGAAAAACTCCAAGGATACGAATTCTGTTTGTTCTTGTCTGCTCTGATGTGTATCGGTTTGCGTATACAGCATTGCAGCTGATCGGTCAGCCGATTTATGTGGTACAGCAGCTAATACCGTACGGTTTTGCGACTGGGTGTAAGAGTGCCTGTAAGGAACCCCAGTAATAGGTTCGGTCCAGTCGGAGAACGCTATTGTGTTGTGTCATTGGTCGTGGCCAAGACAGATACAGGCGAATCGACAGGAGTTGCTATATATAACAACTGATGCATACAAAAATGTGCCAATGAATGTGGGAATTGGTGTTCTTAGAAGTTTTCATCCCAGGTCCATTTATTGTCTGTGTTGTTTCGGGTGTTGATTGTCTCCATTTCTTTCTGTTTCTTTGTAGCGATGTCTGTCGACATCCTCTGCCCTAGTGCGTTGTGCTCATTCCCCGTACCCGTTTCTGATAGCCCTGCGCCTGCAGACATTAACCCTTTAAAGACGAAGCGTATCTGTTTTATATAAGGACTCAGTGCGTACCGCGCTGTAAACACTCTCCACTTCGGTTATAAAAACCAATCTCTTAATGTTTTATAAGGCAAAAGTTGCTGTTTGTTCTGAGATCCGTACAAAACACATAAACGCAATGTGGGCACCACGTAGAATTTTTTAATGTTAAACCTGGTGGTATGTAAAGTTACCGCTAGGCTTGTAAGTTAACACAGTGTTCATTCGGTGTATCTCCGGTGAGTGTATTCTAGCGTTGTCCGGTTGTTGCTGTAGTGTCCGTCTTTCGACATCCTGCGTGATTTTAGACTTCGGCCACGGCGTAGTGATATCTGCGCTCTTCTGGGACATTAAGCAGCGTGGGGTAGTAACTGTGTGCTGACGTTTCGGAATAACCTATCTTTCCCATCTTCAAGGTTCAAGAAATCCAAGAAGAATGCCGGGAACACTTACGTACACAGCTTATATAGGGAATGGTGTGGGCTGTGATTGGTGCTTGCCGCTAACCAATAGGATTGATGCAGCGTGACAGAGGGAGGTCCATTTGGTTCGATCTTCTTTTCAGTACGGTCCGTCTGGCACCGTCCTGTTTTATGACGCGGAAGCTAGTACCATATTTTTCCGTAAGGTCCGGTTGATACCGTTTTGTCCGCTTACAGGTAGTGACTTATAAATATGCAGTCTTCATTCGTGGCACCCGTTGCCTCTAGTACCAGCCTGTACAGTAGCTGGTAAGTTGTTACCCCTTCCAGACTGTATCAGTATAAGAGAGCACTGCCCTTGCGCAGTAATTTATTTTTTAAATGTAGCTTCTGTGATGTTATATAATTTATCGCTTGTGTCTGACAAAGCAGTTCGTCGTTGCATAGTGTAATGACCCCCATATTTCATCACGTGTGTTATCTCCCTCTTCGTGTCAACGTGATATGCTTCACCGTAAATCTTAGTGTATCAAGTATGTCAAAGCCTTCCTCAGCGCTGTACATCGTGACGTATGTGTCAGTGACATCCCGTGACACTATTCTTCCTTTTTTAAAATAGCTATCTCTAACTTCTCCTTCCACAGAAATATTTCCTATACACAGTCCAACTCGGTTATAACGTCACGAAAGGGACTGAGTGTTTTGTGTCGTTTTAACCGTGTGTTATTATAAGCGAGGAGTATAATGTTATGGTTAGCAGTCAGGGATTAATTGGTACCACAGAATATCTGACGGTATAGGCGAGGTGTCCTATAAACCGATGTCGTTATAAGCGGGTTCGAGTGTATTTTGTATGAAACTGCATAGTCTAATGTGTCACATATGCTAGGGAGGCGGCGCCGGCGACAGTTTGTGATGAATAGAGGTGTTTAAATGTTTTGGTGCTGGTTTGTTACGAACCTGTTTGTGTACCTAGACATACGTTTTATGTCTAAATATAATTGTAAATGAGTTATGTTACCGGACAATAATATTTAACCTTTTAAAGCCTAGCGGTAACTTTACATACCACCAGGTTTAACATTAAAAAATTCTACGTGGTGCCCACATTGCGTTTATGTGTTTTGTACGGATCTCAGAACAAACAGTAACTTTTGCCTTATAAAACATTAAGAGACTGGTTTTTATAACCGAAGTGGAGAGTGTTTACAGCGCGGTACGCACTGAGCCCTTATATAAAACAGGCACGCTTCGTCTTTAAAGGGTTAATGTTCTTCTTGCTAGACGGTGGTATTTTGCCGATCCCAGTGGCCGTCTCGCGGTCTAAGGCGTCGATCTGCAGCCGTTCGCTTGCTGGGATTGCGGGTTCGAATCCCTCCGGGCACGTGGATGTCTCTATGTCTTTTGTGAGTGTTGGGTGTTGTCAGGTAGAAGTTTCTGCGTGGGGCTGATCACTCGTCCGGAGGAGTCCTACCGACTGTGGTGTGTCTGAGTGTGATCGTGAAGCGTCGATAATGAGGAGGCCCTGGCCCACTAGGGGCTGCTGCGCCACTGAAAGAAGCCAGTGGTATTATGGACTGGGAATCAGTCGGAACTTTAAAATGAGAAGTCAGGCGTGTGTGTTGTTACATAAGTTGTTTTTATGTTTCATAAAGCCGTCAAGGTCACTACAGTAATGAAGAGACGCAAATATTATGTGAAGACAGTCGAACCTAAAGGAAGACCTTATTGTCTTGCCATAATTATTTGCTTATGTAACAATTAAATAATTTGTTTTCGTACATTTTGTGGCTTATTCTGATAGCAGGTCAAAAAAAAACATTGAAAAAAGTCAAATAGGTAAAACTAAAATCCATTTCCCACACTTATTATATTAGTAATCAGAATATCAGGTTATCTTTATTAAATGATATGACCTATGACTACATGTTTCGGCCAAAATTAGCCATTGTCAAGTAAATTCCAGATGTTTTTCTAGTTCCAGACGTACTGAATGTTACGAATTTAATTTTTTTTGTGAAGGCATGAGGTAAAGTTACTCCTACTCCTTGGTGACGTATAGGGTTAATAGAGGTATTGTTCCACTGATTCTTAACCTCGGTGCTAGATGGGGTTAAGTGGGCAACCTCACGCCCCGGCCTTTTTAACCCCCCGAAAGAACCCCGTTACCCATCGAATTGGAAGCTGAGTGGGCCCCAAAACCGTTGTCTGCAGTTCGTAAAGTGAAATTGTAAAATTTTCTAATATTAATTCAGTGATGTACGTGTCAGTTTTCACTTCTTCATGCCAACTGACGGAGCAGCTTTAACCCTTTAAAGACGAAGCGTATCTGTTTTAGATAAGGACTCAGTGCGTACCGCGCAGTAAACACTCTCCACTTCGGTTATAAAAACCAATCTCTTAATGTTTTATAAAGCAAAAGTTGCTGTTTGTTCTGAGATCCGTA
This sequence comes from Coptotermes formosanus, assembly GCA_013340265.1. Classification (NCBI taxonomy): domain Eukaryota; kingdom Metazoa; phylum Arthropoda; class Insecta; order Blattodea; family Rhinotermitidae; genus Coptotermes; species Coptotermes formosanus. The sequence goes on from BLKM01000814.1 coordinate 436,533, forward strand.
CAAAACACATAAACGCAATGTGGGCACCACGTAGAATTTTTTAATGTTAAACCTGGTGGTACGTAAAGTTACCGCTAGGCTTTACAAGGTTAATTCGCCCTCCGTATGGACGCCAGTGCTCCTAGAAATAAAGCCTTGCATATTTTCTGTTAGTCTGTAAGACTGCCATAGCAGATAATTTTGTGTTAGCAGTGATTTGTAGAGTCGAGAGTAAATCTCAGTATCTTTTTGTCATTTAAGTGAATGCATGTCCGATTTGCAGTGCCATAATGTATAAATCTGTCCGTTGCATCCGAATAGGAAAGGACGCAGTCGCTTTCTGTGTCGAAAGAAGGATGCGGTACTGTCTAGCCCGTGTTCCGGCTTGCACCCTCACGCACGCTATCACGGCCCATAAATCAGCCTCTCATGTAGACTTCCTCACTTGCAAACGTTGTCTCTCGCCCGAGCCAATATTGTCTGTGCTAGGTGAATGTTACTGCATCTATTTTTAATGGCCAACCGTCATTGAATTATTGATTCTCTAGAAGTTGTGTGTGCGCTGTTTAGATTAGTGGACGGATAAAACAGTGCAATGGAGAACTGTCATTGGACATTAATGCTACCCAAGCTGAGAAGCTTAGAGCTTAGAGCTCCAGTTTGTTTTACGTGGGTTGAAAGCTGAGTTGCTGTGTTTGTAATGTGTACTGCAGAAGTGTTTGTAGTTGTGGCTTTTAGGCGCGTTCTCAAAATTGCGAAAAGCGGCTATTAGCTTAGTCATGTCTGTCCGTCCGTGCGTCCGCATGGATTGACTCTGCATCCAGTTAACGGGTCTTCATGAAATTTAATATGTGAGGATTTGTGTGAAATCTATCGAGAAAATTCAAGTTTCATTAACATATGATAGGAATAACGGCTAAGGTGAAAGACTTTGTACATTTATGTTAGAATCTCGCTGAATTCTTCTCAGAATGAAAAATGTTTCAGACAAAAGTTATAGAGGAAAGCAAAACACACATTTTATGTTCAATAACTTTTTCCCGAAAATGGTTGCGTTTATGAGATAATGTGGAAAAATATGGTAGAACCAGACTGGCCACAGATGACAATATAATACGGCGCATGCGCTTTGCATGCTGGATAACTAAGGCTACAGACACACACTCAGAATACGTGATACTTATTGCTTTTGCACGACAACCGTGGTTACGCGAACGCGCCTCAATGTTACGTTATACGTATATTGCCTATTGTGTTAATCAGTGTCAACCCGCAGTTGGGTACACACATTCCTTAGTCTGCGCGGGTTCCTCTTGTGTCTTCTGATGTGAAGAAACCAAGACATTTTTTGTCGGTCGACACATCGATTTATTTATTTGTAAAACTGTTCCTTTTTCTACAATAAATGGGTACCAAAACCGTCATCACACTAAGCCAATATATAATATTTAATGTGTTCCATGTCCGTGCACTGTATTATACAAACACACTAATCACCAACAAATGCACAAAGAGAGTTTTGTCAACAATTATAACACACTCCTACGTGTTTCGACCCTGTTGAGTCATCTTCGGGGAGAACTTTTTGTTATCGTTACATTAAGGTTGCACTTTATAGTTGAGTGAGAATGTGCTGTTGACTGTGTACTGGAGGCGTGAACTCTCTGCGGTCCGCGCCTGCAGGCCGGGACCGCAGACAGTCCAAAAACAACGCAGTACACTGTCAACAGCACATTCTCACTCAACTGTAAAGTGCAACCTTAGTATAACGATAACAAAAAAGTTCTCCCTGAAGATGACCCAGCAGGGTCGAAACATGTAGGAGTGTGTTATAATTGTTGACAAAACTCTCTTTGTGCATTTGTTGGTGATTAGTGTTTTTGCACTATATAATATATTACGGAAAAACTTGTGTCACTTATGTCAATTCCGTTTTTAATACTTGTTTTAAAGAAAATAAATTTATTTACCGACAGAAATAGTTGCTTCGTCTGAAAAGGTTATCTTGGTTTGATATAATCGAGTGAGTTATTCTAAAAAAGTTCAAGTACATCGCGAGATGTCTCTTCTGGTCAGTTACACACTGAATTATCGATGACGCGATACGATTTTTCGTCTGCTGAGGAACGGACATATATGAGAATTTCGCTGTTTTGTTATCGGTTTGACGCAAGGAACTTAACGCAGGTAGCACATACGAGGTTATGTGTTTATATCGACGAATGTATTAATGTGCTTACCCGGATTTAACACTGAGTATAGAAGGCAACATCAGCTGTCAAGTTAAATAAATTGTATTTTTTATTATTTTGAATTTTGGGTTAGTGTCTAGGCTTTCGCAACGGTACAGTTATGTCTCCGTTCTCCTGGGATGTAACCCTGCGTCACTGTGCGATGGGTGCCCCGACGTTTCGAGACAATGGTGGTTCATCTTCAGGGGTCGCACTGTCTTTGATGTGTATATTTCGGAACCTGAAGATGGGCCACCATGCTGGCTCGAAACGTCCGGCACCCATCACCAAATGACACAGCGCTACATCCCAGAAGAACGGAGGTTTAGAATCAGGGGCGCACCCAAGGGGGTTGCCGGGCTGCAGCCACCCCCCCAAATCCCCCAAAACCGAAATTAAAAAAAAGCACGTATTTTGTAGACACAGTGATGTGAAAACCTTTGCATGATTTACCCTTCAGCCGAAATCAGCCACTGAAATCAGCTGGTGGCTGTACATTAGAATTTTTAATAGTAAATTAATAAAATTAAAAATTCAAGAAGATAGAAGACTGGCTCACGGAACATGTGATTATTTTGTATGTATATAACTGCAGTTGCACACACAGTGTTATGTTGTACTTATGACATGATTTTTGTAACAATTTTTGAAGTCAAGCAAAATATTGCCTCAGGGTTAGCCCCCCCCCCTCTCCCCCGACCCAATGACAAATTCTGGGTGCGCACCTGCTTACAATTGTATGCTACGTGTGCAGATTATGCTGTCTTGTGTCATTTTTAGTTTAAGTTGTGTGAATTGTGCTGCTTGGTTTGCAGACTGCAGTGTGAGTTGTACTGAATGTGATATGATGTGCCATATTGAGTTCGTCCTTATAGGATACGTTGTTTTGTGCCATTTCTCGTCTAATTTATATAGCATGTGCCATTTTCTGCCATTGTTAGTCTTAAGTTATATAGACTATATCATTTTCTGCCATTTCCAATCGAAGTTGTGTAGAATATGGTATTTTTTTGCCATTTTTAGCCATGTTTGTGTAGAATATGCTGTTTTGTGCAATTAATAAGATCCATTCATGATAACACCCCGGTGCCGAAACATGTAGCAGTTTTATACTTTCTTCTGGGTGTGTTTTATTAAGTGCCTAAGTCGGTTGCTGTATGTAACTGTGAGAGTGCGCGCGGTGTGTTTAACATAACAATGCTACTTTTTGTATTTTTAATCTAAGGTGTGTTGGTTGTGCATTCTTTGTTGTAGAAGTTTTGATGCAAGTTGTGGGTTGCATGAGCGTCACTTTGTCAGGATTCGACCGCAAACTATATATATTAACCGCATCTAGCCTTAAAGGATTGAGCTGGCTCAGGATAGGGATAGGTGGCGGGCTCTTGTGAATGCGGTAATGAACCTCCGGGTTCCATAAAATGCGGGGAATTTCTTGACTAGCTGAGAAACTGTTAGCTTCTCAAGAAGGCCTCTGCTCCATGGAGTTAGTTAGTTAGTTAGTTAGTTAGTTAGTTAGTTAGTTAGTTAGTTAGTTAGTTAGTTAGTTAGTTAGTTAGTTAGTTAGTTAGTTAGTTAGTTAGTTAGTTAGTTAGTTAGTTAGCCTTAAAGGGAAGAATGCTCAGAACCGTGAATTCCCTTCTTTTGAACATACCTTTAGAAGTCAAAGTCCTTCCGTCAGTAGAGGACACAACGCATTCAGTCCTTCCAACAATGGAACGCGGTCTAAAATTACGGTTCATATCAAAGCTAAGTAATTTCGTACGAAACATAAAGAGTGAGTGTAACGGGGTAACTCATACTGTTCTGCACTAATGACAGAGCCATTTTAATTACAATTGTTTGTCGACAGGGCCAGGCGTTTGCTTTTCGCAATCAGTCATTTAATCAAACGAATCAGTGTTACCATTTCTTCAGCAGTCTAATCACGAATCTGTGGGTAACTTAATTTGAATTAGCCCTCGTGCAGAAATTAAAATACAATGAAATAACGTTTCATGTACAATCAGCTCGCATCGTTATTGGTCCAGTTTGAAATTAGCACACGTACAGAAATTAAAACACAACGGGGTAAAGATTCATGCTGCCGTACGGTCAGAGTGTGTCGTCGTTGTTCCAGTTTAAATTTATACACCTGTGCAAATGGAATTACAGTGGAAACACTGAAGTGTTCGGGGTATGAGAACAAATTTTTTCGTGATCTCGGGGTGTGAAGTAAGTTACGGGTAATTGGTGAGGTTATCCGTGTGCCACATGAATTAAGAAAAACAATCTGAACACGTATGGGATCGTGGACGCATGACTCCACGCATTCTGAACTTGGTGGACAGACAGGTGTGCACCCAAAATTTTTTCTTGAGGGGGCTGAACTTTTGGCTATATATAATTTATCATTGACTTTAAAAATTATGTTATAAAAATCATGTCGTAAGTCCAACATAACGCTGACTGCAGCTGCATTTATATACATACGGGTATAACTACATGTTCCGTGACTCAATCACAGTGTCCTGTCTTCTTGTTCTTTTTATTAATTTATTTTTCAAAATTCTAATGTACCAGTCATCAGCCGATTTCAGTGGCTGATTTCGGCTGAAGGGTAAATCACGTAAAACTTTGAATATCATAACATCTACAAAATCTGTGTTTTTTAAATTTCGGTTTTTGGGGGTTTTGGGGTGGGGGCTGCCGCCTGGCACCCCCCCCCCCCCATCCTTGGGTGCGCCCTTGTGGACAGATGTGGGCTGTGATCCTGTGTCTCGCCTGCTTTAGCGCTGATACCCGTGAAGTAGAAGGCGGGGCGAAACTCAGAGTTTCGGCGGAGCTGCTACTTCCTTCTTCGCGGTAGTTGAAGAACAATAAGTGTCAGGGAGAACTGGTTTCATTATAAGCCTATAGGAAACATTCTTGTTCGACTAGCTCGAAGATTGAGTTAGCAAGTTCTGCCGACACACCGGCATAGACTACCATTAAACACGGCGTAATGTCCCGACCACTGTGACTTCAACCATAACTGTGTAAACCTCAAGTGACAGGGCAGTTTGAAAATAAACATTTTTTGCCTCGTGTTTTTCTTTTAGCCTCGATGATTCCGGTACGTTGATTTTCTTCGCGTGATTTCATATGAGCAAGTTGCCGTTACGACGACACCGTTGGACGCTGCGCCCTTTGTTACAGAATTTCGTCCGAACAAGACTTGATAAATCCAGGACTGACTACAAAGCATCGTGGGGCGGTCAGACCTTACACGTGCGTAGTGAGGGGTGGGTGAAAACGTATGTTTATTGGCTTTTAAATGCCTACGAAGTGCAACTGTAGTTCGTAACAGTTTTGTTTCAGTCTGTAGCTGATTAATCTCGCTCCCAAAGCCCATGTTGAGCCAGCTGTCTGCTCCCGTGTATTCAGTTTCCGCTTACAGTAACAGTATTGTTGACTGGAACCATTTAACCACCATCGACTTATTCGCCGCAGATATTCCTGCTTTTATTTGTTCTTAGCGTGGCGAAACCTTTCGAGTGGATTTCGCTACGGTTGGTCATACTAGCCTTGGTGAAAACGTTGACTGAATTCCAGGCTGCGTTTCCTTCCCGTGCATTCATTTCATTGCTTTCGGTTTCCATTTTCATTTTATTGACACCAACTAGGGAAAGTTTCTCTTCGCCTTCTGAGTTTTTAAATGATGACCCCCCCCCCTTTTTTTTAATTAGTATTGCAGTCTTATGAATACAGGAGATTCTTTTTGAAACACGAAACATGCTATATTATTTAAAATTTAATTTACGTCTCCTTTTTGTAATCCCTGTAATATCGCCTTCATTTATTAACGTTCTACATGTTTGTTTAATAAACTTTGCAAACGGCATAAACAAAGCCGGGAGACTAACCTTTTACTGTTTCCTTGAAAGAAACAAAGTCTTGAATTATTTAGCTTCTGAATTTGAACAGATGCGACCTGCCAAGTAAGCATCCGAGGCACTGATTGCGAAACAGACGGACGGACGGTAACAATAGAATTGTATACTGCAGACAAAGGTATAACATTTTAGGCAATTTAAAATAAGCATAGATAGGCAGACGGGGCACACCTGAAGGGGGTTTGGTGTGCTGGCTTACAGTGCCCTCCAATAGAAATTTAAAAAACACATTTTATAGACACGCTGATATAAAACGTTTTCCGTGATTTACCCTTTAACCGAAATCAGCCAGTGAAATTGGCTCTGACTGGTATATTAGAATTTTGGAAAATAAAATAAGAAATCCACAACATTCAGTCCAACCAAATGCACGGTACTGTTCACAGATATTTTACATTACAATGACACGCTGAACACTGCTACATGTTTCGATCCATTATGGGATCGTCACCAGGGAACCACATTAAAGTAACACTTCGCAGAAGTGACCTAACAATCCACGTTCACAATAAAAGGATGTAAGAAAGACAAGTAGTTAAAATGTAGGCGTTTGTTGGGTAATGGGTCCTGGTATACAGTGTTTTGGAGGCAGCCTGTATACTCAAGCGAGAATAACACCGTACGGTGTGAAGACCTGTTAGCTTCTCAGGAAAGACTGCTCCATGTAGTTAGTTAGTTAGTTAGTTTCGTTTCTTTTCGCAGTCCTTCCCTCTTCTACCTACTTGTTCACAGCAGGTGTAGAGGGTGTTTATTTTCACTTGATCACACTCAGACACACACCACAGTCGGTAGGACTCCTCTGGACGAGGGATCGGCCCGTCGCAGAGACCTCTACCTGACAGCACAAACACTCACAAGAGACAAACATCCATGCCCCCGGTGGGATTCGAACCCACGGTCCCAGCAAGCGCTCGGCCGCAGACGTACGTCTTAGACCGCGAGGCCTAGTTAGTTAGAAGTATAAATATGTGATTTAATTATGTTTTTTAACTTTGTCCCTATCCGAGTTATGAAGGGAGGGACCAAGGGAAGAAAAACTAACTGATGCCTGTCTAAGTGTTAAGGGTTCTTCCTTGCATTTAAATTAGCTTTTTCCAGTAGTACAGTCGAACTCGGTTATAACGTCCTGAAAGGGACTGAATATTTTGTGTCGTTATAAACGAGTGTTGCTATAAGCGAGGAGTATAATGTTATGGTCAACAGTGAGGAATTAATTGGTACCACAGAATATCTGACGCTATAGACGAGGTGTTGTATAAGCCGATGTCGTTATAACCGGGTTCCACTGTATGTGGTGGACTATTCTGTCCGCGGATAGAGGATTGCGTTACAAAATCGCCTGTAGTTGCTGTATGTGACATGCCTACTTAGGTCGTCAGTTTGGTGGCGATGATGATGATGATTAAATTCTGGGAAGGTAATGGGTTTCGTACATACCACTCTATTTCGTGGCAAATAAAATGTATTGAAATGTATCGGGTGTTGCCCTTATGAACCCTTCAGGTCTGCACGTCAGTGCTTTTCAAGTTCCCTCAAAATAAAACCTCAACTTTGAGCCTTCGCCTGGCGGCTCGCGTTCTTTCTTCTAGTTCGCTCTCACTGTTGACCTCTTATCGGAAAGTCTGGCCAACTCTTCCCTAGAAATGAAAGGGGAGAAACAGACGGCCTTCCGAGAATTCCAGCTTTAACATTTAATGTACATAGAAGGGATACAGCGCTTGGCGCAATGTTGTGCTGGCTTTATTTTTGTAACAAATTGCAGTTTTTCGCGGTCTTCGAATAAACATTCATTTCTTCTGTTTGTTCAGTCACAGAGTGACTGAATATGTCGGCGCAGAGGCATAGAGGAGGTAACGTAGCAGCATGCTTGACCTCACGATGCAAAGGTATCATGTTTGAAGTTTATTTTAAACCTTTAAAGTCCAGTGGTTACTATATGTACCACCAGTTTAACATTCACAAATTCTACGTTCTGCCCACACAGTGTATTTATATGTTTTGTGTGGATCTCAGAACAAACAGCGATTATTTCCCCATACAGCATTAACTGGCTGGTTTTTATAACCGAGGCGGAGTTTGTTTACTGCGCGGTACGGACTGGGTCCTTACATGAAACAGACACGTTTCATCTTCAGAGGGTTAATTCTGCATTTTAATGTTAGTCTGTTTGTGTTTGGAGTTCGATAAGTTCTGTGAACAGAATTTAGTGTGAGGTCTTCGCTCGTCTGGGATGTTACGCAGCGTAATTTTTAGTTAGTTACCGACGTTTCGAGACAACCTATCTGTCACTTCTTCAAGGTCCTTAAGTAACTGCCAATCAAGGCTGCGTAACATCCCAGAAGAATGAGTATCTCATCTACACCGCGGCAGGAGCCGGAAATCAGGCCTAAAACTTGGTCTGTCGAGGAGATAAAATTTTGGTGTTTGTATTTGAATGTGAGCAGTGGTATGCGTCAACATAGGGGCACATAACGATGGCTGTCCGTCAGAACTCGGCAGGGGGGGACATGGATAGAGGGCCCTCAGAATCCCGTGACTTGTAACTTTCTAACCACATGGAGCAGAGACGTTGCCAAGAAACTCCCCGCGTGTTATGGAGCCCGTGATTTTATTAGTTAATTCACAAGATCCCACCAGTAGACCTTATCATCAGCCACATGAATATAGTCCACGTCATCCCGCCCACTTCAGTATTATCCTCCCATCTACATCTAGGTTTTCCAAGTGGGCTCTTTCCTTCACATGCCCGCCCCCCCCCCCACTAAAGGCTAGTATACATGCATGCCACATACCCCCACTCATTTCATTCTCTTAAAACGTGTCTTTCCCAGACTCTTCCTGCAGTTCCCTTAACTGCAAACATAAATGATTGTGCTTCTTTTGCCTTACGAGGGATATCTCTTATATAACTTCAGCTGTATGTCACAATCTGCCGGTCACTGTGGCGCTTCTCTGGGTGATTATTGTCTAGTGAATTGCCCATTGGCTAGACGCATGACGTCGCGTGACAGATAAGAGAATGGTTATAGAAATCAGTTATTAATTTGGCAAGGACATATCTCTTGCTGCCCTGTCACTGTGTCAGCGCTATTGAAGGCCTATACCGGCTTCTAGCCCTCGGAAGCTGGGATCATAGTGTCAAATCCCGCAAGCAAACATAAGACTCGGCTACGGGCTTAACCATTGAGGTGTCGCGGTTCGATTCTCAGCCGCATTAAAGACATTTCTCTTCTGCAAAGAATCCAGAATGGCTTTGAGGTCAACCCAGCGTTTTATTCAATGGACATCGCGGGCTGTTTATACGGGGATAAAGCGGCTGAGGCGTGAAGCTGACAACATTTTAATCTAGTGTTGGGAATGAGTGGCGCTATAGCTGCAGTATCCCACGTGTCTTAATGGCGTGCAAAGCTATAGACTTACCTTTACCTTTACCTTTGCGTTTATTTGAGACGTGGACGAAAGAATAAGCCAGCAATCGTCTTGTGATTTTGTTGCCTTACGACGGGTCGATCCACTGTCCAGCGAGTTCTGCCCTGTGTCTGTTAGTACGGTCTAGAAACACGGATAGCACGGGGCGCGGGACAGCAATGTCCTGTAGCATCACTGTACAGAGCAATGTGTTGAAGAATATGACAAGCCTAGTGGCTTGTGACGGATATAACAGTGAGCAATTTTAATTACTTTAACCTTTGGAAGCCTAGCGGTAACTTTACGTAATACCAGGCTTAACTTTAATTAATTCTCCATGGTGCCCACATTGCGTTTATGTGTTTTGTACTTACCTGGGAACAATCTGCAACTTTTACCTGACACGTCATCAAATGATTGGTTTTTTAAACTGAGGTGGAGAGTGTTTACTGCGCGGTACGCACTGAGTCTTTATATTAGACAGAATGCGTTTCGTCTTTAAAGGGTTAATGTATGTTTCTGTAGCAGATATTTTTTTGTGACTGTACGTGAAATACGGTACATCAATACATTTTCACTCGGTTATAACGTCATGAAAGAGACTATATATTTTGTGTCGTTATAACCGAGGAGTATAATGTTATGGTTAACAATGAGAAAGGGGAGTGAAACTGGAGATCCCCTACCTGCGCTAATTAGGGTTTCCAGCTTGCAGTTTTTGTTACGGCCTGATGATGGCTCTGTTATAAACCGAAACTACTTGCCGATAAAACGTGTGTCAAACGGCTTGTTGGTTCAGATTGAAGCATTAAATAAAACATATCCTTATATCAACACGCCAACAGGGATGTTGTACATTAAACTATTGTGAGGAATTAAGCGGTACCACAGAACATCTGACGCTATAGACGAGGTGTCGCTTAAACCGATGTCGTTATAAGCGGGTACAACTATAGTTATCAGACTCGACAGTCTCAGAGGAGATCTGAACCAAGAACTTTAAAATAACGAAATTAAAGTGATGATGCCTGCAGCGGGGTGTTCGCTTTCTGTCCCATTTTATGCTTCTAATTTTTTTTCATCCTCATACATTTTATGTTGAATTGCCTGTCGCGCAGATTTACTGTAGACTATGCACGCACATTTGACAATTTATGCGTCCTCTTATTCGCTCGCTTGTCGAGAATATTCGTCGACTGCAATGGAAAAATACGGTCTGTTTGTTCCATCGGAATTTTTTTTCTGCGGCAGTCACTTTTCTTTAGCCGTGTCCTGGCTTCTTGCATAACTCAACACTTCGCTCGTTTGCATTACAAGGTGCAGCATCGCGAAATGCATCACAAATTCACCGATGAGAAGAACCGCGAAGACACCTATATATTCCAACCCACTATTTATTATTCCATTATATATATGTTCATTTTTGTGGTTTTATCTTACGTCACAATCTCATTATGGGGATGTGGGGCAGAGAGGGGTGGTGCATAGAGGGTTTTGGTGGGGAATCTTGAGGGAAAAAGACCACTTGGAATACACGGGCGTAGATGGGCGTGTAATATTAGAATGGATCTTCAAAAAATAAAAGGGGAAGCCGTGGACTGGATTGATCTGGTTCAGGATAGGGGCAAGTGGGGAGCTGTTGTGGTCACGGTAATGGACATTCGGGTTCCAGAACATGCGGGGAATTTCTGGACTAGCTGAGGAGCCTGTAACTTCTCAAGAAGGACTCTGCTCCGTGGAGTTGGTTATTTAGTTAGTGACTTAACGTTTTAAAGCCTAGCGGTAACTTTACGTACCACCCGGTTTAACGTTAAAAAATTCTACGTGGTGCCCACATTGCGTTTATGTGTTTTGTACGGATCTCAGAACAAACAGCAACTTTTGTCTTATAAAAAATTAAGAGACTGGTTTTTATAACCGAAGTGGAGAGTGTTTACAGCGCGGTACGCACTGAGTCCTTATATAAAACAGATACGCTCCGTCTTTAAAGGGTTAAAAAATTCTACGTGGTGCCCACATTGCGTTTATGTGTTTTGTACGGATCTCAGAACAAACAGCAACTTTTGCCTTATAAAACATTAAGAGATTAGTTTTTATAACCGAAGTGGAGAGTGTTTACAGCACGGTACGCACTGAGTCCTTATATAAAACAGATACGCTTCGTCTTTAAGGGGTTAATTGCAGATTGATTGGTGTATGATAAATTGTAAGGAAATTGAAAGGGACAGGGTATTGCATAATATCCCGGAATTTGTTGGAGGAACAGAGGAAAGCCACGAATTTTTTCAGGATGGTCGCTGCCGGCTGAGAAGCAAACCAGCCATCCCTGGGGCACAGTTGTATGACGGTACGGACACGAAAACGTGCTCATTCATACTTCATTACAGTGTGGTGCCCAGTACAGTAAACTCCACAGGGCCTTATTAACTTTTGGAAGCGTGAATTTTACGTGATTGATATTTGTAAATTCAATTCCTGCCCCACAGAAAACACATGACATTTGCGGATGTCAGTGCTGTTTATAGTGATCACCGTTTGTTCTACGAAATGCCAAAAATACATTCTGTGTGCAAAATGCTGAGGTGGGGTTTTTCAGATTTTTAATTGGTAGCTTGTTTCACTCGTAGTCCGTAAGAATTTCTGAAAATTGGGCCAGTTTATGAGATTTTTTTATAAGTCAGCAGTTAACAAAATTTGCGACGATGTAAAACTTAGAGATTTTTTGACAAATTTAAACATACAGAATTTGTGTGTTGTAAGAAATAGCGACATGGGTGCACAAAATCCCAGACACCAGGCCACCGTGGCGACTAAATTTTGTACGGTGGTGACTAAATTATGTACGGGTCTTCTTTCATGTCGCCCTTCTGGCATCTAGAATTTTGAGGCAAGTTATAGATTTTTTGGAAAATTTTGTGCATTCATGAGCAGTAACAACACACATGTGTTAACATTTTCGGTCTCTTGTTCACTGGTAGCTTAGTTTCTCTGAGCATATACAGCGGATGCTAGAGGCATTTGAAAATGAACAAACACTTTGTAGTTGTGATGTGGTCAGATACCGTACCAGAAATTTGGTGTTCTTCATGAAGCTGTAACAACTTTGTGCTGCTCTATCACGCGAATTTCCACCCGGAACACAACAGAGCGGAATGAAACTTCTTACAACCCACATTCGCATAGTTCTGACACTCAGTGGCTATTTTGATATAACAGGACGGTATTGTACTTGGCCTGCAGCATTACACCTGTATTGCGAGTTGCCGAATGCAAAACTCGCCAGAATACAGACTGTTACCGGGTTTACAGTTTTTCCTCCGTAGCGCCATTAACCCTTTAAAGACGAAGCTTATCTGTTTTATATAAGGACTGAGTGCGTACCGCGCTGTAAACACTCTACACTTCGGTTATAAAAACCAGTCTCTTAATGTTTTATAAGGCAAAAGTTGCTGTTTGTTCTGAGATCCGTACAAAACACATAAACGCAATGTGGGCACCACGTAGGATATTTTAATGTTAAAGCTGGTTGTACGTAAAGTCACCGCTATTGGCATATTTTTTATTGCTGTAATTAAATTTTTTGGAGATGTGTTCACGAATAACAACTGAAACCACCATGGGCTAGGTTTTCTTGTGTGTCTGTTATTGAAGTACGTGAATTAACCTTCTGAAGCTCAGCGGTAACTCTACCTGTCATTAGGTTTAACGTTCAACAATTCTACACGGTTCTCACATTGCGTTTATGTGTTTTGTACGGATCTCAGAACAAACAGCAACTTTTGCCTTATAAAACATTAACAGATTGGTTTTTATAACCGACGTGCAGAGTCTTTACAGCGCGGTACGCACTTAGTCCTTACATGAAACAGATACGCTCTGTCTTTAAAGGGTTAAATGGGGCACTGTTTTGTGGGTGAATGCTTCGCTGTTTCAGATGGAGCCAGCTAAGCGCGTTGTGTTTTGATCGTGTTTTTTGTGTGTTTTTATTTTAACTTACACCCGTACAAATTAATTCCCTAATAACTGCAGTCAATTTATGGATTGTTACAGTTAGTTTGGTCAAATCATGCGGTATATCGTTACGCAGTTTATAAGCTATTTAATATCGTTCTAACGACTGTTGAAGTTACAAGCTTTATTGAGTTACAATTAATGAGAGAAATTGCATTGGCGGCATGGTCGTTGTTGGGTTTTCGTGTTTTAGACACTATTGCGTGACTTTAAAAATATGTGTTTCTTAAGGACGTTAAAGTCAAATGTTAAACATCTCTGTGATTTAATGGTTGTATAGTGTTTTAGGAGCAAACTTTAACACGGGGACTGATACGCCGAAAGGTACTTTTGCATTAATTTTTGTACTGTTAATACATGAAGTGACTGAAGAAGCCCGTGAAGTTAATGAGTTTAAATACGATGCACGGCATTCAGATTACCAGGCGTAACTTGGGCGCGCAAGCGGGGGGGGGGGGGGCAAATGCCCCTCCAATATTTTTTACGCGTAAGAATAATTTTTTGGATACTGACTTGAAGAGGGAAAAAGAAACACAGACAGACGTGTTATAAAGGTTTATTTGTGTGGTGTGAAGGGAGAAAACAGGAAAAACTTGCAGTTTTTGGGACGCAGAATAGAGACGTGGTCGGTTTTATTCCGCCTGTGGTATTAGCCAAGTTACGCCTACGGACAGTGTTAGAGTACTGCCTGACTTACTGCCTGCTTGCCTGACGGACTGACTGACTTACTGCTTGACCACCTGTTATATCGTGACTTTGGCGTTTTAACTCTTTAAAGCCCGTCTGTTCCGTCTGGTTTAAGATTCACACGAACTAATGGTGTGTTATAACTAACTAACTCCATGGAGCAGAGACCTTCTTGAGAAGCTAACAGTTTCTCAGCTAGCCAAGAAATTCCCCGCATTTTATGGAACCCGGACGTTCATTACCGCATTCACAAGAGCCCGCCACCTGTCCCTATCCTGAGGCAGCTCAATCGAGTCCGTGCCCCATCCCACTTCTTGAAGATCCATTTTAATATTATCCTCCCATCTACGCCTGGGTATCCCAAGTGGTCGCCTTCCCTCAGGGCTCCCCATCAAAATCCTGTATGCACCTCATTTTGTGTTATACAACAGTTAAAGACACTTTAGTAAGCAAAACATATCTGAACCAAACAAAATGGCAGCTTGGGGTGAGCAACGCTGCTGCTTCTTGTTCAGCAGAACCCGGACCTCGCTGTCAGTGTGCCATATTTAGTAACGTTGCCTCCTGCATATTGGCCTAGTCTTGCCGTGCGTAGGAGACGTGTTCCCGTATCAGTGTCAATTCTGCACGTGGCCTGTGATGTATGCACCCTGAGCACCAGAGTTTAAGGCAATTCTGTTGTGGCAGGTTTGAAAGCACCTTCATTCCATTGGAGTGCCGAACATAGGGTTCTTGTCTTATGTTAAAGTTCCTTCATTGTGCGAGGGCAGTAGGCGTAGCTGACACGGTGAACTTTGGGGAGCTCAGACTGTGATGGTTTCAATAGACAGATGGGTACGTGTCTTTTGAATGTGAAGTTCTGTAGAGACACCTTGTGTTTGTTGTATAGAGAGCGGTTGGGCCGGGTGCCTTAATATGATTAGAAGTTAGCATCCAAGATGGAGAAATATTCTGGGGGGGGGGGGGGGGAGGGGCGGGTTATTGTAACGGTCGACTGTTGTTATATTTGCGTCCCATACGGCGGGGCCTCTCTAAACACCCAAACTCCAGCGAGCTGGCGAGAAGACGAAGTACACTTGCCCTCTTATACTCCCGAGTGCCTTGTCTACTCCGGCTGAAGTGCAGAGTTGGTTGCTATCGCCTCAAGTTGTTCAGTGGCGTTACAGCCAGTCTTAGCGTTTCGTCTGCTTGCAAGCGCTTCGTGTTAGGAAGAGAGAGGCTGTTAAGGGGGAACATGCGAACGATAGGAGCGAAGTGACTGACCCAGAAAACATAAGTTGATAAGTGACGTCTATAATAATCTAGATAGCAAATAGTGACTAAAAGAATAACATTGAAGAAAGATTGTGCATCAACTGAAACGTATTAGAGAACATAAAAAGTGGGGATTCAGACCGACGCTATCAGTAAACAGCCGTTACTCGACGCATGTCTGTTCCTAAACAAAATACAAAACGGGAATTACAAATAATAGAATAATACGCTAAGTTTAAAACCGACAGGCGTTATTCGTTCGGCATAAACCCTAATACCAAACCAACACGAACTACAAAATTAAGACCCAATGAAGTGGGAAATTTTAACCTTTATCCTGCTAATGTGGAATATATGGTGAGCTGCTAATAATGCCAGCACCACTAATGTGTAATATTTGGTGACCTACATTTGGCAACGCTGAAAGGAACCTCTTTGTCTCTCTTTCTCTGCGCAATGTCTCAACACTGAATCAATCGTGAAAGACGTCCTATGTCATATCTGTGTGCACACACTTACTTGGCTACCAACTAGGCCCTTAAGGACCTAAAGGACCTAGTTGGTAGCCGAGTGGTGCTGGCATTATTAGCAGCTCTCCATATATTCCACATTAGCAGGATAAAGGTTAAAGGAATTTTAAATAATTTTGTTAGCTTAAACAGGTACGAAATGTTTCCACCTAGTGACAAGCACATGTTACAAAAATGCGATTGTAACGTGTAGTCGCGTGTTTTACAATACATTATTTTGTGAGATCTTACAAAAATCTCACGCCTTTGCCTTGTACTGAGTTTTTGTATTATACGCCTGATGGTGGTCGAACAACCGAAACATGTAGTGTGAGAGTAATTTTAGTGAATACGGGTTGGGTCGAGCGGAGCGTACAAAGCGGTTTTTTTTATGTTCAGTTCGTTGTGAAGCGGGCATAGCGTGGTCGTAAGTTATAATGTACTGGCTGAATGTGTTTCATCCAGTTGCATTTTATATGCGGGGTTAAATAAATAGCTGTCAGACACAACTCTGCGTTGTTGAGGACCCAATTCCAGCTAAACATTTGGGCTGACATCAAGCCGTCTCATTTTAACAACATATTACGCACACAGTTGTACATTTTGTGTGTATATAAGTGTGTGCGCCGATCCCAGTGACCGCGCGGTCTAAGGCGTAGGTCTGCGGCCGAGCGCTTGCTGGGATTGCGGGTTCGAATGCCACCGGCGGCATGGATGTTTGTCTGTTGTGAGTGTTTGTGTTGTCAGGTAGAGGTCTCTGCGACGGGCCGATCCCTCGTCCAGAGGACTCCTACCGACTGCGGTGCGTGTCTGAGTGTGATCAAGTGAAATCACAAAAACCCTCGACACCTGCTGTGAACAAGTAGGTAGAAGAGGGAAGGACTGCATAAGTGCGTGCAGCTTGGTGATAGCTTGAGACCTGCCCTCTTCTGGGATGTTACGCAATCCTTTACTGACGTTTCGGGACAACGTATCGGTTCCATCTTCAGAGTTCTTCTTGACCCTTGAAGAAGGGACTGATAGGTTGTGCCGAAACGTCGGTCAACGATCACTCATCGACGCTGCATAATGTCCCATAAGAGTTCAGATCTCGTCAACATGGGGCGGAAGCCTGAAATCATGGTGATATCTTTGAGCCGAAACATGTAGCTATGATTAGTTTTTTAATAATGAGGTGAGTTGGACCGGTGTTTCTTCATAGGTTCATAGGTTCCTCTTTATTCCCTTCAAGTAACTTGCGGGATATAACATGATAAATGTGGAGGCAACAAGTGCAGTAATCGTGCACACAGAGACATATTCTGAGCGGTGTGTGATGTTCGTAGTTCTGATTTTACCTTAACATCGGTCAGTGCAGCCAGTTTTGTTGAGAGTGGCCCCAAACCACGTTAGGAAAATACGCCTGGGTTGAGGACAGTGTTGGCTACATGTAACGTGGCAAGGCGTTCTGCTGTGTAGAGCAGAGATTATTGAATTTGATGTGACTGCTGCAGTGAACATGAATGGTCTGCTTTTAATTACAATTAACCCTTTGAAGACTGGAATTGATGTAAGTTATACATAAAAAAATTCCGCTTTTACATCCTATAGAAAAAACTTCAAAGCAAAAATCGATTATTCGTGATTTCAGACCTCCTTCGCGGTGTAAATTAGATCTTCGCTGTTCTGGGATGTTACGCAGCCTAGAGTGGTAGTTGTGGACGTTTCGGGACGAACTGTAGGTCCCATCTTTTAAGGGTCAAGCAGTCTTCTTTGACCCTTAAAATTTGGGACCGATAGGTGGTCACGAAACGTCCATAAGTATCTGCCAGTCTGCGCTGCATAACGTCGGAGACGAGCGACGATTTCGTTCGATTATTGCCATTTAGGGAATAAAGTCTCTGTGTTCGGGGAGTGATACGAAATCTTGTGTGGGCAAAAGTGGGCAGTTTGGTATGTTGCGTCACTTGGCTTGATCCGTGGGGCTCCTTTCCATCTCCTTATCTGTGCCTTTTAACTCTGTCTGGCAAAACTGCGAAAAACGACTATAATCTGTCCGTCCGCATGGAACAACTCGTCTTTCACTGAACGGATTTTCATGAAATTTGATATTTGAGTGTTTTTCGAACATCTGCCGAGAAAATTCAACTTTCATTAAAACCTGACAAGAATAACGGGTTCTTTACATGAAGACGTATGTACATTTATGACAATATCTCGCTGAATTCCTCCTGTAATGAGAAATGTTTCGGACAAAAGATACAGTGAAAATCAACACACACATTTTGTGTTAAATAACTTTTTCCCGAAGATCGTGCCTTTTGTGAGATAATGTGGGAAAATGTGGTAGAGCCAGACAGGCCACAGATGACAATATAATATGGCGCATGCGCTTTGCATGCTAGTTAACTAAGGCTAGTGACACACACTCAGAATGCATAACACTTACTGCGTCTCCCCAAAAACAATGCTTACATGAACGCGCCTAAACGTTATGTGATACGTACGTCACCTCTCGTGTTTGTTCTTGAACTGACTACTAGTTTTATGTCCTGTATCTTTCAGATTAGCTCCATTAATTTCTCTGCAGTCCTGTAACTGTTACAGTTTGGCGTGCTTCCTTTGGTCTAAAAACTTTGAGCATTCTTCATCAAACCATGATTTATGCTACTGCAGTTCGTTTCAACGGAGAGCGTCTTCGGCTGAAATTTTACTACTCTCTCTCTCTTTCTCTCTCTAATACTCCCCCAAGCCCTTTTGATGTCCTCGCTGTCATCCAACTTCTCCAAAGCTACTAAACTGTTTGAGATCTTAACCTGATACTCGTCTTTAACCTTTTAAAGCCTAGCGGTAACTTTACGTACCACCAGGTTTAACATTCAAGAATTCTACGTTCTGCCCACACAGTGTATTTATGTGTTTTGTGTGGTTCTCAGAACAAACAGCGATTATTTCCCTATACAGCATTAACTGGCCGGTTTTTATAACCGAGATGGAGTGTGTTTACTGCGCGGTACGGACTGGGTCTTTAAATGCCACGTTCTACCCACACAGTGTATTTACGTGTTTTGTGTGGATCTCAGAACAAACAGCGATTATTTCCCTATACAGCATTAACTGACTGGTTTTTATAACCGAGACGGAGTGTGTTTACTGCGCGGTACGAACTGGGTATTTAAATGCCACGTTCTACCCACACAGTGTATTTACGTGTTTTGTGTGGCTCTCAGAACAAACAGCGATTATTTCCCTATACAGCATTAAGTGACTGGTTTTTGTAGCAGAGACGGAGTGTGTTTACTGCGCGGTACGGACTGAGTCCGTATATAAAACAGATACGCTTCGTATTTAAAGGGTTAAATTGTACGTCGTTTTGGTATGTAAAACTGGGGTTCCTTTTGCATGTCATTGCCATCATATCATCGGAGGCACAATGTGGGTCGTTATCTGTGTTCTTTCTGTATGGGCAGAGGGGCCAGAAGAGTCAAAACGTACGGTCACACACATGCGTTTGCACACCCACGTTCTTCTCTTAAGAACATACATGGGAGCAAACGATAGGCGAACGGAGCTGAAATATTTATGTATAGTCAGTAACCTAGCAGTGGCCTATTTTTTTATGACGCAGTCTGATTTTAGGAGTTCAAATTGTGTATGTGGGAATCTGCGTTATATTTTTTATCGTTGTGTTATTACACGTTAGTAGAATAAATAAATTCAATGTCGGTGTTTGAAATAGTTCCAAATTTTATCCACATGTTGACCTTTAATCCTTCCCGAGTCCACAGAGATTACTAAAATGAAAATAATAATGCGCAGTGATATACGACACACAAGATACGGACTTTTATTTATGAATGTTACATGAATGACTTTTCTGTTGCACTGTAGAATTTGTTAGGAAATGTAATGGGAGCAGTTTGAATCAGTATGCACAGTGGGTCGTTACTAATACAAATTTTTAGAAGAACAAATGCTGTACACATTAGTCGATACCGTGCCAGTACTACGGCAGGTTCTGAAGACTTTATCGTTACTTAAATTAGAATAAAAGTAACTAAAAGAAATCGGTATGATATATTGTGGTGTAGTTACAAAGAATTCTGCATTGGGGTGTAGACCCAGTTGTACGTATTTGTGCTGCTTACTCCCTTTATAGTAATTTAAATAACGTTAAACTGTTGAGAACCTTGTTGTAGTATTAAAATGGTATCCCAGAAGATGGCCAGGAGGCCGAAACATGTAGCAGAGTATAGATAACAAATATATTTGTGATCCATGAATGTGTACCTTGTTGGCTGTATTATATGATGAAATTGGTGTACACCGTAAAAATGTTTTAGAAAATTTAAAAAGAACCTGTCAAGGAACCGTTGCTAATATAGAAATTCATCGGGTAATACCAGATTTTGCGCAGGACAGGTAACTAACTGATCTTTCTGTACCCCATTTGACTGCCCTTTCATTTGTAATATGAACATTGGTGGCACGATTTGAACTGCCGTTGATCAGTGTTACAGTCCGTTCCGCAGACACGTTGTTTCGTTTCGTTTGTACCTACTTGTTCACAGTAGGTGTAGAGGGTTTTTGCTTTTACTTGATCACACTCAAGCACACACCACAGTCGGTAGGGCTCCTCTGGACGAGGGATCGGCCCGTCGCAGGGACCTCTACCTGACAACACAAACACTGTACAAGACAAACATCCATGCCTCCGGTGGGATTCGAACCCACGATCCCAGCAAGCGCTCGGCCGCAGACCCACGCCTGAGACCGCACGGTCACTGGAAGACAGACATGGCAGACATGTTGTCCGGTCAAAAACATTCAGTTTGGCTCGGTGCAGGCACTGTGCATTTCTGGTGGATGTTACGTACTCAGTAGCTTACGTCTTCCTTTATGCTGTAGGCCTGAACTTAAACTTCCATCCGTCTTCGTAGCCAAGTTATTGTCATGTTAAAGTTGTGGGAGCTGAAGTTGTTGCATTTAAATGTATGTCAAGTTTTTTTTTTTTAAATTCCATTGTGTTTTGCGTACTAAGTTTAGCACAACTTTACAGATAAGGGTATTTATGAAAACATTTACATTTTAAATTCATGTAAATTCTCAGCTCGTTAAGCCCACCATATTAAGAGCATCTGCCCCTAATTTCTTCTGTCTAATTTCCTGTTATTACATTTGTTTAGAAACGCCCATTTTAACTACGGCCCACATGTTAAGTGTGCGGGGGGGGGGGCCTTATGCCCGGTTTTACGTTCGGTAGCTCACTCACTCATTTGCAATTAAAGATACGTGTAAGAATCTCAGGCAGTTTAGGGTTTAACCTTTTAAAGCCTAGCGGTAACTTTACGTACCACCAGGTTTAACATTAAAAAATTCTACGTGGTGCCCACATTGCGTTTATGTGTTTTGTACGGATCTCAGAACAAACAGCAACTTTTGCCTTGTAAAACATTAAGAGATTGGTTTTTATAACCGAAGTGGAGAGTGTTTACAGCGCGGTACGCACTGAGTCCTTATATAAAGCAGATACGCTTCGCCTTTAAAGGGTTAACTGCAGCTAGCCTTGGTCATTTGCGAGTGCTGTGACGACAGTCCTGTGTAGATCAGTTTAGAGGCAGTGTCACCAGCTTCGCCTCTACAGCTGTTAAGTGTAATTTTGAACACTGGACGTGACCCTTTAAAAATTGTTTTCTAAGTCAAATTTTCTTGTGATACTCAGTTCCAAAAAACTAAACAGTTTTCTGTTCTTGACATGGAATGTCACTCATTCTTACCTTCGGCACTGTGGTGGAGGCCAGTGGTTAGCTTCAGGTCCCGACCGCTTTACCCCACGAGGAAATTTGCCGTCTTCAAGGGTAAAAGAATACAGACTTCTTGACTCTTGAAGATGGGACCGATAGGTTGTCCCGAAACGTCGGTACAGAATTACCACTCAACCCTGCATATTGTCACTGAATATGCAGAGCTCACCTACATCGCGGCGGAAGCCTGAAACCACGCGTTGACATTCTTTTTTCAGGAAAAAGTACTGTTTTTACTCTGCAAACGATCTGTCGCTATAGATTCATTGCATTCGACCTCTCAGGCTATCATTGTGCGGTTTCATGTTGCACTGTGGGACAGTAACAACATTTCCATAATAAATAATACTTATCAGTAAGTTTAAGGCCACTTTTAGTATCCTTATATTTTGCTGGGAGACTGTACCATGGCTCATTCACCGGATTGTAACCGAGAAGGCGTCGGATTCACTCCTAGGCCAATTGGTGTTGGATTTGTGGGATTCAGAATGGCGGTCGGTCAGGTTTTTCGCCAAGTACTTCGGTTTTCCCCTTCAATATCATTCCACCAATGCTCCATACTCATTCTTTTGTCTATCGCCTACGCTATGTAACTTAGCATTTGACAGCATCGTGAAATAAAAACGCTTCTATCTATATTGTTTTGCTGGGTTAAGTAATGTCACAAAAATACTAGAACGTTCTTACCGGAAATTGTACATAAAACCGTCTTATCACATCGGAAGAGGATAGCTTGGGCATACTGTAGTTTTTCTTGTCGGTAACGGAGTATAAACCTGTCAGTACAAGTATCAGTGCTGTTTTTTCAGGCAGTTTATTGCAAGAAACACTGTAATTATGAATGGGCTCTTTAGCTGTTCTTCACCACATTAACAATGAAGTATATACAGTTGCAAAGACGTATTTGGAAAATACGTAGCTCTGTGTTTCATGTTATTTTTATGTAGTCTTCAGTAATTTCTTGCAGTGGTAGAAATGTAAGCCGCAGTCTGTAGGGAAAGTTAAGCTCGATCCTTTCTACATATGCTGTGCCGCCTTGCGTTCCCTCGATACTTGCCGATCTGTCTGCCGAGTTCAGCCGAATGACGGTAGACAAATGACAGTCGCGAAGAGAAAATGGTGTCTGGAATGCAATACTTCGGACTTTTGATAAGTGAACCCTTTATTACAGTGGTATCATTCGTGTTGAAAGTGTTAAAACATAATTGTCGCAAAACGTAGAGTTATGTCGTTTCACGTGTTGTGTTCCTTGTGAGTGAAAGTGCACTCGTTTCTGAAATGTAGTCAGTGTAATATGAGCTTCGTCTGGCGAAGTGCAGTGTGATGGTTGTTGCTGTGGCAGATGCAGAACCGGTTGCTGGTGGAATGGCGGTCAGCATAGCCTGTGCAGGTATGAAAAAGAGGCAGAGTGCAGTGGAAATAACGGACTGTGTGTTATAGCAAGATGGCGTGTAGGCATAAGCGCGCCCAGAATTATTCTTTGTGGGGACCTGGCCCTGAGGCTTTATATGTTTGGTTTTAAAAACTATGTTGTGAAAATCATGTCAAAATATCCGAGGCGATGTGTACTTAGGTTTCAGGGAAAATTAAAGCTAACATATAAAATATCTGCATATTCGAAACTCTTTGTTATATTTTTCAGTGTTATAATGTACCAGTCATCGGCCGATTTCGGTTGCCGATTTAGGCTGAAGCGTAAATCACGTAACGCTTTTGATATCAGCGTGTCTACAAAATCTGTGTGTTTTTTACTTTTGCTGTGGAGGAGGGGTTCCAGGCTGGCAGCCCCTACGCCCTGGGTGCGCCTATGTATGCACGTATAACACTCAGGCGTGTTTGGATCTTCACATCCCGGACTTTTCTAAGATTATCATGCCGTTCTATCCAATGAAGTCACACGTGGTATTGCTGTTCACGTGTGTACATATCTTACGGGATGCGATTACTAATATTGCGATCTGTTATTGTATTTATTTGAAGTACTTACTATTTTTGTGTACACAGATTTTATCTATGTGAAATATGTCGGTCATAACTTCAAAGTCTAGAGCCGGCTTACAAACCAACACGGTAACTGGTACACATTTTTGAATTTGAGTTGGGTCATCCCTGTGTGTCAACTTGCAAACAGAACTGTACAATAAATCAAAGTCAGATACAACACCGCTATGTATTGTGTATTAGCACATTACAACGTTACAGTGTTTACGCATTAGTGCATTGCGACGTGTTTCGGCTCGATTGAATCACCGTCAGATAATGTACGTGACAATAAAACACAAATCCTAAATGTCCAATGTAAAAAAAAATATTGTTTTAGTGAGATCTCACTAGTGCGCTATATAAAACTGTAAAACATCGAAACATTTTAGGTATATTTGTTTGTAGGTATATCTGTTTATAAAATTTTGCATTCTCAAATATAAGTAATAAATGTAAACATTATTAATGCACGTCTGTGTTTTCGTTAAATGTGCGTCATGTAAACGTCAAAAATGAAATCAGTAACAGGACAGCAGCGTCGTTTGGCATTATGAAGGCTACGTCGCTGGTTTGTTAGATCACACAACAGCAAGTCTTATCTGTACGGTGCGTATGGCTCAGGCGTAAGCAGATGTTAAAGGATATTTATGAAGGGTTTTTTAACGTACTTGTATTGTTACCCAAATTGTTCGCAGTCCTTACCACTGGTGCATACTCACAGTAGGTGTCGAGGTTGTTTATTTTCACTTGATCACACTCAGACACACACCACAGTCGGTAGGACTGCTCTGGACGAGGGATCGGCCCGTCGCAGAGACCTCTACCTGACAACACAAACACTGTACAAGACAAACATTCGTGCCCCCGGTGGGATTCGAACCCACGATCCCAGCAAGCGCTCGGCCGCAGTTCTACGTCTTAGACCGCGCGGCCGCGCGACCACTGGGATCGGCGTATTTTTTATCCTAACTGTCCCGCATGCAAATTGCATCTGCGTGGCGTCTTGTTACAATGAACTCGTGTACTGTATTTATTATGTTTTATCTCATAAACAGCGAGTTACCCTAAATGTATGTAGATATTCATGTAGAGTTCTGTACCGATTTTAACTAAACTTGGATATGTTGAACATATTTTCTTCATGTACAGTTCTTTCATGATCTTCTATATGAATGTGTATTTTTCTGGTAATGTTATCCTCACGCACCGTATCGTGTTTAAGACATGCTTATGGTATGCGTATTGTGTGTCAGTTTTCCGTCCTTTTTTACTAGCACTTTGGCCGCTCGTCCAGTAAACATTGCTTCATCTCTGTGTTACTGTTTACAGTGATTTGAGGGTTAGTCTCGGAGGAACGCGGTGCTATACACAACAGTCACGCCTAAACTTCATGCATATGATAATTTTAGAAACATTTCATGTAACGCGTCTACGAGTATTCCGACACGACATGTTTGTCTTTGCATGGTGACTGCTGCAGTCTGCGTAGCTGTCCTTATGCGTACGTCTTGAAGCTAATTTATTCCACCTGAGCTGTATGGAGTCCTATAGGTCAGCGGTTCCCAGCCCTTTATGCGTGTGACCCTGAAGTGGCAAACAGTATGTGACCCGCGACACTACCATGGAAACGGTAACAGTCAGTGATATTTACTGTAAATGCACTGATGCCAGTGCCTTTTCTTGAACACTACGTAACATTGCCACTTATTAAAAAAAGACTAAATTTTTAATGTTACTTGTCAAATCGAATATTTTTTGGGACAATACTAAACACACTGCTAGCACTGCACGTACAGTCACGCCAAATATTCTTCTCTCTTTTCAGTACAGTCGAATTCACTCCCCGCCCCAATATTTACTGCAACGTGGAACGAGCATTAGCGGTACTGTGGCTTTAAGTACAACTGCGTTGTACCGTACAATAACAAAGTGTGTTCATTAGTTATTTAAAATGCAATTGCTCCAGTACGTTTAGACACAGGTTCAATAATTACATTTTCTCGATCATTTTGTGTGAATGTAGATAAAAATTTTGATTTTTTCATAATCACCGAGTTCTCCATAAAACCCTCTCGCGATCCTACGTCAGACCGCTGCCCCGCGCCGCGGATTTGGGTCGCGACCTGAGGTTGGGAACCACTGCTGTAGGCTGGGGGCCACGTGTAATGCAGTTCATTTCCCCCAGTTTAACACAGGATTGGCATTAAGGCTCATACAATCAACTGTACAACTCTTTTGGTACTTGTTGTGTCTACAGAGAGACCCTCATACTGGGCTGTTAGGTAACAAAGCGCGTGGCAATGAGAGATGCTACGACTCTATCATTGACATGCAGGCACAGCTACCTTAATGGCACCTGCATAATTAAGTACAGCTGTGTTTACGTGTTACTGCAGATGGTGTGTGCCAGAAGTGACAGTGGACTCGTGGCAGAAGTCTCACTGACGAGCCATTCACGGTCTGTTGCACTTAGCCAGTAGCAACTTGTAGTGCAGGCTAGTGTTTTTGTGTTCTTTGTGTAGAACAGACACTCTGACTGGTTTACATATTTAGAAACAAGTGTATTAGGTGGGCGGCTCTTAACTTCATTATTGGCAGCATGTGCGCACCCAAGGGGGGGGGGGTGTCGGGCTGCAGGCCCCCTCCCCCCAATTCCCCGAAAACCGAAATTTAAAAAACACAGGTTTTGTGTGCATGATATCAGCAGTTTTACGTGGTTTACTGTGCAGCTGAAATCGAGTGATGACCGGTACGTAAGAATCTTGAAAAATACGTAAATCAATACAATTAAAAACAAGGAGATAGGACACTGTGATTGAGTGATGGAACATGTAGTTATATCCGTGCGTATATAAAAGCAGTTGCAGACAGTGTTATGTTGTACTTACAGCATGATTTTTATAACGTAATTTTCAAACATAAATTACATACAGCCTCGGGGTCAGCCACCCACCATCGTAAAATTCTGGGTGCGCACTTGATTGGCCGTACTTCAGCTTCATGTTGTATGCGAGCCATTCGCAAGGTACTGGCTGGTACGTACCAGGTACGATGCACGTATTTTGGGATCTTTATTTCTAAATGTAATAGGAACAATTCGCATTTAATTGTACTGCTATCCCATAATTTTTTCACGTAGTCCCTGCTACGACTGAGCTGTTTGTCCCATCGTGTGGCCAGCTTTTGTATTCCCTGTTGGTATCAGTCCCTGTCGTGTGCTTTCAGCCATCGTGTCTCAACTGTTTCCACCTTGCGATCGGCTTTAAATTCTGTGGGCGTCAAGAGTTTGCTTCAGCGCCGAAGAGAGACGATAATCGCTTGGCGACGAAGCTTCCTTTGATGTGAAGACAGTCGGTGTGGGTTGTTTAGTTACTAAGTCGTACGTCATGTAGATTTCGCTGTTTTGAATTGTGTGTGTACGTATTTTGCCCTTGTCTGTTAATAACCAACTAAAACACTCAGTTACTATCTACCTACATAAGCGTGCTGGCCTTGTATTCCGTTGGTCAGATAACTCCCTGATGATGGCACCTTGGTGCCGAAACATGTAGGAGTGTAATACTTTTTAGGGCATTTTATTAAGCGCATAATTTGGTTAATGTATGAATTACATGCCGTCAGGTTATATACTATGTTCCCGTTGTTTTACGTTACGGTATCTGCAACATGTTTCGGCGCGTATCGAGCCATCATCACGGAGACAAATACGAGGGAACATATGTATAAGTTTACAGTTACGTTTCAGCACTACATAGGGTAAATTGGGCAAAGATGCCCCACTTTATTCTGACAGATTTTTACAATTATGCATGGCAACAGAAGTAATGTCTGGGCGTGTGGCAGTTACAGTAGGGTCTCTGCTGCAAAACGGTCAGTACCTTTTTAACAAATGTAAATTTGTTTACTGCCAGCAGTACAAATTACAAAGGTATGTAAATGGGGCGTCTTTGGCATATGCGTGGTGAAATGTGCCCCACATATAATTCAATACAAAATAATAAATTTGAAGTAAAAAAAATTGGAACCAAATAAAATGAAATATGTTCTGTATCACTGTGGGACTCCTTCTTACTTCTTTATAGATTTCTTACGTTTTTAAGACTCTTAGATCGGTTGCTGCGTCCACAGTCGATGCAGGTTTTGGAGACAGTGGTGCAGTTTTCAAAGAGCCGCTTTTCACAGAGTGAGCATTTTATCCAGTAACATTCCTCTTTTGTTACTTATGCATTATACATACCTTACATTATTTACAGCAGTCTCTGTCATCATTTTTATCAGAGTTACTCGAGTTTCGATTGTGAACCATTTTATTTAAATTATTCTTCCTATGTTTGGCTTTTAGTTTCTTCTTCTGGGTGACTGGCGAGCCAGTCAGAACTCTCCATGGAGACTTCTCCTTACCCCGATGGCCCTGCGTTTGATAATTTTGGTTGGCGTTTTTGCCTGAGAAACCTGGGTGGGTGTTGAGGGATGGACGGATCCAGGAGTGAAGGCGCGCCGTTTTGTACGTTCTTTAACGCGTAATAAGGGCAAATAAAACATATTGTAGTAGGCAGGCTACAGTTTTGTAGTCTTTCATTGACATATCAATAAATACACAACCCACAATTCGACGTATGAACGTAGGTCAACCAAGCGAGTTAAAATATCAGTGGGACAACTTTACCTGTCTTTCAGTGGGGCGACTATACCTAAACGTGGAGCAAAGATGCCCCGGCTGATCATGTGACTGGCTTTGCTTGCGAAATTTCGTAACGTTATAAAACAGTAGAGAAAAGTCCATTCTTCCTTCACGCAAACTGTTGGTAAAGCTACTGTACGCATAAACAAACAGAAAATTATTAAAGAATAGCTGCCTGTAATGTAGAGGGTTACGAATCACGTTACTTACTGCACAAAACAATGTCAGGGCGCTGAGAACAACGCAGCAACTGTGACTTGCACACACCCAGACTCGCCACTGGAAGACCTTCTAGCTGCATAATATGTGCAGCTTCCTAGGGCTAAGGTTTCGAAGTAACTGATGGTGGGGCATCTTTGGCCAGTGGGGCATCTTTGCCCATTTTACTGTATGCGTCTCTTGTTATACAATATGTAGCGGCATCAGATCAAGCTTGTGTTTATAATTCTTTGTCTGTTTGGTATTAGCCTGACTATATATGGACATAACATATTCCTGATTACAGTTGAAGCTGAAATGTGATGACCCGTATGATATTTGGCGAGTAATGCAGGTGCTGCATGGAGTTAGTCTGCTTAAACATTCCCCGCAATTGTTGGTTTCAGATCGGCAGTCTCCGAGACTACTACTTGTTCGAGCACCAGCACATCCACAAGCGGTCGCTGTCTGCCAGTGACGAACACCATGCTGCCCTCAGCTCGGATCCAAAGGTAGGCTTCTTACCGGCCGTTCATTCATTCTGTAGTCTGTCTTACGACACGTCCATAGCCTCTTCCATAGCAAGTTCTCCACACAGTGTGATCTAGTGCTTCCTCTTTCATTCATGCATTCCGCAGTCTGTCTTACGACAGGTCCATAGCCTCTTCCAAAGCGAGTTCTCCACACAGTGCGATCTAGTGCTTCCTTTTTCAATTTCCCGTATCGTCTCTTTTCCTTAAGGTCATACAGTAGCTCCTTACGTCTTCTTCCTCGTCTTCCAGTCACTCCTATCCCCCCTCTATCTTTCCCTCAATAACGTGTTGTAGAAGGCAGTTCCTACGCAAGATGTGACCAATCCAGTTAGCCTTCCTTCTTTTTATATTATGTAGGATATTCCTCTCCTCCTTGACTCTTTGTAATACTTCTTCATTTTTCACACAATCGGTCCAACTGCTCTTCTCCTTCCTTCTCCAGCACCACGTTCGAAACCTTTAAGGTATTTCTTCTCTCCTTCCCGAAGTGTCCCAGTTTTCATGATCACACAAAGCTGTGCTCCATGTGCCAGCCAGCATTTCACTAGTTTCTTCATCAAATTGAACTCCAATTTCCTGATTCTCGAATAAAATATCGATATATCAGAAACTAACGGGCACTGTTACCTCCAGCGCTGCAACCTTCACAAAACACGCGTCGCTCCTTCAGGAAGGCTGTGTAGGTATGTCCATTTCCGGTCCCGGTTTTGCGTTCTAAAATACCGAGAGTGATTCAAATTTTACTGAACTGTGCCTGGTTTTAAATCGACAGATGCTGCGTGGTCTTAAGTCAGTATTATTAGCAAGGCTGTTACCTTAGATGTGGTGAACACAGTTACTCTTGCGTTAGTTCGCTTAGTGATCAAGGTTACTGCACCAGTTTCCCCGCGTACGACGTTCTGAGACGTAGAAACATCTGGAGCCGAGATTAAAATGTTAGGACTGTGTGTGTATGTAGTCCTGAAGCTTTCATTGCAGCGTATAGCTACCTGAGATATGTTCATAAGACTTAACATGAAAATTTTACTGATGTCTTGGGGGCGTTACCAAGTTAGGCGTGGTCTTATAAAACAGCATTGAAATTTGTGAGAAAAGCAGCATACAGTTTTTAATTACATAATTAATGGGACGTGAGTTGAATGTAATGAAGTGGAAATGAGTTGCTTTCAGGCGTTTTTACGAAAATAACAAACCCAGAGGGCAGTCCCCGTGACGTAGTAACTCAAGATCTGATGTTACGGACGTTTCCTGGGACCTTCTCGTAAGTGCGGGGTGGTGTACGGCGTAAGAAATATAATTGAACCCAGTGATGAACTTACACACGTATAATGTTACATAAACCTTGGACTTCTGGATGGTAATGTGAAGTTTCGTAATTTCTAGCAGATCATTGTAAACGGTCGACGTATATTACAAGAAGCCGCACTGGGGATTGGGAGAGGCATGGGCTGAGAGTGCCTGAGAATAGGGTGCTGAGGAAAATGGTCGGGCTTGAGGGGGACGATATAAAAAGGGGCCGGGGGAGACGGCAGAATGAAGAGCTTCAGGATCTGCGCCCATAGAATATTGTGTGGGTGATAAATTTAAGAAGAATGAGACGGGCGGGGCATGTGGCACTTATGGTGGAGAGGAGAGGTGCATACAGGGTTTGGTTGGAAAACCTGAGGGAAACAGGCCGCTTGGAAGACACAGGCGTGGGTGGGAGGATAATATTAAAATGGTTATTAAAGAAATAGTATGGGGGCCTGAACTGCATTTGTTTATCTGCGGATAGGGACAAATGGTAGGCTGTTTTGAACACGGTACTGAACTTCCGGGTTATATAAAATGCTGGGAATATCTTGTCCAGCTGACCAACTGTTAGCTTCTCAAGAGGGACTGCTGCATGGAGTTAGGTATGCAGGCATGCAGTCCGTATGTCTGCATGTCGATCCGTCCGCCTGTATCACCGCGGCACCCACTAGACGGATATTCCTGAAATTTGGCAGTGGTGACTTTTATGAAAGTCTGTTGAGAATATCCAAATTTGGCTAAAATCAGCAAGCATTTTACACGCGTACCTAAGCCGGCGATATAAATTCGCCATAACAGCACCGTTGTGCAACACCCAGTATTTTTATATTGTTGACAGTGACGTCTCAACAATACACGCACAACATATTTTTGCGTTTCCACTGCAACAATGGTTACGTGAAGGCGCCACTGTGTTACATTGTACACACATTGTCTTGCTACTTGTGACATTAATCATGCTACATTTCCTAGGCTCAGATGTATCACCATTCTGTTATAAATACGTTGACATTTAAGAATTTTACCGTTTTGTGTTAGTTCCCCACAAACTTAGTGTTACTAGTGACATTGTTGGCCAATAATTTGAAGCGGTAATGTTTTCTTTAATATAGATTGATGATACATTGTTGTATTTTTTGTTAGACTTGGAAAGAAAGCTGTTTTGACATATTGCAAGGTAATCTGCTGGCAGATTGACGGATCAGAACCGTGAAAAACCTCGAGGGATATGGATAATACTTTAATCCTGGCCTGGCTACTTCCTTCGCATTCTGTCACAATTTATCATTCATAATATCGTCCGACCGCCAAGTGTCGATATTGCCTCAACGCTGATGTATTGAACGTCGCTCTGCAGAAGAGAAGAGTAACAAAGGGCTCAGTATAGACAGCTTGTCTTGGAGCTCGGTGACCTGGGTGCGAGGCCAGCACTAACGCCATTAGATGTCAAACTCGATTGTTTATGGCGCAGAGTTGCTGTGTTGTGTCATGCATACGCATGGCACATGTTCTTAGCAGCTTGAATTCCGGTACACCACAAAACTGACGCCCTTTTTACCACAAGAATATACGCAGATTCTTTTATATTTGACTGGGAAATATCGTGAAATATGAATGCATATGTGAATTTCTAGTTTTTATTGTAGACGGCCGGACAGACTCGAAGAATTCTCATAGATTATTTTTTGTTTACATGGCCGAAATTTACTTCAAAAAGGCAAAAAAGGGAAAGAAATCCATCCAGAGGCGTTGTTTTTTGACATCATATAAGCATTTGTGCCAAGTATTCTCTATTCATTTGTCTTCATTGACAGTATGCACAGAGATTACGTTGTCTGCAGTCTTATCGGGAAGTAATTCGTCATGGCACCGGGGAAGCTGTCACAAGGTATCACACGCCTGACTTACATTGCCGCTGTTTACATGGACGGACTGTACAGGACTAATCATTTTCAGGATAGATGTACCGAGGCTGGGATTCGAACTGGGCGTGTGTTCAATAGAGAAAGATGAATTACCGCAACGTTCACCTCTTGGGTAAATGTACGCAATTTGGAACTTCACCTTCAGTCAATGTGCACAATATTCCGGTTTGCAAATCTGAAGCACATTGCCTGCAGGAAACCATTTTGAAATTACATAACCGCTTAAAGACCAGGATTAACGTGAATTATATATAAAGACCCAGTCCGTACCGCGCAGTAAACACACTCCGTCTCGGTTATAAAAGCCATTCAGTTAATGCTGTGTAGGGAAATAATCGCTGTTTGTTCTGAGATCCACACAAAACACATAAATACACTGTGTGGGCAGAACGTGGCATTTAAATACCCAGTCCGTACCGCGCAGTAAACACACTCCGTCTCGGTTATAAAAACCAGTCAGTTAATGCTGTATAGGGAAATAATCGCTGTTTGTTCTGAGATCCACACAAAACACATAAATACACTGTGTGGGCAGAACGTAGAATTTTTGTAATGTTAAACCTGGTGGTACATAAAGTAACCGCTGGAATTTAAGAATTAAGAATCTCTGAAGAAGGGTTTTTTTTTTCTTGAGAAGCCCTTTGGCGCGGGGTCGGTCCGTGGCCCCATTCTGTTCGCAATAAAAATAATTGTCCATCCTGCCTGTAGGTTAGCTGTTATTCGGTATTCTAAGATGCCAAGCACACGTGTCATTTCTTACTTCTGCAGACTCAGAACTTAGTAACGAATTCCATGAATCGTGGTCACTCAAGTAGTCAGAAGAGTGAAGGTACACGAAGGCCCTCTTTGATCCTTTAATTGAAAGAGATGCATCCCATTTCACTGTTATGTTGTTTTTTAGTGACTTGTTTAAGTGTTCTGTCTACATCCACACCACTGAGTGGTCTAGTATCTTCAGGTTTTCCAACTAAATTGCAAGAATTTTACTGTACTGTAGTCATTGCTCGTCTCTCCCATGCCGCCTGCTAAAGGGTGTGTTCATGTCATATTTATTTAGTTAATCGCGTTAATATTAGTTGATGAAGCTTTTCGTTGTGCACACTCTTCCAGCATTTTGTTTCCTTAACTCTTTAAGTCCAACAGTTTTCTTCAGCACTCTTCTAAAACGCCTTCAGTTTATTTCAGTATGTTTTCGTCTCTTAACATGAGACACGCAAGTTTTACAGCTGTACAAAATATGGAGGTGCTTCTAGCTGTAAACACGAAAAATACCACGTTCTTCTCACTGTAATTAGCTGCGTAAGGGTCTCTCTATGAAAGCAGTCTGCTTGTTGAGTAAAAGGGCACGGTGTCGCGTTGCGCCTGTGTGTGTGTCGAGGGTGTAATTGAATCTGGATCCCAAAGTATCTTGTGTACACCACTTCGTGGGTTCAACACGTCTGCTGTCTGCTTATTGAATTCTTACTGCTGTTCTCATATAAACACCTCATGTGGGCAGGGTTAAGCGGCTGAATTCATCGGTGAATTTTGATTTTGTAGCCGTCTGGAAGTATGTTATAGCCATAAAAGTTTGTTGACATCCAAATTAGTTAGAAAACAAATTAAAAAGAAATAATATATGACATTGATGAGGCCAATGGTAACCTATGGCTGTGAAACCTGGACATTACTCGTTTCGTAGTCCTTCCCTCTTCTACCTGCTTGTTCACAGCAGGTGTCGAGGGTTTGTGATTTCATTTGATCACACTCAGACACACACCACAGTCGGTAGGACTCCTCTGGACGAGGGATCGGCCCGTCGCAGAGACCTCTACCTGACAACACAAACACTGTACAAGACAAACATCCATGCCCCCAGCGGGATTCGAACCCACGATCCCAGTAAGCGCTCGGCCGCAGACCCACGCCTTAGACAGCGCGGCCACTGGGATCGGCCCTGGACATTATCAGTACGTGATATGAACAACTTACTTGTACTTGAAAGAAAGATATTAGGAAGGATATGTCGTCCGGTTGAAACTGAAACAGGATGGAGAATAAGAAATTATTATTAATTGAAAAAATTAATGAGCAGGGAAGATATAGATAAATACATACGAGCACAGAGGATAAAATGGTGGGGACATGTTAACAGGATGGAAAAGACAAAAACAGTGAGGAAGATTAAGGAATTAAATCCTACAGGAAGGAGATTTCAAGGACGTCCCAAAATAGATGGAAAGGTGAAGTGCTAAATTATTTAAAGAAATTAACCTTTTAAAGCCTAGCGGTAACTTTACATACGACCAGGTTTAGCATTAAAAAATTCGACATGCTTCTCACATTGCTTTTATGTGTTTTGTACGGATCTCAGAACAAACAGCAACTTTTGTCTTATACGACATTTACAGACTGGTTTTTATAACAGATGTGGAGAGTGTTTACAGCGCGGTACGCGCTGAATCCTTATATAAAAACGAACACAGTTCGTCTTTGAAGGGTTAAAAGTGAAGAACTGGACGTGTGTCTTTAAAGACAGAAAAGCCTCCTATGAACTGGTGGAGAAGACCAAAACCCACAAAGCGTTGCTGTGTCAGTAACAGCAACAGCAGAACAGCAAGAAGTGTAAAAGTTAATATTAAATGCTTCACAAGTTCTGATGCTTCATTCATTCGTGTTATTTGTGATTTCGAAGGTGCTTCAGGTTTTTACTAATCGGTCTGTAAAGCTGAAACCGTTTATAACTAGTCCCGACCCCAAGCAACGTAACAGTGTGTTTCTGCTGTCACAGCGGGAGCCTGTACAGGTGACATACAAGACGAAACTTTAAGCAGCGTGACGCGATGAGACGGAGTATGTGAGGTGCTTCCTTTGAGAAACCATTATCCAACGAATGTGATGGAAGCTGGGGGCGGTAGGCTGTGTGTGTTTTTGTGTTTGTACCGCCTTTGTGCTTTGTCTATGTTCGGAAACTCAAGAAATAGTGCCGAACCCTACTGTGTGTATAAATTTGCAGTTCGGCTCGGGGTAATGGAACGCTTCAGTTCACTTTTTGTTACGCCATCTTTACAATATTTCGTCTAAAGATTTGGTCTTATCTTTGTGTTTCTTTAGTTGCTGAAGGAGTAATGTGTTGAGGCGCCGTCTTTCTTTACCGTGTGTGAATCTTTTTGATCTGTCATGAAAAGCGTCTGGCTAACTGTTTAACTAACTAACCAACCAACCAACCAACCAACCAACCAACCAACCAACCAACCAACCAACCAAACAACCACCTACAAACTAACTAAACGGAGTAACTCCATAGAGCAGAGTCATTCCTGAGAAGCTAACAGGTCCTCAACTAGTCAAAAAATTCCCCGCATTTTATGGTACCCGAAGGTTCATTACCGCGTTCATAAGCGCCCGCCATCTGGCCCTATCCAGAGCCTGCTCAACCCACTCCATCCCCCCATCATATTTCTTGAAGATTTATTTTAATATTATTTCTCCCATCTACGCCTAGGTCTCCCAAGTGGTCTCCTTCCTTCACTTTTCCCCCCCGCAAAACCCTAGATGTACATCTCCCCCGTGCGTGCCACATGCACCGTTCATAACATTCTTGGTTTGCTTACCCGAATAGAATTTGGTGACGAGTAAAATCATGAAGCTTTTAACTTTGCCACGAAAATCGTCAGTGTCATTAAGTATTGTTAACTGTTACCTGTCTTGTGTGTGTGTGTTTACGTCTTCTCTTTTAAGTTTTTGTTACTGTCAGTCCGTGAATCAGAGTTGTAGAATGTTTATCAGGAGATATGCAGCTGTAATTTTAGACACGTTGTTATGTTCTGCACTGCCATGCCGCAGTTGGCGGTTCGTTTCGTCATTGTGCGGAGACAGCAAAATACGACTCATTCTGACGTGGAGAAAGACGGCACTAGAGGTGAGAGACCTTGGGGAGTCCTTTGAGGAACCTCATCAGGAAATGAAATGTAGTGTGCGTTAGTTATGTGTCGAGGGCGACCCGTTGTACAAGGCGTGCAGGAGTGGCGTAGGAAACGAGGAAGTTCTGTGGCGTGTGCAGGCCAGTCACTGCACTGTCGGGCTCCGATGCGAAACTAGGGAGTGCTTTGTTGTAAGTCAGTATGGAAACTGTCATGCAAGGTAGAAAAGAGAGTTGTCTGAATTCAGCAGTGAGGGCGTTCGAATTCACTAGGGCATGAAAATAAGACAGCTTGACGCCACATTACCTCGAACAGTTCTGATGACCTTTCAGTACAGTTCTAAAGGTCAAAGCTTTTAATCGTCAGCAGTGTTTTCATCATTTTTAATTTCCGCCTCTTGTTTAGTATCGCAGTCCTTACCACTTCTGCCTACTCACAGCAGGTGTCGAGGTTGTTTTTATTTTTGCTTGATCACATTCAGACACACACCACAGTCGGTAGGACTCCTTTGGACGAGGGGTCGGCCCGTCGCAGAGACCTCTACATGACAACACAAACACTGTACAAGAGACAAACATCCATGCCCCCGGTGGGATTCGAACCCACGATCCCAGCAAGCGTTCGGCCGCAGACCTACGCCGTAGACCGCGCGGCCGCTGAGATCGGCCTCTTGTTTAGTAAAAAGGGAAACGTCAGTGGCACTCCTCGTGAAAGTCATTTTAACTAACTAACTAACTAACTAACTAACTAACTAACTAACTAACTAACTAACTAACTCCATGGAGCAGAGGTCTTCTTATGCAGCTAACAGTTTCATAGCTAGTCAAATTCCCGCATTTTATGTAACCCGGAGGTTCGTTACCGCATTCACAAGAGCCCGCCACCTGGCCCTATCCTGAGCCAGCTCAATCCCGAGGCTTCGTAGGCTGTTTCCTAACATCATAATTTTTGACGGTGAGGAGTTGTTAGCACCTTGCCCAACCCCCAAGCTGGACGACCACCCCTTTTCGGCTGTCCGCGGCTGCTTATTCAATGCATTCGCAGCTGCCCTCCATAACTGGAGGCCGTTCCTCCATCCGCAACCTGGAGACGCGCCATGCCGTGGTGGCAGGGACGCACTTAACACGGAAAAGTCATTCTAAACCCGTGAAAATGCGAAGTTTGGCAATTGATCCTGGCTGTTTTCTGCTTGTTCTCCAGGTGTCTGCTTTTGTACAGTGACAGACACACGTCGTAAGTTATGCAGTAGGCGTGTGAGACTCTGGAATATCGTAATGCCACTGTAGTACCTCTGTCAAGTTTTTATTTGTCGTAATTTAAGATTGAATATTTTTGCTGCGGGGGATTTAGTTTTGCAGTTTTTCGTTGAAACGTAAATTGCCGTAATTCTGAAACTTCCTATAACAAGAAATTTCAGAATTGAAGCGTATCATCTTCTGCGATGTAGTTCCATGTGTCATGCTAGGCATCCACCAATATTTCGTGGAAACCTGCTGCTACCTCCATCCTAATGGTAGAAGAGGTTTCAGCGATGAATATAGAGGCAAAATATCTCTCCGAAACACTGACTAACTTGTAACGGAATACACAGCACCACATCCCAACAATAACACACTGCAAAAATTCTAGGACGTTCTTGTAGGGCGTTTCGACCGTTGAAGTTTCGGCCACTTCGTTACCCGAAATGTCGGCGTCCGGTTTCTGCTTGAAGCTGCCTCATTACAGGACCTCAATTGCACGGCTGTCGAAATACCAAAACGTATGGTTGTGTTTGAGCTTCTACGGAAGCTGTAAAGCATTTACGACACACTTTGCATCTCATATTGTAGTGTGTTGTTTAACGACACTTTCAGTTGCTAAGGTTATATAGAGTCGTTGATGAATGAATGAGTTGGAGCATTAGTGGAATGACACTGACAGGGGAAAACCGAAGTGCTGGGACAAACACCTGTCCCAGTGCCACTTGCGTTATCACAAATGCCACGTGGACGTACGGGATCAAACCCGGAAGTCCGTCCTGGGGGGCGGGCGCATTTCATCTGTCTTTTGCTGCTCAAATTACAAACTCAGTTCAGACCTAAATTTTGACTCGGATGTTATTGAATTTTAATTCATTTGTCGCCAGCAGAGTGCGTGGGGCGGCGCTTTGATCTATAACAACCCACGAATGTCAGAATAGCAGTACACACCGGCTACTGTGTAGTTTCAGAAATGAAGTGTGTCTTCTGCAGTTCGGCACGAGAGTAGGGGACGGGACGGGTTTAAGACAGTGCATTTCTGGCTTGGTTCGTAATCAGTGGAGCGTGTGCCTTGGTGGGAAACGTAGTAAGCAGAAGGGTGTATCAGGTGCCTGATGCTTCAGCCTTTAGTGCAGTATGAACTGTCAGTGTGCGACGGTCCCAGCAAGTACACTGCCTTGTATGTAGGAGGATACCAGTTCGAATGTCGACCGGAACAGGGATTGTCCCTGCGGATTTTCTCCTAGTTTTCCTCAGACCTTCCATGCAAGTTTCGAAGTAGAAACTTTATTAGACCAGTTATTTGAGCTTTCTGTTCACAAACTGGCTTATCGCCTGAGCTAATCTAGACGTTGTTAAATAAATAAATAAATAAATAAATAAAACACTACGTAGGGTATCATTGTAACGTGTTTCATCCCGCTGTATTTATATATATATATGTATATATACACACATATATATGGATGGATGGATAGATAGATAGATAGATAGATAGATAGATAGATAGAGAGATAGGTGGATGGATGGATGGATGGATGGATGGATGGATGGATGGATGGATGGATGGATAGATAAATAGATAGATAGATAGATAGATAGATAGATAGATAGAGATAGGTGGATGGATGGATGGATGGATGGATGGATGGATGTATAGATAGATAGATAGATAGATAGATAGATAGATAGATAGATAGATAGATAGATAGATAGATAGATAGATAGATAGATAGATAGAGAGAGAGATAGGTGGATGGATGGATGGATGGACAGATGGATGGATGGATGGATGGATGGATGGATGGATGGATGGATGGATGGATAGATAGATAGATAGATAGACAGACAGATAAATAGACAGACGAACGGACGGACGGATAGACAGACAGACAGAGACAGATAAATGGATGGCTGGATGGATGGATAGGCCAAGTTGTCGCTTTCCCTCAGGTTTCCCCACCAAAACTCTGTGTGCACCTCTTCTGTCTCCTATACGTGACACATGCCCCTCCCACCTAATTATTTTTGATGTGATTACCCGAATAATGTTTGGTGAGGAGCTTCTCGTTGTGTAGTCTTCTCCATTCCCCTGTTACCTCCTCCCACTTACGCCCGAATCCTCAACACCCTACTCTCGAACACCCTCAGCCTATGTTTCTCCCTCACTCTGAGAAATCAAGTTTCATGCCCATGCAAAGCAGCAGGGAAAACTATAGCTCTGTGTACCTGAATGCTTATATTTTTGGATACCAAACTGGAGACTAAATATTCTGCACCAAATGGTAGCAAGCATTTCCTGAGTTCTATCTGTTCTTCTTGATTTTTTATTGTTATCCCCAAATATTTGAACTGTTCCACCCATTATAACGATTTATTACCTGTATTCTTTCGTTAACAATGGGACAGAGTTCAGATTCCTCCTTACACCTGTGTCATAGTAATTGTTTCAGAACGTGAATTCTGTTTTTAAGCCCGCCTACAGCTGTAAGGCGCCCTCACAGTCATTATTATCCTTATAGGATTTTTCCACTCCTGTGAATCGTCTGCTAACCAAAATGCATCTGCTTTTATTTTCGCAGTCTTTATTCTTGAATCCCTCGTCGTTTCCTTCTTTTTTATTTTTTATATATGTACTTACTTTACCTTCTTCTTCCTCTGGGATGTCTTGCCTGATTTTTCGGCATTAAAAATCCTTTCTTTCTATCTTTCTTTCAGCATCCGTCTTCTTCTGTCCTTTTGTGATCTGTCTTCCCGAGATTCGATATCTTGAAAGTTTCTCTAATTTCGTGGTTTCTTGTTCTAGCTCCTTAGGGTTTCAGATCTGCACGTCACAGAAACCTCACTCTTGCATCTCACATACCTGATATGATCCCGGTTCGTGTCACCACATCTTCTGATAAGCTGGATAGATAATGACCGTGAGTCACTTCTACTCTGTGTTACTGTGCGGCTTTGCTACCCACTTACCGAACTACACGGTCCCATAACCCCACAGAGACCATTATGATCGATACAGCCACGTGTTTAACCTTTTAAAGCCTAGCGGTAACTTTACGTACCGCCAGGTTTAACATTAAAAAATTCTACGTGGTGCCCACATTGCGTTTATGTGTTTTGTACGGATCTCAGAACAAACAGCAACTTTTGCCTTATAAAACATTAAAGAGACTGGTTTTTATAACCGAAGTGGAGAGTGTTTACAGCGCGGTACGCACTGAGACCTTATATAAAACAGATACGCTTCGTCTTTAAAGGGCTAATCAGCATTTATCTGTGGTCTCAGCATACCTCATTATCGGTTTGACGACGCTCCGTCAACCTTGTATATCATGTAGCAGAGAATATGATGACATCTGAAGGATGAATCGTAAATTCGTTTGGTAGAACGGGCGTGGCACTGAAGTAGGGGCGAATGATAAAAAGAAAGGAAGCTAAATTGCCGAATTATGGATATTTCGATGTTTTTTTTAATGATAAATTGGAAAAGACGGAATAGATGGCTGTCGTCAAGGATTCTGACATTTGCGTGGAAGATCTTCAAAAAATCAGGGTATTGCTCTGGCCTAGTTCCGTTTGGAGCTCGATAAAGAGATTTCTGGAACGTGAATCTTACGCTAGACGGCTTAAGCAACTGCATAGAGAGCAGAGCGAGCGAGTGAATGGCAAATAATAAGACGAAAGGAAGAGTCGAGGAAAATATTGGAAAAGTGGAGGTGAATTGCCGGCAAGGGAGGATGGTGTGGGTGAAGTTTCAATAACGGATGGAGTATTGAGGAAAAGAACACCGAAAGGAAGGGATAATATTGGGAGAAAAAGGAGGAATGGTAAAAGAAGGGAGAAGAGAAAAAGACAAGCATGATGTTGCTTGTACCCCGTAAATCTACTTTTCGTCCAAACGATTTTGGAGCAACTGGTGTTGGGCTCAGATCTATGGGACTGAAATACGGCAATGGGGTGTTGAATGCTATAATTTGGCGATAAGAACAAGAGTGGAGAAACGTGACCCAGTTTGGAATGCCTTACGTCACTCCGTTGTTCATGTTTTGCGGATAAAATTGTTGTGTATTTATTTGTATAAAGGTGATATCAGTAGCTGAAACTGTATTGCATCAGACTGTACCATGATCAGTAAAAAATGAATTGGCCAAGACTGTGGGGGGGGGGGATGCGGCATGGCATTATTAGAGGCAGAGTTATGACATTTTTTGAAGTAACTGAGGTATAATCACAAATAAAACCTTAGGAAAATCAGTTTACGATCATCTTTACAGAATGCATACCGATGTGAGTACATAACAAACACAGTCAAGTGCCGTCCTCACAGCTTTCTAATTTAAAAATTATGTTGAGAATAAGATAGGCTACATGTTTCGACCACCTATGTAGCCTGTTTTAATTTCAACATAATTTTTAAATTAGAAAGTTGTGAGGACGGCATTTGACTGTGTTTGTTTTTGCAGTTTACGGTCAACTTTTCTCCCCATGCGGGTTTCGCAGATCTCCCATTATTTCCTCATTGCTAGGCCCAAATATCTCCCTCAGCACCCTGTTCTGGAACACCCTCAGCCTATGTTCTTCCCTTAACATGAGGCACGAACTTAGTAGAGTCTGAGCAGCGCAGTACACTGTATACTATGAAATACAAGAACTCAGTGCCAGTATTTGTTACTACATGTTTCGGCCAATCCTGGCCCTCCACAGAGGAAGGGTCCATACATGCTGGAAGGTACGCAAGCCTGTATGTTGCTGGTTGTAGTAAGGTACAGCATTCTTCGTTGTGACTAAACACCTACAGGAAATAAAAGTTTTTATGTGCCGATTCCGGTGGCCGTGCGATCTCAGGTGTGGCCACTCGATTGCTGGCATTGTGGTAGCGGATCCCGCTGACGGTATGGATGTTCGTCTCCTGTGTTTGTCGCGTGTTGTGTGTAGGTAGCTGCCTCTATGACGGGCTGATCGCTCGTTCAGAGGATTTCTACCAGGTGTGTGTGTGTGTGTGTGTGTGTGTGTGTGTGTGTGTGTGTGTGTGTGTGATGTAGAAACCTTAGGAATGAGGCGACCAAGGCCAGATTTGAGCTTTTGCGCCAGTGCAAAAATATTTTTATTCGTATTAATATCGTATAATTACTTTAAGATATAAATATTAATATTAATTTTATTAATAACTTGGTTTTAAACCACGCACTGTTGATACATACCCTGTCTGCCTGCACTCTGCGTTACAAGCGACATGCTTTATATCCCGTAAATATTTAATGGCAACGAAGTGCATCTGGCCCAGCTGTAACCAGCAGTGTTAAACCTTCTGTACCTGCCAGCATGTGTAGATTGTTCTACTGAGGATAATTGGCCGAAACATGTGCATACTAATATTAATCCTGCTTTATGATATTTTGTATTATACTTTCTGCTTTTTTGATTTTATTGCGGTGAATAAATCGGTATGTTTCGTTTCGTAGTCCTTCCCTCTTCTACCTACTTGTTCACAACAGGTGTCGAGGGTGTTTATTTTCACTTGATCACACTCAGACACACACCACAATCGGTAGGACTCCTCTGGACGAGGGATCGGCTCGACGCAGAGACCTCTACCTGACAACACAAACATTGTACAAGAGACAAACACCCATGCCCCCAGTGGGATTCGAACCCACGATCCCAGCAAGCGCTCGGCCACAGACCTACGCCTTAGACCGCGCGGCCACTGGCATCGGCCTAAATCAGTATGTATACAGTGAAAACGTATTACGAAGTGAGAGAACAGGTCCTACACACACATGTACAACAACGGGCAGTATTATATTGCTGCATATTTTAACCCTTCAAAGGCGAAGCGTATCTGTTTTATGTAAGAACTCAGTACGTACCGCGCTGTAAACACTCTCTACTTCGGTTATAAAAACCAGTCTCTTAATGTTTTATAAGGCAAAAGTTGATGTTTGTTCTGAGATCCGTACAAAACACATAAACGCAATGTGGGCACCACGTAGAATTTTTTAATGTTAAACCTGGTGGTATGTAAAGTTACCGCTAGGCTTTAAAAGGTTAAAGACGAAGCGTATCTGTTTTATATAAGGACTCAGTACGTACCGCGCTGTAAACACTCTCCACTTCGGTTATAAAAACCAGTCTCTTAATGTTTTATAAGGCAAAAGTTGCTGTTTGTTCTGAGATCCGTACAAAACACATAAACGCAATGTGGGCACCATGTAGAATTTTTTAATGTTAAACCTGGTGGTACGTAAAGTTACCGCTAGGCTTTAAAAGGTTAATTCTTATGTGCGCAGATGTCAGGCTGCCTTGCTGAGTTGCTAGCAGCATGACAATTTACCACAAATAAATGTACTGAAGTGTAATTGAACCTGTGCGGGTCTGGCAGAGAGGTAGTGACACTTCTCTTCCTTTTGTCTGTTTGTTCATTCGTATCAGATGTAGCAGTATGTGGGATAATTAAAGCTTGGTGTGGAGTTGTTAAACTTATTACCGTCTTTAGTACGAGAGCCACGTCTGGTCAGCTCCAGGAATCTTGTGATGACCCTCTCTAATTACAAGACTTCACTGCTTTATGGAGCTTCGGGTTTCTTTCTTCTCCTTGCTGGTTCGAGTTACCCAACACGTTCTGCAGGACGAACTGCCTGCTGCGATTCCTCAGGTCGTGTCAGTGTAAACGTCTAAGACAGGTCGATGTGGAGTCAGCAGTGCAACTGTGTGCGTCAGCTTGGGTTGTACGTGTTTGTCACGTGCATTCCTTCCAACGTGTAAACAGCGGCGACAAACACAAACTAGAATGTAGTCTGGAAATGCCTGTTATTATTATTATTATTATTATTATTTTTTATTTCATTTGTGTTTGTTTTGTATGTGTCCTTTTTATTGTCTTTCGTGTTCGTTTGTGGTATTGTTTCTGCTATTGGACATTTGGCTTTTGACCCAGCACATTAATTAGTGTTATCATTATTATTATCATCATCTTCATTATTCAGTACACAGACGGGCATTGTCCCGTTTGGTTACCAGGCTACTAGAACATCGGCCTATATTCATACGCATTTCTTCACGGATACACATAAATGTGTATTTTTCACAACAGTATTCTTTCAGATTATTATTTTTTTGGTTGTGACGTCTTATAGTCTTGTGCGTTGATACAACGTTTTGGAGAAGGCTTTTGCCTCCATCTTCAGAATTGTGTGATATGTATAGCTACTAACATGCCTGCCATATGAGAGGCAGCCACAGCATGCACGCTGTACTACACGACCTGTGTTTTGGGTCGTTTGTTTGTTCTTAGAGCAAACCGACGGGTGATGTCCATCGGGGGTGCTGCCATCTGGTTCTCTTACGTTTCATTATATGTGCGATGCTGAGCTGTTTCTTCTGCCTCATCTCGTACCTTACAGAGAACTCAGACCATTATGAACTATTTTTCGGCCTTAGCGCGGATCTCACAGAGAACTCTAAAT
Source organism: Coptotermes formosanus (assembly GCA_013340265.1). Taxonomy (NCBI): domain Eukaryota; kingdom Metazoa; phylum Arthropoda; class Insecta; order Blattodea; family Rhinotermitidae; genus Coptotermes; species Coptotermes formosanus. The sequence goes on from BLKM01000814.1 coordinate 481,525, forward strand.
GTGACTCTTCGGTTGTTATGTACAGTATAAGGGGATGTACATAAACACGTAAATATTTACATATACGTGTGGGTTACTGTATGCTGCTACTGTGAAATCACAACAACAGTAAACACATTAACGTCAGTCTTTATTCTCGTCGATATGTACAGGTTATTGCTATATACAGTTGTCCGTGTCGGACGTATTTACACGTGTTTCTCCTTTGATATTGTGGCGGCTAAGGGCCGCGTTAGTGGGGTCCGGCAAACGTTACTCCCGTGAAGAAACGGACTATCTGAAGCAGTGCAGTGAGAGAGAGTTGTGTACAGTGTCAGCCGGTTGCGCGGTGGAGAGCCTGGGACAGCTCTGTGGTGCCGAGCAGTGTGTGCTGGTAGACACTGCGGCGCGTTCCGCAGGATGCGAGCTGTAGATGCTGCTACCAGGCCGAGTGGCGGATGATGCTCGGGGCCGATCGTGGAGGCTCGTAGCACGTTGAGTCTTGATACTGAACGCTGGATCCGGAATACTGGAATGCACAATTTTTGGCTGGAAATGTAGCCTTTTATACCTGGCCGTCGCTGGGCTGCCCGTCTGTGATTGGCTGGCGTGAAGAGCTTGTTGCAGTGGTGGGGAGACCGACTACCGCTGTACTGCGCGGAAAGGGCCGTTCTGCATTTGTGGGGATGTTCCCACATACGTAAATACACGCGCAAATGTTTGCCGATTGTTTCGTATGTTTGTGAAACGTGAGACGTGGAGTTGACATTGAGATGCGTCTTAGGGAAATAGCTGGGGATTGACGCAGCTTAATTAGATGGCAATTGAACAGCAGCAACAACGCCCCATTCGTCCCAAAATTAATGCCTTTCAGCTGAAATCATAAGCCGTTTGTTCACTGAGTTTACGGATTACGTTGTATTTCAACCCATTTCATGCCCAAGTACAATTACTGTCATCTCTTGTAACGCGTCACAACATTTATACGGCGTCATACTGTACAATTGCACGCGAAGTATGCCCTCCTCTTCTTTCTATTCGTTTATCTCTTGTAGTGACTTTGCGGTTTAACTCTTTAAAGACGAAGCGTATCTGTTTTATATAAGGACTCAGTGCGTACCGCGCTGTAAACACTCTCCACTTCGGTTATAAAAACCAGTCTCTTAATGTTTTATAAGGCAAAAGTTGCTGTTTGTTCTGAGATCCGTACAAAACACATAAACGCAACGTGGGCACCACGTAGAATTTTTTAATGTTAAACCTGGTCGTATGTAAAGTTACCGCTAGGCCTTAAAAGGTTAAGGGGAATATTTGTAACTGCTATCCTATATTTCCGTCTGCGTATCCCTTTTTTACCTTTATGCCCCACTATTAAATATCGCTTGGTTTGTCGGTTACTTAAGCACATTTTTGTAACTGTTGAGGTTATTTTGCTTCGCGTACAATGAAAGTGTGGTTATGCGTTTTGTGAACAACAGGTGTAACGGTTTGCTGCATAGGCGTTCTTTTCTAACGACTAAATGTGTAAACCACTAATATATTTATTTCGGCCAGACTTAGATTAGAAATAAGTACGTTTAAGCATGCAGCATCTAACAGAATTGAGTACCAGGATGTTTCCGCGCGGGGGGAGGGGGGGGGAATGGAGTTGTAAAGGCGGCGGTTGCGTGAGGCTGAAAACCTTACACCTTCGCTTGCCAACTGTCTAGAAACTCTTTGAGCCTCAAACTTCTGAAGCCCTTAAGGGCCTCTCCAGGCCTGTACAGGGACTGCTTTGGCTTTGCCTTTATGCATATATGAGCCTATGTCCGTGTGTGTGTGTATGTATGTACGTATGAATGTAGGCGACGACGCTGAATATAATAATGAAAGCTACTGAGACGCTTGCTTTTCTGTTCAAGACAATCAGTTATGTCAGACGCTGGTCTGTTTGGATCTGGGTCGCAGTTCTAAACAGGGAAAGTTGCTAAATCTGACAGCTGAGTAATGTTCCGTTGAAGTTTCCCGAAATGCAGACGAATGGTGAAGGTATGTTTAACGGCAGGTTTGATTTTGATGTTGAACATCCCAGTTGGCGTGTGTATACAAGGTATTTCTTCTCTGAGGAGTTGAAATATGTACCTTGCAGGCTTTATTGCTGCATTTTTCATGATAATGCTAGCTTTCTGTAAGTGAATAGTTAATTTGAGGTACAGGAAGACGTACCATTATGTTAGGTTTTCGTGAAAGCTTAGAGGAAGGTACAAGCTACATGCAGGTATTTCCTGAAAGCGCTTCCTGTTGGTTGTTATTCTATAATATACTAGACGTCTGACGCCAAGAAGCCGATTTTGGGGTTTTGGCAATGAAAATTGGCTTCACGTCTCCATATTATAGGGTAAAAACACTTGTTCCATCCAGCGTAATGAGAATTTAATTAATAGTCACGCAGAATAAATGGGCACAGACTCTCGTACAAGGCTTGATGAAAACAGGCAGACCCAAGAAGAAATGTGCCATTGGCACAACACGTCCTTATTATAGGACCGAGTGCACTGGGCGGGTTTCACACAGTGCGCGAATTGTCCGTAGGGGGCTGTTTAATTACTGCAATGCATTTTGTCGTTTTGCTCCTCCAAAAATATTGTACAGGAGCGTGTGAAAGCGGAAACAAAAAATTTTACAGCGGTTGATGATTTTTTTTTCGCCTGTTTTAATTCCGAATGAGGTTTTATTTTCGTCACACTAATTACACGTACAATTAAATCTGATGAATGACAATGACATACCTTCACGCGATTCTCTGGTGTCCGACATTAAATTGTAAACAATTCAATTTAATAATTACTTAATTTAGACGAATATCTGTCAGGGTTACCTGTAGTTAAACAACTTTCCATGTGGGCTGGTAACAAAATACGGCTTTATCTTGATTCACTTCAGTGCCTTACTTGATATGTGACACTTGGCAGGTGTTTAGATTGTTGCGATGCTTCAAGAGTGAATTAGAAAATGCACGGTACGTGCCTGCTTTTAAAAATGACGCGCTATTCTGCCGAAGATACGATGAGAACACGCACAGCGTAGTTCAGTCTAGCAGTTCTTAATATTTGTCACAAAAAGACGGTACAATTATGCCGGCATCGGTGGACCGTACGGACCTTTCCTTATATGCTACCGGCCTTGTTTTGCTGTACGGTAGTGAATGCACTTAAGGGTATTATAAATTTTAAACCCCTCCGTCCTGGGCAGTAGTTGGAATGTAAACGACAGCTCTGTTGAAATATGAAGTACAACTGCATGAAAATGTTACTTTTTGTACAACCTCACTGTTAAACTGAGTCAACAGATGTGTATTCGTTATTTTTACCATTAAGCACGATTCATTCATTCATTCATTCATTTATTCATTCATTCATTCATTCATTCATTCATTCATTCATTCATTCATTCATTCATTCAGTCGTCTGTCTTAACGACAGGTCCATAGCCTCTTCCAAAGCGAGTTCTCCACAGCGTGCGATCTAGTGCTTCCTCTTTCACTGTTCATTGTCTTCTTTTTCCTTAACGCCATCCAGTAGCTGCTTACGTCTTATTCCTCACCTTCCCGTCGCTTATATCCTTCCCTCCATCTTTTTTTTCGATTAGGTGTTTTAAAATGCAGTTGCTGCGCAAGATGTAACCAGTCCAGTTAGCCTTAATTCTTTTTAGTGTATGTAGGATTTAAACAGGATTTGCAAAATTAGTGTAGTGTTTAAATATTTCTGATGTCTGTGTCACCTTGTTGAATATTGAATGATAATGAATGCGTGCTTATAAAGGTAAATTAATGAGACGACATTGACATGGTAAAGCTGCTAATTCTATCGCACTGTTACATTTTGTGTTTTCTTGTTCAGTTCAGCAGTTTACTTCCCTGAGAACAATACTCAGGGCGTTGCCCTGCGTTTCTGTAAAGAATACCGGAACGTTACGTGCTGAGGGTACACTGTATACTTAATTGATGAGTGAAATTACAGTGTCGTTGTGAAGTCCACCGTCGTGCTCTGTTGCGGCTATTTAGCTTGAACTGTTTTCTTCTCAGTGTCGTGACGTAAAGCAAGCCCCTGTTTCTTGAAAGCAGACGAATTTTGCACATGAAGCACGCTTCTGTCGTACTGTCTTAAGGAACGGAAAGCGCTTATGAAAGCACAAAACTGTCTGAGTATACCCTGTCTGAAATATTGAACCAGCTGACAAGTTTTTACAATATTTGTGTGTATGTGTGTGAGTGTGTGTGTGAGGGTGTGTGTGTGAGAGTGTGTGTGTGAGTGAGTGACTGAGTGAGTGAGAGTGTGTGAGTGTGAGTGTGAGTGAGTGACTGAGTGAGAGTGCGTGTGTTTGAGTGAGTGTGAGAGTGTGTGAGTGAGTGACTGAGTGAGTGAGAGTGTGTGTGTTTGAGTGAGTGAGTGAGTGAGTGAGTGTGTGAGTGAGTGAGTGAGTGAGAATGTGCGAGTGTGTGTGAGTGTGTGTGTGTGTGTGTGTGTATGTACGTAATGGTACAGTAGGCCTCACCAACGTCATATTTTAGGCGAATTTGCAGAATTGCGAAGCGCGACTGTTAGCTTTTTTATGCCTGCCTGTCTGCCCGTCCGTCTGCAAGAAACAACCCGGCTTCCACTGGACGGGATTTTCATGAAATTTCGTATTTGAGGATTTTTCGAAAATCTGTCGAGAAAATTCTAGTTGCATTAAAATCTGACAAGAATGACGGGCACTTTACATGAAGACCTGTGTACATTTATGATAATATCTCGCTGAATTCTTCTTAGAATGAGAAATGTTTGAGAAAAAGTTTGTAGAGAAAATCAAAACACACATTTTATGTTCAGTAACGTTTCCCGGAAAATCGTGCCGTTTATGGGATAATGTGGAAAAATATGGTAGAACCAGACAGGCCACAGATGGCAATATAATACGGCGCATGCGCTTTGCATGCTGGATAACTAAGGCTACAGACACACACTCAGAATATGTAATACTTATTGCTTTTCCACGGCAACAGTGGTTACGCGAACGTTCTTCAATGTTACGTTATATGTACATTGCCCGTCTTGTGAAATTTCGCACAGTCTGTAATAATTGCGTGGCGTCTGCTGTAACTCGGTTGGAGGGCAATATCATATATCATTTCACTGACTTGTGATGTCTGGTTTTTGTGAAATGCATACCTTTTTTTTGAGGCGTGTAATGTTAAAAGACCGTGACTGCCACTAGAGCGTCCGTATTGGCTGTCGTTTTATGGCGATGTCTGATGAAGCAGTGAACTTCGATGAACATTGATTTTTGATAATGGCAGCTGAGGCTCCTCTGGTGGTGTTTAACCCTTTAAAGACGAAGCGTATCTGTTTTATATAAGGACTCAGTGCGTACCGCCCTGTAAACACTCTCCACTTCGGTTATAAAAACCAATCTCTTAATGTTTTATAAGGCAAAAGTTGCTGTTTGTTCTGAGATCCGTACAAAACACATAAACGCAATGTGGGCACCACGTAGAATTTTTTAATGTCAAACCTGGTCGTATGTAAAGTTACCGCTAGGCTTTAAAAGGTTATTAAGGCCAGTGTCTGCAGGATCTTGTGGTCGTGTAGTGAGGATGACGTTTAACAACGTTTCCGAACAGCAGGCTGTCTCCATCTTTAGGGACGACCCTGAAGACTGCGGCAGCACTTTATCCGAAGCGTAGTTAATTTGCTACCCGAGTGGGTGGCTTCACGTTCTACAGGACAGCGAACTCCATTCAGTTCCTTGCGTGTTTCATTTGGGGTTTCTTTAATCAAACTGTCTTCAGTCGAGCTTGAACGGGTTTTGGAGAAGTTGGTAGATGATGAAGCTATTTCTAGATACTGGAAAAACTTACGTCATTAGAACGCAGAGAATCCAAGCCCTAATTTAGTATGAATTTTGATTGATTTTTCAGTCTGAGTACAGTGGAGTATTAATACTTCTGGGTGTGTGTGTGTGTGGCGGGGGGGGGGGCGGGAGTCTGAAGTGCAACATTTTATTAAATTTAGTGGTGGGGGAGTTGAGATCTTTTGTCAGTGTCCTCCCCTTTATGATGTTCCCAGCTCTGCGTTACGTCCCGTTTAAATATTGAAAGAGCTGCGAAATAAGGAATGAAATTTCGTAAGTAAGTGTGTTTGAGTTTAACATCTCGGTACATGCGTCTAATGTTTTATACCGTGTATTTTAAAGTTTGTTTTAGTAACGTTTCAATTCCGAATTATATTTTAATTTGTTATTAAAAGTTATTTTAGATTCTGATAATAAATTTTGTTGTAAAGTTGAATTTGACTGTGTATTTATTAACTGTAATTATCGTGGGTCAAAGTCCGACCCGAGGCACCGATATACGTACGCGTTTCTGTTTCATATTTGTGTTGCCCTCTAGGGCCGTGACATTAGTCGATTCCTGTTAGCGGCCTGCCGCCAAATGTCTAAGGAGGATTAATGCGTTCGGACTTCGGTTATGAAGTGAGTCATGCCAGTGGGACTATTGTATAAGGGTTGAAGAGGAAGAGGAAGAAGGGGAAGAGGAGGTGGAAGAAGAAGAAGAAGAAGAAGAAGGGGAAGGGGAGGCGGATGAAGAAGAAGGGTGGAGAAGAGTAGCAGTAATAAGGAGAAGGAGAAGAAGGGGGAAGAGGAGGCGAATGGAGAAGAAGGATAGGAAGAGTAGTAGTAGTAGTAGTAGTAGTAGTAGTAGTAGTAGTAGTAAGAAGAAGAAAGAAAGAAGGAACAAACAAACGAAGAACGAAATAAAGAAAGAAACAAACAAGCAAACAAACAAACAAACGAAGAACGAAAGAAAGAAAGAAAGAAAGAAAGAAAGAAACAAACAAACAAACAAACAAACAAACAAACAAACAAAGAACGAAAGAAAGAAAGAAACAAACAAACAAACAAACGGAGAAAGAAAGAAAGAAAGAAAGAAAGAAAAGTTACAAGACCGCTCCTTGTATGTACTGAATAAAGCCTTTGTTGTTCAAGTGCCCGAAATGTGAAATACGAGTTACGCAGTATTACTACGTGGTAATTCCTACACAAACTTTGACGCTGTCCGTCCCGTTGTGTGTAGGAATTACAAAAGTAACCCTACGTATTTCGTCTGACAAAACCTGTGTTTATTATTATTTTCCCAAACACCGCATATTGCGATCAAGCCGATCATTACAGAAGCTTAAAACTCAAGGTAAAATAGTGATTTATATTTTAGTTGCCATTGCAATTTATACTTTATGTCTTTTGTGAGATCTCGCAAAATTACACTTTTCCTTCAGTTTTAAGTGTTTGTATACACAAACACCTGGTGATGACCGGCTTGATCGAACATGTAGTCTTCGAAAAATTGGTGACAAAGGCTGTGTCGGACGGAATACGTAGTGGTGTTTATGTAAGCCCTACAGGAGCTGTGCCGGCTGCAGTGTGGCTGTTTGTGGGAACATCAATGCCGGACAGATTTCGAGCGAAGTGCCGGAAACAGAGAGGTCGCCTGGCCCTCCAGGTTGGCGGTTGGGCTTGGGGTGGATCCTCACCTCCTGGATACGCAGAAATTACGAAACCTCAGCAACTGTGAAGCCGTGACTCGAAAACGAGCCGAAGCCACGTAGAAGGAGGAGGAGGAGGAGAAGAAAAAGAAAGAGAAGAAGGAGAAGAAAAAGAAAGAGAAGGAGAAGAAAAAGAAAGAGAAGAAGGAGAAGAAAAAGAAAGAGAAGGAGAAGAAAAAGAAAAAGAAGGAGAAGGAGAAGAAAAAGAAAAAGAAAGAGAGGGAGAAGAAGAAAAAGGAAAAGAAAGAGAAGGAGAAGGAGAAAAAAGAAAGAGAAGGGGAAGGAGAAGAAAAAGAAAGAAGGAGAAGGAGAAGAAAAAGAAAGAGAAGGAGAAGAAAGAGAAGGAGAAGAAAGAGAAGGAGAATAAAAAGAAAGAGAAGGAGAAGGAGGAAGAGAAGGTGGATAAGAATGAGTAGGACAAGGAGAAGAAGAAGAGGAAAGAGAAGGAGGAGGTGGAGAAGACGGAGGAGGAGAAGGAGGAGGAGGTGGAGAGGAATGAGGAGGAGGAGAAGCAGCAGAATAGTTCATGTAGAGATTAACTGTGCAACTGCTTCACCTGCGCCGAGTTGATTATGCTGTTCAGAGCGAAGTAAGGCTGCAGTGAAGATGCACAGTCATGGAACAAGCAAGAGACCTGGTTAAGGGGACCGTTATAGACCAATAAAACGCTACATTATGCAAATAACAAGACCAGCAGCGATTTCACCAAAAGCCATTAAAAAGGTTCACATGCAAAGTAGCAGAGGCTTGAAGTCTCGGAAAACAACTATAATGGAGGTACGCATCTCGACTGCTGCCTTTGACTCTGTGACGTACTTCCGTTCCAGCCAGTAATGGTATAAGTGTACCTTGTTGACGCAGTGTGCATTCTAGACCTCAAGCGAAACAAGGTTCCTTTTATAACATATGAATAGAGCAAATAAAAAGGTTTTGGTTTTGAATGTATCCAGAAAAGTTTGTAACTAGTACTTAACCCTTTTGAAGCACAGTACTTACTGTATGTACCGCCGGGTTTAACATTCACAAATTCTACGTTCTGCCCACACAGTGTATTTATGTGTTTTGTGTGGATCTCAGTACAAACAGCGATTATTTCCCTATACAGCATTAACTGACTGGTTTTTATAACCGAGACGGAGTGTGTTTACTGCGCGGTACGGACTGGGTATTTAAATGCCACATTCTGCCCACACAGTGTATTTATGTGTTTTGTGTGGATCTCAGAACAAACAGCGATTATTTCCCTATACAGCATTAACTGGCTGGTTTTTATAACCGAGACGGAGTGTTTACTGCGCGGTACGGACTGGGTATTTAAATGCCACGTTCTGCCCACACGGTGTATTTATGTGTTTTGTGTGGATCTCAGAACAAACAGCGATTATTTCCCTATACAGCATTAACTGACTGCTTTTTACAACCTAGACGGACTGTGTTTACTGCGCGGTACGGACTGAATATTTATATGTGTTTAGAACACTGCTTATTCAATATATGCTTACTTGCCCCACATGTGTAGTGGTCTCTCTGCTGCTTGAAACCACGCCGTACTTTCGTTGCAGTAACCCACTTGATATAGGCCAAAGAAAGTCATTTTAAGTAATAAACTTCGCCGTAGAAAATTTAATTTTTGGCACTGTGATTGTAGATAACAATGTGTTTTCTAGTCGTTGGCCTTATTTTGTAAAGGAATCAACTTAATTTTGAAAATAATATGGCATATACAGGGACATTATTTTCTCTATCGAGTATGTTTTGTCACTTCCTTTCGACTCGTTTATCGTCTATAAACCTTAGCTGCTAAGTGGCCCTCTTACACGCGGGTTGGACTAGAGGTCGGAAGTGACAAACGACGTTGGTAAGATAAAATAATGATCCCGTATTTGCTGTGTACTTCGATGTTTCAAATAAATTAATACATGGAGGACTCTACACTCATGTATTGACAAAGCATTGTGAATCTTTTTAGTTACATCGATGAGCCCTAGTGGTTTGGATTTACGAAACTTTTACGTATACACAGTATCAGAACGTTGGTCAGGTTTGTGTAGAAACATGACAGAACACCCGGTAAGTTTCTTTTACCGCGTTCTTGTGATTGGGAGTAAGAAGGGCGGACGGACGCTCGGACGGAATGTGCATCGACATGAAGAAGTAAGCTGTATTATTTTCGAAACTCGCCCTTATGTGCGTTTTGCTGTCATGTTATTTTTGTCTTTGTCGAAATGCCACATATTTTTCATATCTTACGTGTCATTTGTGTTGCTCTGGTTCATGTAATCTGATTTATTCTGTTCGCGTCACTACACGCAGGTAAAGGTATGCAAGTTGATACTTTTATGACGTCACATCCGCCCAAGACGTAGAGCTGTGTGTTTCACTTGTGTGATGCAGCCGCAAGTTGTGTACAACCGAATCTGTTCGGTTCTTCATATCCAGGAGAGGGAGGCTACGAGAGAATCGTGTTTTCCTGAGAGAGACATGCATAATTCATTGCTGTGAGCGATTTTCAGCGTTTTCTTTATGTGGTTTCGCTGTTAGCTACATGTTTACATTATTTAGGCCCCGCAAATGTTGCCGTACGTGTCACTCCTGTGAGAAATAATTCTGCTCACTTTCAGACCCCAAAGGAAGGACACAACCTGGGGACCACGACCCGCCATGGGACCCTGAGTTCACACCAGAGTAATAATTTTGTCGTAACTCAGAAACAGGTGACGAATTCCTGCGTGATCCCAGGCTTCCGACGCCGTGTAAATGAGGTCTTCGCCTTTCTGGGATGTTACACGGCGTTGAATGGTATTTACCGATATATTGGGATCTGACCGATAGGCCGTCTCGAAACATCGGTAACTGAAGTACACATTAAACGCTGTGTAACATCCCAGAAGAGCGAAGACCTGATACTGAAATTTTCTTTCCATGAATCGTGTGTCTGTGCAACACTTCAACGCCGGCCTCGGGGCACTGTACGGACTTTTAATTCTTCACATGCTTCCGGCCTCGGTACGCCGTACGGCCGTGAATGCATTTAAGGGTGCTGTAAAGCTAAAAACCCTCCGTGCTAGGCAGTAGTTGGAATTTAAACGCTAGCGTCCTTGGGGGGGTTTATATGCACAGCGTTGTTCTTACTTCCTGTGTCACTTGTCCTTCTGCCTATAACGCAGCATGTAGGCTCTGCGTAATCACCCTGACGTTTGAGATTTTCTGTTTTTCTGGAACCCCCATTTTTCCCAGTTGCCTCTTTATAAGGTATTTTTGGACTTAAGCGCACGCGTTTCTGGGGGCGACACCAAACAGAACCAGGACACTACATGTGTTTAAGTCGTTGCGATACGAAAGCACTTCAGATGTGTATAATGTGAAAGCATCAGTAATAAACCTAATGGAATGTGTCTTTGATGTCTTTTTCATGACGGGTAAGAAGAGCCCATCATGAAAGCGATCTTTATGACTTAGACTGAAACGTACAAAAACTGTTTATCACGAATTGCGCATGTCTAAAATATATATAACACTAAGTGGGATTATTGTATTTAGTTTGTTTTTCTGTCTCCGTTTGAACTAATTGTAGTTTTGGGTGGTTAAAAATTTAAATTTTTTTTTATGTCACGACGGCCGTATTTTTCACAAAAGCTCGCCATCTGTCCCTATCCACAGCGTGAACAATCCGATCCATGCCCCCGAATGGATTTCTGTAAACCCAGTCTTAACATATATGGCTTCTACTAACGCCGATTCCATGTGCCTTTTAAATTCTGCACTCTGCTGTTGTTAACAGTTCTGAGGCGTTCCTCATTTAATTTCAGAAAATCAACTACGTACATTAGAAGTCTGGAGGCGTCACAAATCGTGCTTCAGACGGACTCAAGATTATTGCTCGGTTTATGATAGCATAAACAATATACAGACTCAAATGGGAATAGATACGACCAAACTGTGGGACGGTGGGGGGGGGGGGGCACATAAATATAGCGCACGCGTTTATGTTGATTGCATAACCGGTTGTGCATTTCAGCTGTTTTGTGGCTAAATGTAGGCGTATGACAGTCGAGTGTCTTTGGTTTGTAAACAGATGTGAATAGCATACTGTATGCGGTCAAATTCCTTTTTTTGAACAGCTGATAGTCGCTGTGTTGTCCAATAAATTGCGCCAAAGTTCGTTATTGTGTTCCCTAGGCCATACCTCTAAACCAGACACTGCATCCCTGTGAGATCTGCCAAGTGGTCCGATATTTTGATATTTCCTGACTCAAATTTTGCTCTCTTTTGCATCACCTTTATTCGTACTTCGTGCCCATCGCTTCTCGTGTTCAAATTGCGAAAGTTCTCCGTCCTGTAATTTTCTCCATCATCCTTTAAGGTCTTTGTACGCGGTCTTCGACCTTAACTCTCTGGCGTCGTCAAGTTCTGTTTGCGTAAGGGTAGAAGACTCATAGATAGAAGCACTGGTAAATTTGTAATTTTATATGGGGGGATAGTCACGAATTGTTGAGAGTTTCGCAGAATGTAGGTTTGATTCCCTCGCGGGGCAATGACCTGTCTATATATCAGCGTGCCCAGGCCGGCTCTGGGTCCCTCTCGGCCTTATGACCAATACATATCCGACGTAAATGGATGGGAAGTAAATTTAGCCTGCTTACACTTAGGTAATGCCGAGGTAAAGGGTTGATGCACCCATAATGCCACTGTCCCGTACGTCTTCGTGCCATTCTACTTAAATAATTTATTGACAAAATGGATAGCTTTACTCGTGACATATCGCTTTATATCTTTTAATCCTTGGAGTCAAATATCAGGAAAGAATGTAAAACTAAATAAATAAATAAATAAATAAATAAATAAATAAATGAATAAATAAATAAATAAATAAATTGAGCAGAGTCCTTCTTGAGAAGATAACAGGTTCTGAGTTAGTCAAGAAATTATCCGCACTTTATGGTTCATTGCCGAATTCACAAGCGCCCGTCACCTGTTCTTCTCCTCAGCCAGATCAATCCACTCCATGTCTTCCCATCCCACTTCGTGAAGAGCCATTTCCATCTATGCCTTTGTCTTCCAAGTGGTCTCTAACCATCAGTTATTCCTGCCAGAACCCTTTGTGCGTCTTTCCTGTCCCCCATACGTGCCACGAGCTCCGCCCATTTCTTTCTTGTTTATTTGATCGCCCGAATAATATTTGGCGAGGTGTACAGGTAGTGAAGCTCCTCGTTATGTAGTCTTTTCTACTCCCCTGTTCCTTCGTCCCTATTAGGCCAGAATATTCTCCCCAGCACCCTGTTCTCGAATGCCCTCACCCTGTATTCCTCTCTCAATGTGAAAGACCAAGCTTTGCACCCATGCTAACTAATAGGCAAAATTATAATTCCATATCTTCATATTTTTGGATTACAAACTAGATGACGAAAAATTGTGCACCAAATGATAGCAAGCACTCCCTAATTTCAGTCTGATCTAATTTTTTTCTTGAATAGAATTTTTTTTATTTTTTAATGTCATTCCTAGATATTTGACCTGTTCCATTCCTTCCGAGGATTTATTACTTATCTTTATATTGTGATTTTGTTCTAGATTCTGTTAAGGAATGCAAGAATGCAAGAACCTTAACCCTTTAAAGACGAAGCGTATCTGTTCTATATAAGGACTCAGTGCGTACCGCGCTGTAAACACTCTCCACTTCGGTTATAAAAACCAGTCTCTTAATGTTTTATAAGGCGAAAGTTGCTGTTTGTTCTGAGATCCGTACAAAACACATAAATGCAATGTGGGCACCACGTAGAATTTTTTAATGTTAAACCTGGTGGTACGTAAAGTTACCGCTAGGCTTTAAAAGGTTAATTATAAGTGAATCTTATTTCGTGGTTATCACCTTCACGTGTATTACCGTGCATGTGGGCCTCCGTTTTAAGCATCCTTTAGTACTTCCCACCTTCCTCGTTGTTATGATACAAGGGCTGTCATTCGCCCTTTACTTTACTGTATGCTGTTGGCTGTTGTGATTAATTGCCGTTTTATCAGACTGCTGTCCTGCAGCAGTATGACAGAGTGAACTTAACGATAAACGCTATATTGTAACTAATGCGTATGGAGATGCGTGATACAGTTAATATGTGACTGCAGAAATATTACCCCTCCGTTTTGCAGTACATCTGGATAAATGACTCCTATCACCATGACGACTGTTGCCTATTGCATGAACGAAGTTCTGGAAAATAAAGCAGTACGTATAATTTAAAGTAAATTGGACAGTCTCTTTTATTGCGGGTCATTAAATCTTTAGTTAACGTGCAGAAGAGGCGCCTTAAGATGTTACATAATGCACCTCATTGATTAACACGTAATTTTTATGAACCTTGTATAACTTTTTGCCGTAGCTTTAATGAAGATCCATTATCGTTAATTAAAACTTAATTTTCTCCTGATATATTGAGGTTCTGAATGACCCAAGAGTAAAGTTAATGGCTACGCATGCCCGGTCTACTCCATCTTGCTATGTCGCTTAGAAATAGAAACAGCTTCACCTTCTTTTTACGTTAATTTGTTGAGGCTGTAATGGTGTACCTCGTGTGTTGTAATAGCGAGAATGGTGACGTGTAATCATTCAAATTTTCGAGTTTTAATTTCACAGAGAATGGATGCTTTGGTTGGTTGGCCCCTGTAGCTGAGGGACCAGTGTGTGTATGACATGGCGTAGTTCTGAATGTCCCGGGTTTGGATCTCTGCCGGAAAATGGATTATAAGGGCGAGGATTTGTACTTGTACTCATCCCCCGCAGCGGAAAACTTGATTTTTGAATGTTCCTACATTGAGTTTGAAATGAACGATCCGTTTGGCCAATAAAGCATGATAGTTCGTGAGGTTTGCTCTCGAATAGTTCCTCACGACGTGGGAAGTATGCACTTGTGTTGGAGGTTTGTCAAATATACCAGTCGTGGGAACGTAGCTTTTAAGGCACCGTAGTTAAACATCTTTAGAAGACGTTAAAAAATAAGTCGAACTGTCCGCAGCATGCCATATGAGTGTAAGACTGAAACATTTATTTCTGGAATGTCGGCATGCCACCGGCCTGTGGAAGGAACTGTCAATAACACTGACATACCTGCTTCGATCTCATATAATAAATGGCAGAACTCACTTAGGGATGTAATTCCACTGGCAGCGCACAACACCAACTGATCAACTCGCTACTTGTTCTAGCGGAAAGTACAGGCTATAAGTCCGACATGGCAGGCACAGGTGCAGATTGACACCTGCCCACCTACCAGACTGCCACAGCCCCGCGTGCGGTAGAGAATGTTTCTCAGGCTGTATAAACTAATAACAGTGACATGGACAGGTTTCAGATTTGCTGGCTACACGATAAAACAGTACGAAAGTTAGAAAATGGGGACCCGGTAACAAGTAGAACAGGCGTACTGTAAATGCAAAACAGTTGACAGGTAATGGAACGGATATCGTTGTGTCGAAATTTAGTCTGTCTGCTATTGGCAATACATGTACGTATAGACCTTAACTTACCTGTCTTTGTGTCTACATGAAAACCTTACAGTAGTTTCTGTTAAGAAACTCTTGTACTGGAGTGTAATGGGAAACTGTACAATGACTTAAAATGATATTCTTAGTCAGGATTCACTGTACACTCATGGATCTTCAGGGAAGCATATGATGAAAGTACTGGGAGATGGGTGCCTGAAGGTGATTTATCATAGACCGAAACATGTTCGAAATGTTCTTGTAAATAAATAAATAAATAAATAAATAAATAAATAAATAAATAAATAAAGTATTGATATGTCCATGGGCGAACAGTGATTAAATTAAACTAAATTAAATTATTCGGTATTGTACTGAGCCATCAATCAAGCGGCCAATTACAGAAACAGCACAACGTATGGACACAAATAGCAAAGGACAATAAACACGACATAAGTGAAACACGTGGACAAAACAAACAAAAGGATATTTCAATAATTAATTAGGACACCTTATAATAATGACCTAATAATATCAGACCCGACTGAGAGTGATGCTTTGGCTTCTGAAGATATCAGAGCCACTGCAAGTGGCACCGGCCGTGGAACGGTTTTTGGAGAATGGACTAACTTGAAACATAGGGAAGGTCTCAGGGGTTCCGAATGGGAGTTGGCAGTCAAATATTGTACTTTTTAAAATTTGTTTGTAAGTTTATTTAATATAACTGTAGTGTTTTTTCATGGTTCATACAGTTTGTTATTTTTGAAAGCAGTGGCGAGTATCAGACGTGAGCGACACGTGACTGTTACGAGTGGTCAACAGATTGTGTGTCAGTGCGTGAGTTTATTAACCCTTTAAAGACGAAGCATATCTGTTTTATATGTAAGGAGCTAGTCCGTACCGCGCAGTAAACACACACCGTCTCGGTTATAAAAACCAGTCAGTTAATGCTGTATAGGGAAATAATCGCTGTTTGTTCTGAGATCCACACAAAACACATTAATACACTGTGTGGGCAGAACGTAGAATTTCTGAATGTTAAAAACTGGCCGTGCATATAGTAACCACTGGGCTTTAATAGGTTAAGGGTATGAATGAAGTGATTTCCGACATCCGGTTGCCCACTTGAAGTTATAATAAATGTAACAGTCGCTTCGTTTCGTAGTCCTTACCTCTTCTACCTGCTTGTTCACAGTAGGTGTAGGGGTTTTTGTGATTTCACTTGATCACACTCAGACACACACCACAGTCGGCAGGACTTATGTGGACGAGGGATCGGCCCGTCGCAGAGACCTCTACCTGGCAACACACAACACTCACAAGAGACAAACATCCATGCCCCCCGGTGGGATTCGAACCCACGATCCCAGCAAGCGCTCGGCCGCAGACCCACGCCTTAGACCGGCCCGCCACTGGGATCGGCAAAATGCAGCAGTCAAGTGGCAAAACTGAAGCAAGCCAAGATTAGCGGCGCACCAAATCTCGAACCGCGGACTCTCGTATCCAGTTTCTGTGGTGTACGGATCGCTGTTTAGTTAGGCTTAGCCATGTTATTTGTTTATAGTCGATGAATCAATTATACGACGTGTTGTGGCGTACTGAGCACGTTAATTGGTTATTATGTTGCAGGATAGGTGACTGTGGGCAATAACCACCTGCGGATCAGAGGACTACTTCACCATATTTGATACACGCTCTTGGCCGAATTAGTACAGTGGAGTGCAATTACAATCCCCATTCAGTGGTTCATATAGGCGTACCAGTAGCTCGACACACCTCCCTCCCTTTAGAGGCTGAGATTAACCCTGTAAAGACGAAGCGTATCTATCTGTTTTATATAAGGACTCAGTGCGTACCGCGCTGTAAACACTCTCCACTTCGGTTATAAAAACCAGTCTCTTAATGTTTTATAAGGCAAAAGTTGCTGTTTGTTCTGAGATCCATACAAAACACATAAACGCAATGTGGGCACCACGTAGAATTTTTTAATGTTAAACCTGGTGGTACATAAAGTTACCGCTAGGCTTTAAAAGGTTAAGCTGGACATAAAGATTCGTTTCCTACCGCGCAGTAAACGCACTGCTTCTGTGTTATAAAAATCGATTAGTTAAAGTTATACAGGGACGTAATCACTATGTGTTCTGAGATTCACACAAAACATGCATGTACTCGTTGTGAGTGGAATGTAGAATTTTGAAATGTTAAAGCTGCTGGTGCTTATTACACAGTATGTGGAAAGTTAATACGTTAAAATGGCCGATCCCAGTGGCAGCGCGGTCTAAGATGTGGGTCTGCGGACGAGCGCTTGCTGGGATCGTGGGTTCGAATCCCACCGGAGGCATGGATGTTTTGTCTTGTACAGTGTTTGTGTTGTCAGGTAGAGGTCTCTGCGACAGCCCGATCCCTCATCCAGAGGAGTCCTACCGACTCTGGTGTGTGTCTGAGTGTGATCAAGTTAAAATAAACATCCTCGACACCTACTGTGAGTAAGCAGAAGAGGTGAGGACTGCGAATAAGTCAAAATGAACTTACGTCGCACTTCGTATTCTTGAGGTGTGAAGATCCTACCTGGGCCTGGGTATTGTGAGGTTTTTCTTGTTTTCTGTAAGCCATTCCTATCAAGTACAGGGAGAATATGAGCAATTTAAGGTTATTACGGGTTTGTTCGTGTAGATTCAAGTCTTATGGAATGTAAGAGCGTGTTTGTTGGCAACTGGGCTTGTATCTTGACAGTGCCTGATTATAGCTTATTGAGCTTAAGCCGAAACATGCAGCACATTTTTGACAATAAGAGTTATTTGTCTAAAGGCAGTTGTGTGGTTGACGATTATGCGCTTCAGTTGTTAAATAGTTCGTGCTATTACTTTGATGTTGGGCGCCCTGTTGTTTCATCTGTATCGAGAAATGTTACTGGTGCGCTTGTGTGCCACTGTGAGTATATAGTGCTTGTTGCATTAACTCAAGCGGCATATTTTCCACTTAGTCGTCATCGGGATAATCTAATAAAATTTAAAAATGTGAAGGTGCAAAATTTTTTGAACACAAAATATCGTGCTTCAACTTTTTGACAATGAGATCTCAATTTCTTATTACCCTGATTTTGATTAAGTCGAAACATGTCGCTGGAGTTACTGTACGAAGTATTGTTTTCTAATAGACGTCGTGTTTGAGGGTGTAAAACTAATATTTGTCAAGTTTGTGCTTTCTTAGCGGTTTTGTATACATTCATTTACGTAACAGTAAAACAGATTGCACATGTATTTGGTAGGATGTTATTTAATTTATACGTTTTGTTGTCGGTGAATTATGCACGCCTTTTACATTCGGTATTTCATGCTAAACTTGAGTGTCCCATTCTGTTTTTTCGTCACGAATTTGTTAGGATGTAACAGCAGGACTGGATTACCCGCTTGTAATGTGACTTGTCCAGGTCTGTTTGTTGTATTGTGGCCGTTCGAAATATTGGTGGCCGAGCGAGCAAATTAACTTGCTGTCATACAGTATTAGTTGGCTGAGTGAGACGGTTCTGGTGAATAGTGCTAATAAGACAGAGGTCTGTAATAGTGTGCTAAGATGGCCAGACTGCGTATTGATTGCAGAATGTGTGTCGGCGCGGTTGAATGCGTTTGCTAACTAACTATTGTTGTTTGCTCCCACTGTGCGAATAAATTAGTTGACCAAAGTTGTTATCTTCCCAAACACCGGAATCAAGCCAAAACTAAGCTGGGTTGGAGAGCCTTGGTACTAATAATGTGACAAATGTGGGCGCACATGTGACGGTATCTCGCATCTCCCTAATCTGTTGGTACCCGATTTTAGATAAGTTAGATTAGAAGAAACTTTATCTGCTGTTTTTCTTCTAATAGCTGGGTGCCTTCAGCACTTTGCAGCTTGTGACAATATCCACGGTAAATGTTGCTGAAATACGTGCTGAAAGATTAAGTACATGGTGTTTGTAAAATAATGCCGGTACACATACTTATTGCGTGTGACAGGGTACCAGCAAATACTGTTAGCTGCAAATATTAGAATATAATTAGATAAATAAAGAGGACCTTCTATGCTGCATGTTTCGGCACATATACACGCCGCCATCTGGCACAAGTTTAAAGCCTCTGTAAGAGCACAGTGCTTGTAAACAGTGGGTTAGGTTATTGACAAAAACATTTGAGATATAAATTTTACATGACGGTATTTCTTATACATATATATATATATTTAGCCGTAACCTTATGTAATTATATTTAATTATACACTAAAATAATATATTAAAATGCGCAATGCAAGAGATGCAGTGCTTTTATGAACAATTTTTAGCAAAAGTATTACTCCTGTTACATTACGCATTCTCAATAACTTGTAACTAATTGCACCTCAAATTTATTGTTCCCAAAAATACATCACGTACCTAACAGTTATCGGTGTGGAACTTTCCGTATAAACTGTGGGACACACGCCCCATTTTAACGACGAATGTAGACTAAAGAATTTTTGTACCACTTAATAAGATGTGTCACGAAATCGCGTATATTGTCACATTTTCTCCGCGACAGGGTCTATTGCCCAGTGTTTTCTTTGTTTAATGCTATGACAGTGTTGGTGTACAGCTCTGCGCCACATTTTTGCACGTAATTATGCTGTACCGAACGTTCGAATTATATATAGGCCACCCGTTCCCGTGTTCCCGTGCCGTATATCAAGTCGTCCATCGCTGTGGAATGGTGTAATGGTAGTTGGTAAAGGCTCGTAGGGGTTGGAAGTAGATTTGAATTTAAAATTCTGTTATCCGACAAAGCTGCTTTCATTTGCGTTTCACGTTAATTACCAACTTGGAGTTTCTCATATTATAATTGTTGTACTACAAAATGCTACGTTACATTCTCTTTCACTGTCAAGAAACTGTAATTTCAGCATAGCTCTGCGGCCTTAATAATTACAGAAAAGACTAATTGATCTCCGGAGAGAGAATCTTGCAAGCAAAGTTTATTGTAATGAATTTTAACAAGGCTGTATGGGGCCGTCCACAATACCCTTAATTTCTTAACGTTACCAGGCTGTGACGAAAAGTGGAGCCTGCCAGGCCACAGTTACCGATGTATAGAAAGACCGGACGTTAATTTGCAGAACAAGGAGATGGATGCTTCTGTGTGTAAATCATTGGGTTTTAGGATTGTTGGGAAACAAGGATGTTCATTGAATGTTGTGATATTTAAATATATATCTTCAGGTTTGAGGATCTCAAGGCGGCCTGTGTGGAGACTTCTAGGATATTTTGGCGGAAAACAGAGTGTTAAATAATAATAATAATAATAATAATAATAATAATAATAATAGTAATATATTTCTTGTCTATTAACGTGCTTAGTGAACGTGCTGAGTCAACAGCCACGTGGCCAATAATAAACAACACAACATACGCGGTGGTGCAGTTGGTTGAGGCACTGTGCTACAAGCCGGAGGGTCGCGGGTTCGACATAAACTTTCCGGCCGCACTGTGGCCCTTGTGTCGACTCAGCCTTTGACAAAAAATGAGTACCGGGAATATTTCCTCGGTAAAGGCGGCCGGTGCATACGTCTGACAACCTTACCACCTTCGTGTACCGATTGTCTGGAAATGTGGAAGCCTCAACCACCTGGAACACTCAGGGCCTGTCCAGGCCTATATAGGGATTGCTTTACCTTACTTTTACCTTTATTTTAAATTGAGGTTTGTGTACAGGCTGTATCGAAATACTCGTTTCGTTATTGTACGACGTTTGACGTCCTCACATTGGCGCTGATGAACATTCAAATCTTTTTTTGTGACGTAATGTAGGTTTGCGTAGTTACCGACGTTTCGGAGGACCTTGCTGTCTTCGTCTTCAGGGTCGGAAGTAACCCAGTAAGAGTTATTATTGCCGTATAATTACAATACGCATATTTTTTCTGTCGAAGTTATCACTGGTTTTTGAATTTCGCGCAATGACATATCTGAAAACGTTTGAGGTAGGTTTGAACTTCTTTTGAATGAAATATTTTACGCCGATTTTAGCCACCCTGTTCTGCCACTGTGTTGATACGTTCGGGCTGAAGTGTCAGAAAATGTCACCGCAGTAAGCTTGACAGTTGAATTCACAGTAGCAGCGAACATTACCAGAAGAACGCACGCATAAGAATTCCCCAAGTGTTACTCTGAAAATTGTATTCAAACATTTACATTATTCATGCGACTAATCGAACGCGCCCAGTGGTCTGAGAGCATAACCTGTGCAACAAATTGTTTTATGTCTTTGTTAATTAATACGCGATCCCGTACCGGGTGTTCCTTAAACTTTATTCATGAGGCACTTTAATTAACCGTACTTTGTTCAGGTAAGCACACAACGGAGACATCCTCGTTTCCCGCAAGTACAGAGCGACACGTGTCTTCTGTGTTTTCAGATCACGTCGATGAAAGTAGATTTTGCGAGATATTGAGTCAACGATGGAACACTTCTGAATTGTGTAGTTATACCGGTTTGACCTTTTGACCTTTAAATGACTTGCGTTCACATATGTGAAGGCACGTAGAAAATGCCTGTTGTAATTTATTTTATATACTTATGCAATGAGGAAATTTACTGCATTTTTAAAACGTACTGCGTAATATCTGTACACTGTAATTCTTTGGCTTCGGGTTTGTACAAAGGTATGTAGTAGGTACATACTTGCACTGACAGAGGGTGCTGATTGGTTTGTTACTACGACACATTTTAATTTATTGGAACAATTTTATTTTGTTGCTTGTTCAGGTCCTGTGATTTTAATTTTTAAAAAAGGATAATCCATTTCATTTTATTAGAATTTGTAAATTGAGATTTGTATACACAATTTTTATATTTGGAGGTTTGTATTGTTTTGTCTCTCGCGCATGAATTGGTGGGTGTTTGGTTCTTTCAGATTCTTACTCTTTCTGAAGACGAAAGCAGTGCGCTTTCGAAACGTCGTGTTTGTTTAATAATTGGCGATGGAAATAGTCCAGGTACACATGACTGATTTCTCGTGTACATAATCTGTGTTTTATTTTCCACAACATGCCGTTTATTTCATAACTCTGTCTTTTTCTGTTCAAATATTTGCCACGATTTTCATAAACAATGCGCAGAAATTTAAATACCAACTCAGTCGTTTAGAAGTTAATGTCTATTTGTTCTACCCACACAGTGTGTTTATGTGTTTTGTGTGGATCTCAGAACAAACAGCGATTATTTCCCTGTACAGCATAAACTGACCGGTTTTTATAACATAGTGACAATGTGTTTACTGCGCGGTACGCACTAGGCCTGTAATATAATTCAGCTTCATTTACGTGTTTTGTATGGATCTCAGAACAAACAGCGATTATTTCCCTATACAGCATTAACTGATTGGTTTTTGTAACCGAGACGGAATGTGTGTTTACTGCGCAGTACGGACTGCAGGACTATCTGTGCCTGTAGCAGTTGTTATTTAAGTATTTAATACTCACATAGGCCTACTAGCTTGTGACCCGCTGACATGCCTCTGTTGGCGCATAGGGGTGACGGAGGTATAACTCCAACCGCTTCGCAAGCTGGGTGCTGGAAGTGGGGTAGGTACAGTGCACAGAATACTTACTCAAAATGTGACTCAAATAGTTAAGACATTATTTACTGTTTGTGATTCATTACTGTGTTGGTAGGAGTCTATCACAGCGCGGCACCTTGTGCTGAACAGATTGCATCCATTAACGTACCTCTTATTTTTAGGGTCATATCTTCAACGTGTGGATCGTAACCCAAAGTAGGCTCGAAAAGGGCAGTTCTGTGGAGAATAGCAATTTTTTACGTGTTAGCTTAAAAGGGTTAAGTACAAAGAGGCGTCAGGCGACACTGATAAGATGTTATTTTGGTACAGTTTGTAATTGCTGTTGGGAGAGTAAGAGGAATGTATTTTTATAAGAAGCACATAACAAGCAGTTCTGTTATTGTGGTGCAGCGATCAACAAAAGCTAACCAGTCTGCCGGTATAAAGTAGGGTACATACATTTCTGGAGGGTTAATCCTTTAAAGTCGAAACGTGTCTGTTCTATATAAGGACTCAGTGCGTACCGCGCTGTAAACACTCTCCACTTCGGTTATAAAAACCAGTCTCTTAATGTTTTATAAGGCAAAAGTTGCTGTTTGTTCTGAGATCCGTACAAAACACATAAACGCAATGTGGGCACCACGTAGAATTTTTTAATGTTAAACCTGGTGGTACGTAAAGTTACCGCTAGGCTTTAAAAGGTTAAAGGTGATGTACCTTATTTTTGTACACCTTATACAGTGCAGAGGAATCGTCTTCATGCAGCATATGCATAACAGTCGGGAACGCAGTGAAGGGAATATCCTGTTCCCGAATGCATTTATTAATACGACGCAAGCGACGGGAGGAGAAACGTGCAGATGTTTTGAATTTGTTACGTTAATTGGCTGGAGGAGGAGGGTGGGGGGTGTATGATCGCCTTTTCTGTTTTGCGAATTAGGACTCGTAGCTTTGCAAGCCGTTATATGTGTTGTACGCAGTTTCGGATTGCAAAAAAATGAGGTTAGAGGACGCGGTTGTACAAACTGTTTTATACACTGTGTTACTTGGAGATTTCAGACTGATTTAGGAAGGGGAGTGAGGTGAATTATGGTTGCGTAATGTGAAGTGTTTTGATCTCTGTTCCCTTTAGTTTTGATCCGAATTCTGTGCAGTTTTGATCTCTAGTCCCTACAGTTTTGATCCTAATTCCCTGCCGTTCTGATCTGTGTTCCCTACAGTTTTGAGTTATATTCCCTGTAGTTTTGATCCTAATTCCCTGCAGTTTTGATGTATGTTCCCTACAGTTTTGATCCTAATTCCCTGCAGTTTTGATCTCTAGTCCCTACAGCTTTGATCCCAATTCTCTGCAGTTTTGGTCTCTGTTCCCTACAGTTTTGATCCTAATTCCCTGCAATTCTGCTCTCTTTTCCCTACAGTTTTGAGCTATGTTTCCTGTAGTTTTGATCCTAATTTACTGCAGTTTTGATGTATGTTCCCTACAGTTTTGATCCGAATTCCCTGCAGTGTTGATCTATGTTCCCTACAGTTTTGAATCTAATTCCCTGCAGTTTTGACCTATGTTCTCTACGGTTTATATCCCAATTCCCCGCAGTTCTGATTTCCATGCCCAGCAATTTTGCATTTCACCCGTTTTTTTTTTCCCCACGATCGGTTTGGATGGCATTCCGTTCAAATCTTGCTGCTAAGTACGACATTGTACGTGTTGAGCCTCACCCAATCTTTGCTTCACTTACTGTAGTTTGTAATTTGTCACTGCTGAATCTTCCTTAATCCCCATCATCCCGTGCAATCACTGAAATCACCGCCGTCTCCATCGGCTCACCAGCAGCGCTCCGTACTTGACCCTGTGGGAACAGTTTATCTACGTACAAGCAATGGTAGCATTCCTCCCTTACGCTAACACTGCGTCTCTGAACAAAACAAATGGAATCGTATGCCCTCATTATGTCTAGGACACTCCACAGGCTGAATTCCATTCCCACACGTACCTGAGTGGAAGAAGAGTATCAGAGGACAGAGAACGAATTAGGAGAACAGTAGAATGGCTGAAGTAAAAAGGAGGAGTTGAGGAGCCACAGTATTTCATTAGGACCCGAGTCTCAACCCCATGTATAATGAGACTGCGCTGTGTCCCCACCCTCAAGCGACGCCTAGCGTCCCATGGCGACTGGTAGCGTTGGTTGGTTGGACAACTCCACTCTAGCTACATAATAAATGAAGCCAAGGGTCCAGTAATGTAACGAGAAGACCACTTCTTCCCACTCTCATCCTTTTTCCTACATAAAAAATGCATTACCGGAAGCGTGGACCTGCAAGTGAAAACGTCACCTCTTTAAAACAAAGGGTGTGCAACCATAAACCGCAAGGGATAATGATTTAATAATACCCATACTTACGGCTACACAGTTCCACACTTAGCAGGGCATTGGGGTTGTGGCTTCAGTAGGAATGGCGACTGTGTTAACCCCATTTCGCGTTAACTTCATGACGTTAAACGTGTTTGTAGGGGGTACATGTCTCTGATGTGCATACGTGGAACGTAACACGTAGAATCTCTAGGGAGAAATGTGAAGATTAACCTGTTAAAGACGAAGCGTATCTGTTTTATGTAAGGACTCAGTGCGTACCGCGCTGTAAACACTCTCCACTTCGGTTATAAAAACCAGTCTCTTAATGTTTTATAAGGCAAAAGTTGCTGTTTGTTCTGAGATCCGTACAAAACACATAAACGCAATGTGGGCACCACGTAGAATTTTTTAATATTAAACCTGGTGGTACGTAAAGTTACCGCTAGGCTTTAAAAGGTTAAGGTCTTGTGGAATATTACATCGGGTCGACGGGTGATTGGTTGACGGTGTTTTGATGGACTGCAGTGCCTTCCTAACGTTGATAAATGTTTACCACTCGACACGTTGTGGCGTAAAAATATACGAACGACAGATGAAACTGAAGTACGGTACCCACCGGCCTTATCTAGTGGCAAAACAGGAGTAAACAACCAATGGCGTCGAAGAAAACAGGTAAATAAATACCACAGGAAACCATAATCTTGAATACACGAAACAAAACATCAAAGAAGGATACAAGCACCATGAATTTGGCAGTATATTATTTGCTTTCCTTTTTAGGCGCCTTTGCAAAATAGCGAAAGGCGACTATCAGATTCGTCATATCCGTTTGTCTGTCTGTCCGTCCGCATGGAACAACTGCGCTCCCACTGGGCGATTTTCATGAAATTTGTTGTTTGAAGATTTTTTTCGAAAAAATATTTAAAAAATTCAAGTTTTGTAAAAATCTGACAATAATGCATACCTTAGATGCAGACTTATGTACATTGTGTGTAAACTGAAGTCTAATTATAGAGACTGAGTTGTGAGAGACGAGCTTTGATATTATTTCCTTTTAAATACTTTTTTTTTGGGGAGCAAGTTCTAACTTTCCATAAGTCATCTCCCGTGTGTTACCACCATTCCCTTTGATAAGGGACGAAATGTGTGTGTTATGCAGCATACATAATTATGTGGTGCTGCCTAAATACCCTGTGTTGTTTGGTTGTTTTTAAAATTTGCCAATTCCAGTGGCCGCGCGGTCTAAGGCGTGGGTCTGCGGCCGCTGTCTTGCTGGGATAAGGGTAAAGGTTCGCCCTATAACAGGCCCTGAGGGCCCAAGAGGGGGAGTAGGGGTATACCTCTACCCGTTCGTGAGCGTCGGCACGAGGAGGGGATGGGGTGGCTAGCCCCACGCCCCGGCCGCTTTACCCCCGGGAAAGAGACCCGGTACCCATTGTACAGGAGGCTGGGTGGGCCCCAGGGCCGGTCTGGACGGCTGCGGAAAATCTCGCCTTCACCGGTATTCGATCCCCGGTCCGTCCAGCCCGTAGCGAATCGCTATACCGACTGAGCTATCCCGGCCGACGTCTTGCTGGAATTTAGGGTTCTAATCCGCCGGGGGCATGGATGTCTCTCTGTTGTGAGTGTTGTGTGTTTTCAGGTAGAGGTTTGTACGTCGGGCTGATCACTCGTCCAGAGGAGTCCTACCGAGTGTGGTGTGTCTGAGTGTGATCGTGAAGCCTCGATAATGAGGAGGCCCCGGCCCACTGGGGGCTCTCTTGCCAAAGGGGGGAAAATTTAAGATATAGTAACAATACAGTGGAATATGCAACCCTATGAAGCAGTCCATAAACAAGATTCGGACATTTGGAGGACGAGAAGTGCTTGACGTCAGAGACATCAAGCCTGTGCTTCCGAATTTCCTGAGTCAACACCCATCAGTTGACCAACGTTTTATCTGTTGCTGGCATTTATAAAGGACGGCTCTTATCCAGTATTAACCTTAAAACTTTGCTTTTATTATCACTTAACTCGGAGCCCAAAATTAAAGCCAAAAGATTGAATTAGTACCAATGCAGTATGTTACTAAACCTGAAGTGCTCGGCAATAAAGCGCAGTTAACAAGTTCACTTGGTGCTTCCATAAAAGCTTGCCATCCGCACGACAGTTTATCTAGTTTAAACTGTAAACGTTGTTACAACTTTAATACAGAGTGGAGCGTCGGCAGATACGACCAGAGCGTCACGACGGATATAGGAGAGAACAAATATTGATGTCAGTGCTGGTCCGGGGTCCAATCAGCAACCTCCAGGTGAAGGGAAGAGTTGTTACGTGGTAACTTCAAAATTCTATTTAGGTATTTCATTAGATGTGTCGGTGTCGGTTGGTGCTGTGTACCGGCGCCTTTGCCTGGCGCTTGTGTGGGCTGCGATCATATGGCGGACACCTTCAGTAATTAGTAAGCCCGTTTCTTTTGTGACGTATTAGAACTAAAATGACTTCAAGCCTCATATTAACCGTTAGAGATGAAACGTGTCTGTTTTATATAAGGACTCAGTGCGTACCGCGCTGTAAACACTCTCCACTTCGGTTATAAAAACCAGTCTCTTAATGTTTTATAAGGCAAAAGTTGCTGTTTGTTCTGAGATCCGTACAAAACACATAAACGCAATGTGGGCACCACGTAGAATTTTTTATTGTTAAACCTGGTGGTACGTAAAGTTACCGCTAGGCTTTAAAAGGTTAACTGAATAACCAGGTACGTGGAGCAGAGTCCTTGAAGGGCTAGTACTTCCTGATCTAGTCAAGAAATTTCCCATATTTTACGGAACATGAAGAAGTTTCATTACCGCCTTCACAACAGCCCGCCAGTTGTTCCTGTCCTAAACAAGATGAGTCCAGTCCACTCCCCCCTCTTATGTCTTTTAAGAACCGTTTTAATTTTATCTTCCCATTTACGCCTAGGTCTTCCAAGCTGTCTCTTTCCCTCAGGGTTTCGCACCAAAACCCTGTATGCACCTCTCCTTTCCGCCTTTACCGGTCACATGCCGCGCCCATCTGATTCTTCTTGACTTGATCACTCGAGTAACATTTGGTGAGCGGTACAAGTGATGAAGTTCCACATTATGCTGTCTTCTCCATTCCCGTGTTACCTCGCCCTCTTAGGCTCAAATATCTCCCTCAGCACCCTATTCTCGAACACCCTCTTCCCTCAGTGTGACAGCCCCAGTTTTGCACCCATATTAAAGTAACAGGCAAAGTGACGGCGCTGTATATCTTGCTGCTACGAGTCTCGCATTAGCCAGTTACAGCCTGGCGGTCGGTGTACGGGTGTGAACCGTCAGATTTAATGCTAAGAAATGGCCCCGTTTTCGCACAGTGTGTTTACTTGTTACGTCTAATTCTTACAGTAACGTTCATTGTTAACTAATTAGCCCTTTTAGTGGAAGCACCGTGTTCTCTGTGCGGTACGAACCTAATGTTTATATCTCGTTACGCAGTCCTTCCCTCTTCTACCTACTTGTTCACAGCAGGTGTCGAGGTTGTTTATTTTCACTTGATCACACTCAGACACACACCACATTCGGTAGGACTCCTCTGGACGAGGGATCGGTCCGTCGCAGAGACCTCTCCCGGACAACACAAACACTGTACAAGAGATGAACATCCATGCCCCCGGTGGGATTCGAACCCACGATCCCAGCAAGCGCTCGGCCGCAGACCCACGCCTTAGACCGCGCGGCCACTGGGATCGGCATATATTTATATATATTGTACATAAATTCCAGTCTTCAACACATTAAATGTAAAATAAGTACAATTTTTTATTTTTACAATTGTGGCCATGCTTTGTCTTGTGTCTGAACTTGGTAGTGTGGGGATGTTAGTGGGCTGTAGCGAAGTATTGCTTAGTTACTGTCATACTGTTTGTGAAGTGGAATGGCGTGAGTGTTGAACCCCGGTCCGTTGGGCAGTAGGTTCGTGTGGTCAGCTGTGCGTCCCACGAGGATTTAATAACCTATTCATATCGTTTCACACGCCCATCTGTTTGTCGTGAACTTGCAGTAATTGCTCGTGATGCATCACTCGTTTTAGTTAGGCCTGTCTTATGCCTTTACATAGACCTAAGTGCTTTGCTGTTTTGTGTTTGTTCCACCATCGAAACAAATGTCCTCTCCTGGGGCTTCGGCTACTGTTGCACTTCTTTACGTGACTTATTATCATTTTTGATACAGTTTATTAACCTTTTAAAGCCTAGCGGTAACTTTACGTACCACCAGGTTTAACATTAAAAAATTCTACGTGGTGTCCACATTGCGTTTATGTGTTTTGTACGGATCTCAGAACAAACAGCAACTTTAGCCTTATAAAACATTAAGAGACTGGTTTTTATAACCGAAGTGGAGAGTGTTTACAGCGCGGTACGCACTGAGTCCTTATATAAAATCGACACGCTTCGTCTTTAAAGGGTTAATACCAATCCTTCGGTTGTCTCGGATATGTTCATTGCTTCTTCCGTGTATGCGTTCTACAGTGTACAACCTTAGAATTTTCTTATCATTTCCTGAACTTTCTCTGGGTTGTGCAGTAATAGCGATACAAACTCTTTTTCTACAGTGTACTTTACCAGTTACACGCTTTTGTCTACAAAAAATCAACTTCTAGAATATAAATAAATGAATTAACCTCGTTGAACGTCTCATAGTGTTGATTTCAGCTTTACTAAAATTACATTCATATTGCGCTGGTTGCAGATGAGTGAAGGGTCGTGTTTTTAAATGATACTGACACCACTGTTGTGAATGGTAACTGTCAAGTTGTTCCTAACTTTATCCCTCCATTACGACGTTCATATGCAAACAGAGGTTTAGCTCCACGCTTGCTTAATGTTGGCGATACACAGAGGTGACTGGTCAGTTAAAACGTTCTGGTTACCTTGCTGGCGATAAAAAAAGTGACTTTTGCACGATAGGCCGGGTGGATGGGCTGTTTATTGCGGAGAACGTAGGAATTTGTGTTCCTATTTCCCGATGTTTCAGCTGTATTCACTGAGCTATCCAGGTTTGGTGAACTGCAATTGACTTCCATGTTTTAATTTTAGTCTAGTATTACGTTGCGTACGACATTCAAAACTGTGATTTTTGCTCAGGTTATTTACTTGACACTTGAAAGGATTCAATTTGAAATTCAAAACCGCTTTTCTTCATTGTTGTGATGACAATAGGTCCCATTATATTACCAGTAACAAACAGGCTGTTAATTTGCTTTCGATATTTCGCTGTAAGAGGTGTTTATTGAAGAGCAATCCTACATCCATCAGTGCTTTTTAACTGAATTCTTTGAACTCTTTATAGTGTTGGTCGTGTGGCCGAAATGGAATTATCGATTGGTTATCACGCTTGTTGTATCCTGCTGTGTGATGAATTAGCCCTACTCTGCATATTTTGTGTATCTTTTTACAAACTACAAAGCGTATTTGCCTAAGTAGCTTACATAGCTAACAGAACTGTAAGCAGTTTAAGGTAATGTTAATGGTCAGCGCATTGTCGCATTAATTTACTTTTTTTTCTAAACTTCTCTGTTTTACACCCACGAAGGACTGCAGACGTTTTATTTTTCTTTTGCTAGTGGTTTCATGTTATATGTGGAATGTGCAATGAAGTGCAGTGAAGTGAAATGGTTTTTAAGCCTTTGAAGTGTAAGGTTGACGTGTATTGTGTGTAAAAATCGCCTCGTACCGCGCAGTAAACACACTCCTTTTCGGTTATGAAAACCAGTCAGTTCATGCTGTAGAGGGAAATAATCGCTGTTTGTTCTGAGATCGACACAAAACACATAAATNTCGGTTATAAAAACCAGTCAGTTAATGCTGTATAGGGAAATAATCGCTGTTTGTTCTGAGATCCACACAAAACACATAAATACACTGTGTGGGCAGAACGCAGAATTTTTTAGCATAAAAGCTGGTGGTACTTCAAGTGACCAATGGGCTTTAACTTGTTAATTTTAATTATTTCTCATCGTACATCCGTAAAAATTAAGGCATTCCTTGCTGTTATTCAGTTCGCAGTGTTATATCTTCCCTTTCATTATGGGCCGTTGGATATCTAGAGATCAAGAAGTACGAAGTGTAAATAAGGAAGCTATAAATGACCGTAAAGTACACGTACGTACCCTGACATGTCGGATGACTAAGAAATACGCAGCTATTTACAACAATACGTGTAATTTGATGGCTGCTACTTAGCACTTTGCATGTAAGGTATATGTTAGGATACGAATCTGTTTAAGGTTATAAGTGAATGTTCAGGTTTTTAGGGCTGGGAAGATTCGTATTGTGTTATCTCATGACGTAACAGTGAAGTCGGTGCTAAGATTTGTCTTCAACCTTGGAGATGGTGTCGGTATTTTCTTCCGAAACATTGATACTGACCTATCTAACTACACTACGAAGTCATGAACCAGTAGAACACGACGTGAATGCAAACCGTGTTTGTGCGTGTTTTTGTGAGCGTTTGGAACTTGCTGTGAACACAAGTTGTTGTTTCAAGTAATTCCGTTTCACCGACTTGAGTATTAATTGCAGTGTTAACCCTTTAAAGACGAAGCGTATCTGTTTTATATAAGGACTCAGTGCGTACCGCGCTGTAAACACTCTCCACTTCGGTTATAAAAACCAGTCTCTTAATGTTTTATAAGGCAAAAGTTGCTGTTTGTTCTGAGATCCGTACAAAACACATAAACGCAACGTGGGCACCACGTAGAATTTTTTAATGTTAAACCTGGTGGTACGTAAAGTTACCGCTAGGCTTTAAAAGGTTAGGAAGGTGCCGACAACAGCGACATGTGAAACACCCAGTGGAGACAGAAGGGTATTCCTGCTTGTAGAATAGAAGGCATATTGCGTGGGGGTGATTATAAGAGGAGGCTTGAAAACTGAAACAAAGTGCAGGTTGTGTACTTTTCGGCGGTTTAGTAAATCCCACGGCATGGCGGGTCCTCAGGTTGCGGATGGTGGAACGGCCTCCAGTTATGGAGGGTAGCTGCGAATACATTGAATAAGCAGTCACGGACAGCCGACAAGGGGTGGTCCTCCAGCTTGGGGGTTGGTCGAGGTGCTAACAACTCCTCACCGTAAAAAATTATGATATTACGAATCATTACACAGTGCCTCGGACCTGGACCGATTCTTTGGTACGACCATGGCTACGGAAAAAGGATATGAGTTTTGGAACATCTTCAAGAAGTGGGATGGGGG